>CM072997.1:239101235-239633735 GCA_037038555.1 Rhynchonycteris naso
AATGTATCTGTGCATATGGCATGAGAGGCACTCAACTAACGTCTCTGATTCAATCCTCCTCACACCCTATGAGTCAGATGCTATTTCCACTCTCCCCTCTCCCCATTTCACAGATGAGAAAACCAAGGCCAAGACACCAGCTGGGATGGGAGCTGGGCCGAGCACGTTGGGGTCCACGTGCTTGCTGTCTCTCAAGTGCACATATCACATCGACATACCAACACGCCCCCTCCCCAATATGCACACGCATGTGCACAATGCCAGTCCAGAGTCGGAAGGGAGGAATAGGACCCTCTGCACTCTCCCTGGGTCTGAGTGCTGGCCCCAGACACCCCAACACCACCCCATCTACCGGGGCTCCCCCAGATCTTGTGGGGTTACTGTGAGGCTCAAAGGACAGAGGCATGTACAGAGCTGGGAGCCGTGTGGCGCACAGTAGGAGTCCACATCAGGTGTTAATATCACTGCTGCTGTTAGTCGAGTGGGGTCCTAAGAGTGGGACGCAGTTGCACAGGGGCTCTCGGGCGCAGAACTGAGAGGGTCTTTTGGGATGGTCTCCAGTATCCAGGGCAATCTTTGGCAGTCGGGAGGCACTCACACATTGAATAAATAGAATAAACGAGCCAACTTCTAGTGCTGGCAAAGGGCACCGAGTCCAGGCCTCCCACACAGAGCTCTGCAACCTTTCAGGAAACTGAGCTGTTAGTGGACCAACCGGGCACCAAGCAACGCTGGTCCCAGGGCTCTCTGCTTGCCCACTGCTCCTGTTGTATAGGAACAGCAAGAAAGAGGCGTTTTGCCACACAATTAAGTAGCGGAAATAAGGAGTCTTTATTTTAAAGCCAGTGACCACACAGAGACCTAAGTCATTCAAATCGTGCGGCCCTGAACACAGTTTGGGGCCAGCTTTTAAAGACAAAATCACATACTGATTGGCGTATGGGAAGGAGGGCGGGGTAGCCCAGCGAAACATGGTACAAAAGCAGTAAAACATATGTATTCATCTTGTTAATAAGCTTGTTAAATCTTACTGTCTTGTTCCAATGTTTATCTACAGGATCCATTTAAAGAAAAAGATATCTTTCACACACTAAGACCATAAGCTCTGAGGAGGATATCACAATAGTGATAAATGTTTCGCATGCCTAACAAAAACATTTCTAAACATTCTAGGATGGACAACCCACCCCTGACTTCTTGGCAATTTGGCGAAATTAACTTCAAGGCTGGCGGTAGGGAGTTTTAGACCTAAATAAGTTCTGGGGTTCCTTAGAGTTTAAGAAGGAAGAGAAGTTAAATGAAGTTATTTATGCTAAAAAGCCTTTTTCTTTCTTTCTATATTTCACTCCTAGAAGCAAAAATACCAACCAACCAACCAATGCAAACTCCCTGGAGACAACATCAGTACCCATCATTAAGGGAATGGGAGGATAGATGACCAGGGGTCCAGTCTAAAATCCAAGGTCCCCTTCAGGGTGCAGATTAATTCTGCACCTGCGGACATATACATGGGTGGCTGGTCTTCTCAGCAGCGTTCCTCAGTCTCTGGGGAAGGCACCATGGGGCGGAAGGGGGTGTTGTTATTTTTATCCCTTTGTATTCCTTTGAGTATGTCCCTGGGTGCAGTGACTTCCTGATTTTTGAAACAGAATTTTTACAAATGTATTTTTTCTGGACTTGCGGTTTCTGACTCTTACCCCTGCACTGTGAGGTCAACAGGTTCCTTTTGCCAGATGTGCAGGTGACCACAGCCAATTAATCCAGGAAGCACGGTGTGCCCAGAGCCCCTGACACCTGACGAGGCCCTTGAAAATATTTTGTATCTTTTAAAATTATAGGGAAAACGAATCTAACCCAGCTGGATTTTATCTGTCCTTGTTGCAATGAAATCACAACTATAATTTTTATTTTATTTAAAAGGAGGCCAAGAAGGCACAATGGTCCTGAAAGTGGCATGCGCACAGGGCTGGTGACCCCTGAATCCAGCGCAACCTGAAATCTGTGTGGCTGCAAAGCCAGGGACTCCTCCTCCTATGTCCAAGCTTTCTGACATTTCCTTCCCTCCACTGTTTCTAAGAGGAAATCCCCATGGCAGCTGCGTTGGGGGGCGGTCCTGCAATTTTGTATTAGATGAGCCACAAAGGAAAACAAGGGTTTCCCCAACTGTGGGGCAGTTAAGTGTGGGGGGCTCTGGAACCCAATGCCTGGGTGTCTAGTTGGGGAGTGATTCGCTTCAAGTCTCTGCGCAGAAATGGGGATTCTGAGGGTCTGTACCTCAAGAGTGACTGGGGAGGGAGGCCTATAAAATGCCCAGAACAGTCGCCTGAGCACCCAATACACACACACTCCCTGAACAAATCAACCCTAGTTAGGATGGAGTAGGATTGGGGTTGGGGGAGGGGTCTCTGAGGGGTAGGGACAGGGACAGGGGCAGGGGCAGGAAGGAGAAGGGGATCCCAGGCAAGAAGACAGGTAGCCAGCCACAGGCTCACCTGTATGGGCGTGCAGTCTCTCACACACGCTTTCGGGAGGGCGCACCCCCACACGGACACCCACAAATACTCAGCAATGTCCCGAGAAAAAGACACAGGTGAACACACAGAGGCAGGTAAGGACGCGGACAGGACCGGAGAGACGCGCTCCCACACCCAGAGACCAACAGGTACAGAGGAAAATGCTGGACACACAGGTGGACACCTGGACGGCACTCTCACAGAGAGGCCATGTACAGAGATAAAGGCGCACACGCACATGCACACACACACTCTCACAGGCATCATCTTCACCCCCGTCCCATTCCATCAAGTCAGCAACAGCGTTCCTCTCCTCCCAGGAGTCCACACGCCCCTTCCTGGGCCCCCTCCCCCTCTACTCCCGCCCCCAACTCTTCCCTCCCACCCTGCCTGCAGCCTGACTCACCGTGGGGCTGGGTCCAGACAATGACCCCGGGCAACACACGGCCCCCGCCCACCGCACTGCGCTTGCGCAGAGGAGCCGACTACATTTCCCAGGACCCCAAGCGGACATTTGGGGTGGGGTGGGGGCTTCCCCACAGCGCCCAGCCGCACTGATTGGAACCGGAGAAGGCATCCGTGGGTTGTCTCCCAGACGCCCCTGGGGCACTGTGGTCCAAGGTAAGGTGACCAATCCATAGTCCTTTTTTTTGTAAGTTCCATCCTCCCTCGAAAAGTGTCCTCCTTTTTGATATTGGAAGACTCATCTGTAAATGTCCCTATTCGATGGATGCAGAGTCGATCCATTTCGTATCATGTGACGTCTTTGTATCTAAATGAGTAATTTTTTCTATTAAAAATTAATAGGCATGTAGGCATAATTACAATATAAAATATGACAAATGTTTTTATTATGCCTTGTTCATATTATAGTGTAATATTGTTGCAATGAATACCTTTCTTTTATTTACCATATTGTTTTCTTCCATTTATTTTTGTCCCTTTCATTGTAAAAATGTTGGTCGCCTTGGAGGATGAAGAAAGGAGGGGAGATGGGGAGGGGAGGAGGGTGGCTGAGAGAAGGGAGGAACTGGATAGAAGGAAGAGGGATTTAAGGAGGAGAAAGACCTAGAAGGGCGAGGAAAAGAGTGGAAAAGTAGGGGAGCAGGGTAGGGGAGGGGAGAAGAAGAGAGGGGGGAGGAAAAAATTCCATTAAAGGAGGGTGCCCTGGGTGGAGGCGGGGAAAAGAAGCTGAAGCCCCTCTGTAGACATCCTGCACCCCAGCCAGAGTGGGGTAAGCGTCGTGAACCTAATAGTCATTCATGTATGTAGAAAATGTGTAAGGCATCCAGAAGAGATGCAAGGAAGCAGATGGTCATGCAAAGAAAAGTACTCACGTTGAGTAACACGAGTTTCTTTTTTATTTTTAATTTTTTTGTATTTTTCCGAAGTTAGAAGCTGGGAGGCAGAGACAGACTCCTGCGTGCACCCGACCAGGATCCACCCGGCATGCCCACCAGGGAGCGATGCTCTGCCCATCTGTGGCATTGCTCCTCTGCAACCGGAGCCATTCTAGCGCCTGAGGCGGAGGCCATGGAGCCGTCCTCAGCGCTGGGCCCTGGCTGTGGGAGGAGGAGAGGCAGAGAGGAAGGAGAGGGGGAAGGGTGGAGAAGCAGATGGGCACTTCTCCTGTGTGCCCTGGCTGGGAATTGAACCTGGGACTTCCACACGCCGGGTCGACGCTTTACCACTGAGCTAACCAGCTAGAACCTACATGAGTTTCCTATGGACCAGCTACTGTACTTGGCGTGTTTCAATGAAAAGCTCACAGCCAAGCTACTTTCCGGATGAGGACAGTGACATAAGAAGAGAGGGGTCACAGGAGAGAGCAGGGGTGGGAACAAGGCTTCCTGGCCAGGGCCCTCTTACACCTAAACCGCCAAACCAAGTACAAAAGCATTTGTTGAATGAGTGACCACAAAAATGCAAACAGCAGCGACTATTGGTGGTGATTATGATTTAAATATTTTGAGGCCCTGGATGGTTGGCTCAGTGGTAGAGCGTCATGTGGATACCCCGGGTTCAATTCCTGGTCAGGGCACACAGGAAAAGCTATCATCTGCTTCTTCACCCCTCCTCACCCCCATCTCTCTCTCTCTCTCCTTCCTTCCCCTAGCCATGGCTCTGTTGGGCTTGGTGCAAGAGAGTTGGCCAGGGATGCTGAGGATGGCTCTGTAGTCTCCCCTCACGTGCTAAAAATAGCTCGGTTGGGAGATGGACCCAGATGGATAAAGCACCGTCCTGTGGATCCCTATCTGGATGCGTCTCAATTAAAAAAATTTTTTTGAGATAATGTAGATTCATATGCAGGTGTAACAAATAATATGGAAACCATATGGAGAGATTCTCCCATGCCCTTTATCTATGAATAGTTCTCCCAAATGACATCTTGCAGTACCACAAATGGAGTTAATGTACACACTGTCAAGATACAGAACAGTGTCAGCACTACTAGGAGGACCTTCCTACAGACACCATCCTTCCTCAACTCCTATCATTATTTTTTTTCCCATAATTTTGTCATTTAAGAAATGTTATAAAAATGTTATATAAGTCACTTTTTTCTCATTGAGCATAATTCTATGGTGATGCATCCAAGATGCTGTTTGTATGAATAGCTTGTTACTTTATTGCCAAGAATTATTTTCTGGTAGGGATGTGCCGCAGTTTGGGTACCACATCTGGGATATTTCCAGTTTGGGACTATTGCAGGTTTATGTTCTTTTCATTGTGGTAGTTAGAACACGAGATCTACCCTCCTAACAAATCATAAGTGTACAATACAGTAGTGTTAATGACAGCCACACTCTTGCACTGAAGATTTCTAGCATTTCTTCATCTTGCAGAACTGAAACTAAACCTGTTGAACAAATAACTCCCCACTTTCCACTCTCCCCAGACCCTGGCAACCACAATTCTCCTCTGTGCTCCTATGTACTTGACTGGATTCCTCATATAAATGCAGAATTTAACTTTCTAATATGTCTGGCTTATTTCACTTAGCATAATGTTCTCAAGGCTCATCTGTATTGGTGCATGTGTCAGAAGTTGCTTTTTTAAGGCTGAAAAGTATAGTCTGTTGTACATGTACACCGTATTTTCTTTATCCATTCATCCCTCAGTGGACTTTTATAGTTGCTTCCACATCTTGGCTATTGCGAATAATGGTGCAGGGAACAAGGGAGTAGAAATACCTATTTGAGATCCTGACTTCAGTTCTCTTGGATCAATACCTAGGAAAGAAATTGCCAGATCATATGGCATTTCTATTTTAAATATTTTTGGAAACCATAATGATTCCCATAGTGGATGCATTATTTTACATTCCCACCAGCAGTGCACAAAGGTTCCCATTTCTCCACATCCTAACACTTTGTTCTGTTTCTCTCTCTCTCTCTCTCTTTTTTTAATGATAGCCATTCTGACAGATGTGAGGTGAGGTGATATCTCATTGTAGCTTTAATTTGCATGTCCCTAATGAGTAGTGATGTTGAAAGAACATCTTTTCATGTATCTATTGGCCATTTGTATGTCCTCTTTGGGGAAATGTATATTCAATTCTAGTCTTGCTATTTTAAAGTCGTGGGGTTCTTTTTTTGGAAGGAGATCCTTAGATATTTTGGATCAAGATTCCTTCGTTACTTCATCTTTGTCTTGTTTTCAATACACTTGTTTTATTTTTTTTAAAAATTTATTGATTTCTAGAAAGAGAAGGAAAGAGAAAGAGATATTGATTTGTTGTTCCACTTATTTATGCATTCATGGATTCTTGTATGTGCCCTGACCAGGGATCAAACCCACAACCTTGGCTTATTGACACTCTAACCAATGGAGCTAGTGGCCAGGGTTCAACACGTTTGTTCTTCTTGTTTTACTCATTGAAGTGACATTTTTAGGCTATCTACATTTTTGTTCAAAGAAGGAAATACTAAGATTTAAAAAATACTAGTGTCAACTGATGTTTACATACTGATTTTATGAACTCCAAGAAAAAACAAAAACAAAAAATCTTCAATGGTGCCAGTCTCAATTTTTAAATCACTGTCTCCTTTGGGTACCATATTCATCATGTTTAGTGGCAAGAACAGCAGTCCACAGATGACCACTAACTGCCCTTATAAGGAATATTCCAGAACATTCCATGAGGTACAAACACTGTTGAGTTCCAAGCTCCTTGGATACTAGGAACACAAATACTTGGTATAAAGGCTATGTTTGGAGTGGGTGGTGGGAGTTTTCCTCAATGTGATCTAAGAAACTTAATTCCCCCAACTTATCACATGGCTCCAATGTCTTACTTCCTTATCAATGTCAGTCCTTCTGGTTAAAACTCTAGAAACATTCCTCAGTTCTTACCACAGCTTCTTTCAGTAGCTCTGGTGTCTCTTTTTTCTTATAAGGATACCATCCTGTCAGATTAGGGACCCACCCATATTACCTTATTTAACCTTAATTTCTTCCTTAAAGGTGCTATTTCTAAGCAGTCACATTGTGGCATAAGGCTTCAACATAGGAAATATTGGGGGGGGGATACAATTTAGGCTATAGCAACCACTCTATAATTAAATACGGAATTTAAACAGCATCCCACTTTAGCACCCCATAAAAGGAGTCTCTCAATTTGGTTTTGAGAAATCATAACATTATGACTTCAGACAGTTTAAGATGTCTTTCAACAACAGGAATATAAAACCCTTAGTCAAAATGTTTTGCTTTGATACTAGAAGTTCATGAACTGAGTTTTGAATCACCCAGAGCAGTTCGATACCAGCATCAGATACACTCTTTGGACTAGCATTCCTTTATTTTTGTTTTGTGATACAGACAGAGAGTCAGAGAGATAAGACATATAGGTACATACAGACAGACAGGAAGGGAGAGAGATGAGAAACATCAATTCTTCATTGTGGCTCCTTAGTTGTTCATTGATTGCTTTCTCATATGTGCCTGGACTTGGGGTGGGGGTTTACAGCAGACCGAGTGACCCCTTGCTCAAGCCAGCAACCTTGGGCTCAAGCTGGTGACCTCAGGGTCTCAAACCTGGGTCCTCTGCATCCCAGTCCAACACCCTATCCACTAACCGCCTGGTCAGGCGCATTCTTCTTCTTAAAAGCGTCATTATCTGGAACCCTAGACCTTTCTTCCTCTTAATGACTCCAACTAAGAATAATTCACTTGGTTGTTTGCCCAGTGCCAACATCATTAGTTACTATTTTCCTAGGCTACAAAAGAAACAGGAGTCTCACTTGTCCTATCTCACCCCCAAACCGATCTTTATCATCTCAAATTTTCTGAAGGTCCTATTGTCTATTATCCAATCTTCACACCCAATTCTGTATTGGTTAAGTTTGTTTAATTGCTGGAAAATGAGCAGTATGAGTCAGAAATGAGGTATTGTAACGATAATGGGTGGTTTGAGGGATTACAACCTTAGAAAGCACAAAATCAAAAATCACAAGAACAACAGCATCACCCCTTGACAGTGTACACTGGACTACATAAATTCAACTGCATTTCAAAATCCAGAGAATCTGATCAACCAGGCCCATCAGAATCATATGGCAGGGATGGCCAGTCACTCCAAGGAAAAGAAGAGATGGTGTAGTCAAAAGGAGGAGGCAAGAAAAAACAGGCAGAGAAAAACAGAAAAAATATATAATTTAGATTTTATTTTTCATATCACAATTATAGAATACAGGTCTGAAAAAATTAATTTAGTATAGAACAGTTATCTTTCTATGCCTATACACACATTTATATTTCTTTTTTTCAACTGCATAGTCCTATTAAATGAATACACAACAATTAACTTACCCATTTACCCTAATAGTTTACCACTTAAAGAATTTTTTTATGCCATTATATATTTACCTACCTTTGTACACTTTGGTTTCAGAGGAATGTTGATTCAAATAGTACATACATATAGCAACTTATATAACTAACAATGGAATTGTCTTCTCATACATTCACCAAAACTGAGTATCATCCTTCTTTTGTGATTTAAAATCAATCTATTGAGAAAAAATAGTTATGTCATCACTTGATTTTGCATTTTTCTTAATACTAGTGATATTGGGTAATTTTTATTAGTATTTTTATTTCCTTTTCTTTGAACTGGCTGTTAGCTCTGTCCATTTTCCTACGGAGTTGCAGATGTTACTATTGCTGATTTGTAACAGCACTTTGAATATCAGGATTATTCTTGATTTGTTGTGAACATTTTCTTTCAGCCTCTCATTTGTCTATTAACTTTGACTCTGATGTTTCCCACATAAAAACCAGCTCCTGGGCTATGTGCAGTACTTAAGAAGGTCTGCCTCAAGCCAAGATTATAAAAATATTCTAAGTTTGTCTTGTACCTTTCTATATGATGTTCACATCTTTAATCTTTCAGAGCTCCATTAATATGCCAGGGGTAGATCTATGTCTCTCCAGAGAGGTAAGTGTCCCACTGCCATTTGATCACTCCATTTCTCCCATTGCAATGGAGAATCCTTTTTTTTTTTAATTTTTATTTTATTTTATTCATTTTAGAGAGGAGACACAGAGTGAGAAAGAGTGAGAGAGTGAGAGAGAGAGAGAGAGAGAGAGAGAGAGAGAGAGAAAGAAAGGGGGGAGGAGCTGGAAGCATCAACTCCCATATGTGCCTTGACCAGACCAGTGCAGGGTTTTGAACTGGCGACCTCAGTGTTCCCAGGTCAATGCTTTATCCACTGCGCCACCACAGGTCAGGCTGGAGAATCCTTTTTATAACATATATATAAGGAGAGTCTGAAGCCTCCACACATTCTGGATAAGCCTGCCGATCTCCTAGCTTTTATGCTGAAGAGGGAATTCCAAAGCTCCACTTTCTAAAAGCTGTGTCTTCTATTGGCCCTGGCCGGTTGGCTCAGCAATAGAGTGTCAGCCTGGAGTGTGGAAGTCCTGGGTTTGATTTCCGGCCAAGGCACACAGGAGAAGCACCCATCTGCTTCTCCACCCTCCCCCCTTCTCCTTTCTCTTTGTCTCTCTAATCCCCTCCCATAGCCAAGGCTCCATTGGAACAAAGTTGGTCCAGGCACTGAGGACGGCTCCATGGCCTCCATCTCAGGCACTAGAATGGCTCCAGTTGCAACAGAGCAATGCCCCAAATGGGCAGAGCATTGCTCCCTGGTGGGCATGCCGGGTGGATCCCAGTCGGGCACATGCGGGAGTCTGTCTCTCTGCCTCCCTGCTTATCACTTTGGAAAAGCACAAAATTAATTAATTAATTAATTAATTAATTAATTAAAATAAAAGCTGCGTCTTTTAGGTAAGAGCTCCTTTCACATGGCCCTCTGTACTGCCACTGGCAGCTGTCACAATGGAACCCAAGAGCTCTGGTGCTCCAAGTAAGAGAACTGCTCCAGGGTTCAGAGGGACTATACCAGAGGACAGGGGATTTCTTTGTGGGTTAGGAAAATGTCCTAAAATTAACCGGTGACCATTGCACAACTCTGAACATAGTCACTGACTCGTATACTTCAAATAGGTGAACTGTAATGGTATATGAATTATATCTCAATGAGACTGTTTTAAAAAAATAACAAAAATACCCTCTGGCCCTGGCCAGTTAGCTCAGTCGGTTAGAGCATCATCCTGAAACCCAGGTTGCAGGGGTTTAATCCCTGGTCAGGGCACACACGGGCAGTGACCACAGAATGCACAGCTAAGTGGAACAACACATGGATGCTTCCCTTCCCCCTTCCTCAATCTGTGTCTCTACAAATCAATCAAGAATAAAACAAAACAAATGAAGAAACACACTCTCCATCAGCCTCTGACTCACTATTGCTAAACTGTGATTAAAACTCGAATGATTCTTGCTAAACAGTCAGTTTTCTCTTCCTGCAACATTCAGAACATAGCTATCAACCTTGGGAGTATCATGACTATCCTCATCATCCCCTTTGTATGTGGTAGTTGTGCCTCTGGTTCTTCCCTCTCCCCTCCCTGCTTCTCATGTGTTCTGGGGGTAGGAAAGCATTCTTCCCAGAACCCTCTAGCTCCTTCTTTAGATGGCACATCACATACCACATAGATTGTATATCAATTTTTTGTGTCTTCCCCCACTGATCAATGAGGGCCAAAATTCATTGCACATTCTGCACCCTCACAGCACCTAAAACCATGCTGGCACATAAGTAAGTGCTCAATTCATGTTAACTGACTATTGGCTTCTCAACTTAAAAATATATTAAAATTTTTATTGGACCATCAGTTAATTTACATATTTAACATGGGAGAAACATGTTTGCCTAACTGAGTCTTTCTATAGAGAGACACGTCTAGCTTTAAAAAATAAGTTTATGTTTTAATGTATACATTTCTAAGCTAATTGCAGTATATATGTTTCTCTGTTTGGGTATCAGTCTTCAGTCTCATAGAACAAGATGAGAAACTTTCTACTGTATTTATCTTGTGCTCCGGAACAATAGAAACATCCCAGGAATTTGTCGTGGTACATTTCTGCAGGTCAAAGCATTGAACTGCTCTTTCAGTTTATTTCATGGCTATGAGTCTATGTGCATTTTCTAGCTTGTTTTGAGTTTGTTTTTAATACTGTGTCCTGCCTAGTCCTACATTTGACCAAATGCTTTTGTACTGATTGGCCTTGACTCCTTGCACACAGAGGGAACAGTAAGCCACCACGTTACTGGTGTTATCACAGAATCTTTCAGTTCTGAATGTGTCCAACCTTCACCCATACAGGCACAGTAAAAAGTCCTCTGTCTGCTCTACAATCTGCAGGTTTCTTATTCTGACCAATGGGTTCGTTTTACTTGCAGCTGTAAGGCAACCTCTACCTTCAGGGCACTAATGACATGCCAGGAATTATGTGCTAATAAGCCATTTAAATAGATCATTGAATCTAGTCTTTAAAACGTATGTAACATGAATATAGAATTTTATTTTTAAGAGCTGAAGCTGGCTACCGTGTTAAAATTATGCAGTTGAGGGGAGCAAGAGAGAACATGGCTCTGATGCTACTGCAAAAATCTTGGAAGGTGTGATAATGGGATGTAGACTGGGAACAAGTGGATGGATTCTAGGGGTATTTAGGAGACAGAACCTTGAGGACTTGGTAGCATGGAGGTGAGGAAGAGGGAAGAATTGAGGATGACTTTCCAGTATGAATTCGCTGATGGTGTACAAGGTGCACCCCCTGCCTGAAGGCTTTCCCACACTCCTTGCATTCATAGGGCCTTTCCCCAGTATGGATTCTCCGATGGAGTGTAAGATGTGCGATCTGGCTAAAGGCTTTGCTGCACTCCTGACACTCGTACGGTTTTTCTCCTGTGTGAATTCTCTGATGCAGAGTCAGGGACTTACGATGGCTGAAGGCTTTCCCACAGACAGTACACTCGTAAGGTCTCTCTCCTGTGTGACACCTCTGATGACAAATCAGGGATGCCCTCTGTCTGAATGCCTTCCCGCATTCGAGGCACTCATACGGTCTTTTTCCTGTATGGAGTCTCTGATGTTGAACGAGATAGGAACCATCACTGAAGGCCTTCCCACATTCGACACATTCGTAAGGTTTCTCACCGGTGTGGACCCTCTGGTGCTGAACAAGGTGTGCAATTTGACTGAAGGCCTTCCCGCATTCAATACATGCGTAGGGCTTCTCCCCGGTGTGTATTTTCTGATGCTGTGCAAGGTGTGCGTTCTGGCTGAAGGCCTTGCTGCAGTCCTTACATGTGTAAGGCTTCTCTCCTGTGTGCACCCTCTGATGGTGAGCGAGGTGTGTGCTCTGCCGAAACGCCTTCCCACACTCCTTACATTCGTAGGGCTTCTCCCCAGTATGAACTCTTTGATGGAGAGTAAGAGAGCCACGGTGGCTGAAAGCTTTCTCACAGAGCGCACACTCATAGGGTTTCTCTCCTGTGTGAATTCTCTGATGCACGGTCAGGGATGAACCGTGGCTGAAGGCCTTCCCGCACATACTACATCGGTAAGGTCTCTCTCCGGTATGGATTCTTTTATGCTGAATGAGTCCTATGTGATCTGTGAAGGCCTTTCCACAATTGATGCAGTCAAAGGGTCTCTCCCCAGTGTGAAAGTATCTCCGATGACGTAGAAGAGAAGCATTCTGCCTGAAGCTTTTCCCACAGTCGACACATTCATAAGGTTTCTTTCCGCTGTGAATTCTTCGATGGTGGGCCAGGGATGAACAATCACTGAAGGCCTTGCCACACTCAGTGCATTCATAGGGCTTCTCTCCCGTGTGTACCCTCTGGTGCTGAGCAAGGTGTGCAAGCTGACTGAACGCTTTTGTGCACTGCTTACACTGATACGGCTTTTCTCCAGTATGAACTCTCTGATGTTGAGTAAGATGAGCATTCTGAGTGAAGGCTTTCCCACATTCGGGACATGCAAAGGGTTTTTCTCCTGTGTGGATTCTCTGATGTTGAGCGAGGTGTGCACTCTGGCTGAAGCTTTTTCCACACTCCATACACTCATAGGGTTTCTCTCCAGTATGAATTCTCTGATGAAGAGTAAGGGTGGAGATTTTGCTAAAAGTTTTCTCACAGTCTTGACATTTCAGAAGTTTCTTTTCTCCGTGGACTCGCTTTTGTTTTCTGACCAACGAATCAGTTTTTATGCTTCCCTTGTCTGTGTCGAAATTGTCTATTCTCTCTTCCATGGGAAATATGTGTTTCATGTAAGACGTATTCAGACGAAGAACTGTCCCCAATTTGTTAGAGTGGTCTCTTTTCTCAATAAATGCATCTGTGTGACTGATTATGTCTTGCCTAAAATGTGGCTTCTGACTTACCAGCTCCCTTTCAAATAGGTCTTCACCTTTACAGTTATCCTCTAAAGTGGAACATGTATGGTTATCATAGCTTGTAAGCCTTTCCGTTATCATTACCTGGGATAATTTTCCTTCATAAATGTCCTGGTTGGGAGATAATTCTTTGGTCAGCCACACGTATTCCAATTCTGAAAGACATTATAAAAGCAAATGTCTCCTTTATTTAATGTTAGAAGAATGGAAGCTTCCCAAATAAAATGAGCTGAATCAAAAAATTACTGAAGCCCACAGAGGTTAATTTTTTTTTGAAAGTTCTTAGATGAAGTTAGGCAATGAAAAACATTTCTAGAATAAAGCCTCCTTGGTATATTATTTCAACATGACTTATAAGATTTTATGTGAACAGTCACAATTGAGATTTGTCTGTGATTTCCTTTTTGGGTGCTACTTTGGTAAGATTTTGTTATCAAATGTTATGCTGTCTTTATAAACACATTCTTTTCCAAGTTCTTTTTATTCTCTGTCACAAAAAATTTTAACCAATGTTGATATTTTTTCTTAAAGATTTCATAGAATTTATTTGTGCAGCTATTTGGAGTAGCTGCTTTTCTTGGGGGAGGCAGGTCTTAGATAACTATCTATATTTCTTCAGTTGTAATTGGTCTGTTGAAATATTCTCTCTCATTTCTTAAAATATTACCCTTTTAATTTAATTTTTCAATTTATTTATAGAGAAAGTTGAGGAAAATAAATCCATATGATTCCTTTAAGTACTTTTGCATTGTTGGTTATTTATCATTTCTTTCTCTTGTGTTTTCTCTCAATCTTGACAGTTTATGTTTTATTGATATTCTAAAGATGCACCTATTGATTTAATTTCATATCTGTTTTCTAATTCATTAATTCATACTTTTCATTCTAGCAATATAACTATATATAACTTATTTAGGTTTCCCTTGAGATTTATTTTGCTCTTTTTCTAATATCTTAAATTTGATTCTTTATTATTTTCTTAAGTGAGAAGTGGGGAGGCAGAGAGATAGGCAGAGATTTCTGCCTGCAGCCATACTGGATCCACCCAGCAAGCCCCCTATGTGGTGAGGCTATGCCCATCTAGGGACACTGCTCCATTGCTCGGCAACAGGGCTATTTTAGTGCCTGAGGTGGAGGCCATGGAGCCGTCCTCAGCGCCCAGGCCAACTTGCTCTAACTTAGCCATGGCTGTGGGAGGGGAAAAGACAGAAAGGAAGGAGAGGGGGAAGGGTAGAGAAGCAGATGGTTGCTTTTCCCATGGGTCCTGGCCGGAAATTGAACCCGGGACTTCCACACACCGGGCTGACACTACAGCTGAGCCAATTGGCCAGGGCCAATTTGTTCTTTGTTTCTTTTTGAAAGATTTTAATATTGACTTGATTTTACAGAGAGAGGACGGGGTGGGGGAGCAAGATGAATCAAGTTGTAGTTGCTTCACTTTATATTTTTTATTCTTTTTATTTTCCTTTAAATTTTATTTATTGATTTTGAGAGAGAGGAAGAGAGACAGAAACATTAACCTATTCCTGTATGTGCCCTGAACTGGGATCAAACTGGCAACCTCTGTGTATCTGGACAATGATCTAACCAACCTACCGAACCAGTCAGGGCTAGTTGCTTCACTTTAGTTGTTCATTGGTTGCTTGTTGTACGGGCCTTGACCAGGTATGCCCAGGGTTTTGAACCAACAACCTAAGCACTCCAGGTCAACAATCCATCCACTGTGCCACCACAGGGCAGGATTCACCTTGATTCTTAATTTGTTTTTCACATTATTTATGAACGTACATCATTAGGATTATTAGTGACCCACCTACAATTTTCTTCTTGAAAATACGAGAACTGAAAGCAGGAAAGGGCCACACTCCAGCCACAGAACAAACTGGAACCCTTTCACATGAGGCTCATTTCCCTGCACTATATATCTACAAGCTGTTAACTAGTCTTCTAAACCAAAACAACAGCTTTCAAGCCAGGCAGAGAAAAATAAATAGTTAAGTTTGAAGAAAACAAACTGGGCCCAAAATCCCAATGACTGCAATAAAAGTAGATGATCAAGAGACAGGAGGTAACATTAATGAGTAACTTACTCATCTTTCATACGGATATCAAAGATGATATTTGGGGTTCTCAATTGGTGAATTTTAAAATACAGATTTAAAAATACATACAGACATGAAGGTAACAACTTGTGGGCCTAAAACACTTTCCAATTCAAAGGGTGGGATAGTGTGAAAGAGGAAAAAAACACATATAAACAACAAAACGAAGAAATAATGAAGAAGGAAAAACAACGCAGCTATACTTGTTAACCCAATAAACACACATTTTCAACAAAGGAAATGTTTTGCCTGATGGGTGGTGGAACAGTGAATAAAGCATGGATGCAGAATGCTGAGGTTGCTGGTTCAAAGCTGCAGGCTTGCTGTCTCTGAGCATGGGCTCATCTGCATGGAGTTCCTAGTTTGAGTGGGGGATGGTCCACATGATCCCAAAGCTCGCCAGCTTGAGCCTGACCAGGCGGTGGTACAGTGGAGAGAGCATCAGACTGAGATGCAGAGGACCCAGGTTCAAGACCCCAAGGTCGTCGGCTAGGGCATAGGTTCCTCTAGTTTGAGCAAGGATCAACAGCTTGAGCCCAAGGTTGCTGGCTTGAGCAAGTGGTTGTTTGGTCTGCTGTAGCCCCCAGTCAAGGCACATGTGAGAAAGCAATCAATGAACAACTAAGGTGCCGCAATGAAGAATTGATGCTTCTCATCTCTCTCCCTTCCTGTCTGTCTGTCCCTATCTGTCCTTCTCTGTCTCTGTCACATGGTATAAAAAGCCCAAGGCTGCTGGCTTGAGCAAGGGGACACTGACTCAGCTCCAGTCAAGGCACCAAATTGAAAGCAACTATGAATTGATGCTTTCATGCTCTCTCTCCCTTCCTGACTCTCTCTCTTCAAAAAAAAGAGAAAGAAAAAAAGAAAAGGAAAGGAAACAGACTGGGATTTGTGGGAAATCAGAAAAGGTACAAGTGGTACCTCACACCAGTGAGGAACAGAAGATCCATTTTAAACAATGAGGGTTAGTTTTTAAAAAGATAAAAAGAATAAAAATAAAAACTCCAGAAATAAATAAAAATGGGAGTTAGAATAAGATGTGAGAAAGTGGGAGGGATTTTGAGAAGTGTTTTCCAACAAGACTTAGAAGAAATATTTTGAGGATGGTTTCCCTAACACTAGTAATCCTGCACTTACCTGGGCACAGACCTCCTGTCATCTCTCCATTCATCATCCAGGGCTCTCTATCTTGCTCCAGTAAGGAGATCACATCTGGTTTAGAAAGGGAAAGACCTGTATATAAGAAAAGATAAAAAAATTGGCTATGGTCTGGCTATTCCAGACTATGTCCCAGTCCAAACGTATTGAGAGAAGAGGGACACTGTAGAAAAATGCTGCTAAAGGTATGAGCAGCCCTGGCTGGTTGGCTCAGTAGTAGAGGGTCCTCCTGGTATGTGGAAGTCCTGGGTTTGATTCCCAGTCAGGGCACACAGGAGAAATGACCCATCTGCTTCTTCACCCTCTCCCTTCTGTCTCCCTCCTCTCTATTTCTCTTCCCCTCCTGCAGCCATGGCTCAAACAGTTTAAACAAGTTGGCCCCAGGAACTGAGGATGGCTCTGTGTGTGGCCTTGCCTCAAGCGCTAAAATAGCTCAGTTGCCAAGCAATGGAGCAGTGGCCCCAGATGGACAGAGCATCGTCCAGTAGGGGGCTTGCTGGGTGGATCCCGGTCAGGGTGCATGGGGCAGTCTGTCTCTGCCTCCCCGCCTCTCACTTTATAAAAAAAAATAAATAGAAAGGTATGAGAGATGACTGAGGTGAAAAGAAATCCCATCCTCTTAAGAGGTGAAGGAGGCTCATCCTCTTACCCACAGACACCAGGTTCTGGTAGTTCTCCAACATCACTTTCTTGTACAAAGTTCTTTGAGCAAGATCCAGCCATTCCCACTCATCTTGAGAGAAGTCTATGGCCACATCTGTGAAAGTAACTAAATTCTGAAATGACACAAGTGTATATACTCTTGCTCAGTCAGTGTTTGTGTCTCCATGCAGCTGGCCATAGGGTAAAGTATTATACTGTTCCCATTTTTGGGAAAACTCAACTATGTACATTAGTAACTGTACTGGAGGTCTAACTGATCCAGCTGTGTGGTAGTTACTGGAAATCGTTTTTGACTAGTTATATTGTACATATTAGGGAAAATGACAAAATATGAAAGACACTTTCTGCTCTTAGAGCACTTACAATTCTATGAAATTTAAAAGCATTTATTTAAAAAGTTGACTGTGGGTCCTGGCCAGCTGAATCAGTGGTAGAGCATTGGCCTGGTATGTGGATGTCCTGTGGTCGATTCCCAGTCAGGGCACACAGGAGAAGAAGTGACCATCTGATTCTCCACCCACTACCCCCTTTTCTCTCCACTCCCACCTCCCGCAGTGGTGGCTCTATTGGTTGGAGTGAGTTGGCCTTGGGCACTGAGGATGGCTTTGTGGCCTCTGCCTCAGGTGCTAAAAAGAACTCGGTTGCTGAGCAACAAAGCAATGCCCCAGATGGGCAGAGCATCGCCCCCTGGTGCACATGCCAGGTGGATCCTGGTTGGGCAAATGTGGGAGTCTGTCTCTCTGCCTCCCTGCTTCTCACTAAAAATAAAAAAGAAAAAGAAAAAAGGTTGACTGCATTCAAAACAATATCATCAAGTATGAAATTATTTTATCTATGTTAGTAGTTATATAACCTTTCTACATGGAGAAATTAAAGAGCTTGAGCTCGGGGACTACAAGGGAATGTGTGAAGGATGCAGACTTGATGAACATGCTTCCAATCCACTAAGAAATCTTAGTGTTCTTTTTCCTTTAGGTAAGAGGAAGGGAGATAGTGAGGCAGACTCCTGAATGCACTCTGACTGGGATCCACCTGGCAACCCCTATCTGTGGCCAATGCTCAAGTCAACATTTTTAGTGCCTGTGGCTGACTCACTTGGACCAACCGAGCTATCCCCAGTGCTTGTGGCCATGCTCGAACCAACTGAGCCACTAGCTGCAGGAAGGGAAGAGGGAGAGAAGGGGGAGAGGGAGAAGGAGGAGGAGGAGGAGGAGAAGCAGATGGTGGCTTCTCCTGGGTGTCCTGACCAAAAATTGAATCCAGGATGTCCATATACTGGGCAGATGCTCTATCCACCAAGCAACCAGCCAGGGCCAATTTTAGTGTTCTGAAGATGTTAAGAGGTGTGTTTAAAAAATGAAAGGAAAATATGCCTGGCAACATTCTTTTACTTCCAAATAAAAATATATTTGAATCAGAAGAGGAACGTCTAGCTTAGGCATGGCCAACAGTTTTTGCCCCTGGGCCAGATTAGAAAGAAAACTTTTTTCACGGGCCAGACAAAATATTAAAGTTAAAAATGTTAAAATACAAAAACGATTTGTTTAAGTAAACAAAGATTTATTATGTAATTTATGAATAAATGTGAGTAAAAATATTTAATATACAATATTATTTTAATAAAAATATAATTACGCCTGACCAGGCGGTGGCGCAGTGGATAGAGTGTCGGACTGGGATGCAGAGGACCCAGGTTCCAGACCCTGAGGTCTCCAGCTTGAGCACCGGACCATCTGGCTTGAGCCAAAGCTCGCCAGCTTGGACCCAAGGTGGCTGGCTCAAGCAAGGGGTTGCTCCGTCTGCTGAAGGCCCGCGGTCAAGGCACATATGAGAAAGTAATCAATGAACAACTAAGGTGTCCCAACGAAAAACTGATGATTGATGCTTTTCATCTCTCTCTGTTCCTGTCTGTCTGTCCCTGCCTATCCCTCTCTCTGACTCTCTCTGTTCCTGTAAATAAATATTAAAAAATAAAAACATTAAAATATAATTACATACCGTATAAATATCCAAACTGTATCGCAATCAATCGAAACAATATTTAGTTAATAGAATGAGCCTGAAGGGTTTATATTGCAAATAAAACAATTATTTCATTTTACAAACAGCTGGACACATTTTCAGTTATCAACTGCAGCTATTGTCTATTCTACAATGCCACTTGATTCAGCACACTTGACCACAAAAATAATGAATTGTTTGACGTTGGGTGCACTCTGGCAAACTCTGCCTAAAAGAATGTGGTTTTCACATCGCCGCTAAATGTCAAACAGTTCATATCGAGTACAGGTAAGTACAAAACTTGTAAATCTTTATAATGGATTTTTAAAAAAAATAAGTATCATGAATCCATTCAGCCAATTATTGGAAGTTAACCTTAGATTAGTCACATGTGGAATTCTTTTCCGCGTATCACTATCTTATTAAATATCTTGATTTCCAATAATCAAAGACGCTTCCGCTTCTGAGTAGCTGAGATTTTAAAAGTAGCAGAGAATATTAAACATTTAATTGTGGGCCGCATCAACTCATTATGTGGGCCGGATACAGCCTGCGGGTTGTATGTTGGCCATGCCTGGTCTAGCTTGACTACGTGGTGGCGCAGTGGATAGAGCATTGGCCTGAGACGCTGAGGACTCAGGTTTGAAACTCTGAGGTTACCATCTTGAGCACAGGACCATCCAGCTTGAGTATGGGGTTGCCGGCTTGAGCGTGGGATCACAGACATGACCCCATGGTCTCTGCCTTGAAGCCCGCTGGCCTGAGCAAGGAGTCACTTACTTGCTGTGCTGTAGCCTCCCGATCAAGGCACATATGAGAAAGCAATCACTGAACAACTAAGGAGACGAAGGAGCTACAACAAAGAATTGATGCTTTTTATCTCTCTCCCTTCCTGTCTGTCTCTCTCAAAAAAAGAAAAAGAAAAAAGAAAGAAAGAGGAGGAGCACATTTAGTAAGTTGTTTTTTGATGATCTGCTGAGCAGTATCAGGAGAGACCATATGAAGCAAGCACGTGTCAAACATGTGTTGTGTTACATGGGCTGAATTTCCTAACCATGGGCTCTAAAAAACAAGTTCTATTGGTAATGCATGTTTTTGGCATTTTATCTGGTAAAAAAAAAAAAAAAAAAAAAAAAAAATTTTGGCCTTGATGTAAGTTGTTATTGTGTCTTTGATATAAAATAAAAGCCATTTCACTGTTCTGAGTTGTCTTTCCTCTCCTCCCTTTCCTTCAGGAAGTGACTCAGAAATCACTTACTCTGTCATCCACGTCTTCTCAACCCCTCCTCCCCAAAATGGAGCTACAGTAAAGTCAATTTTCTCTTGCCAGACTGTGACCTGTCACAGAGCTTCACCAGTACAGAGGAAGGGGCACCTGTTTCTTTTTCTTTGTGATTGAGACAGAGAGAGGGACAGAGAGACAGAGAGACAGGAAAGGAGAGAGATGAGAAGTGTCACATCTTCATTGCGGCACCTTAGTCGTTCATTACTTTCTCATATGTGCCTTGACCGTGGGGCTACAGCAGAGTGAGTGACCCCTTGCTCAAGCCAGCAACCTTGGGCTCAAGCTGGTGAGCCTTGCTCAAATCAGATGAGCCTGCACTCAAGCTGGCAACCTTGTAGTTTCAAAACTGGGTCCTCTGTGTCCCAGCCCTCTGCTCTATCCACTGCACGAACCCCTGGTCAGGCAGGGGCACCTTTCTCTAATGCACCCAAAGGTACTTTGATGGGCTATTAATAACCCTTTCCCACTGCTCCACAGGAAGTCTTCCCTCCACGTGCAGCATTAATCACGCCGTATAAACAAATGTTTGCCGCCTTTTCATTTCTCCAACAGATTGCAAGTTCCCTGAGAACCAGGATGGGGACATAAGAACTAGGCAGATTGTGGCTCTCAAATTTCCTCCAAGGACTGTATTTCTGTGCAGTCAGATACTTACAAAACGACTGACAAAGAGAAGGGCTCAGGTGGGTCATTTCTTGAATGAAGAATAAACAAATAGGAAGAGGAGGGAGGAAGCTCTGAGGTGACACTGGGCTGTTGACAGTCTGTCCCTGTGACCTCACCACTCATCAGAAAAAGAGAAAATACACCAGGCCCAAGGGGTGGAACTATTTATTAAGCAGACAATTTTCAGATGAAAACAAACATTACCAAAATCCTGAAAAGCAAGACTGTATTGTGAGGAGGAAAGAAGGTATGCTAACTCACCGGGGACATGGTTCTAAGTAGTACAATTCCCATCGCCTCCTCCTCTTCCTGGCTCTTCATTGTAAGGGCTGTACCCTGAGAGGGCAGAGCTGAGGGAGGAGAAGGGAGCAGCACAGAAGTTAAGACCACTGAGCAGCACTTCCATACCCCCCACCCCCACCTACACCCACAGGGGTGGTGTTGGGACAGAGGAGAAGGGGAGGAACCAGAAGGCGACTGAAGCCATCAAGATGAGGCTGAGAACCTCACCCTCCTTCCAGGTCCTGCCCCATGGTGACATGTGGGACTGGACGCATCCACACTGGGGTCCTTCCTGAAGAGCAGCGACGCTCACGGAGGGGCTGCTCCATCTCCCAGGATTGTCCAGGCAGGTGCCGCAACTAACGGCAAGATACCTTCCTGGGCCGTGGCCGGTTGGCTCTGTTAAAGTGTCCGCCCAGCATGTGGAAGTCTTGGGTTCGATTCCCAACCAGGGCACACAGGAGAAGTGCCCATCTGCTTCTTCACCCTGACCCCTCTCCTTTCTATCTCTCTCTTCCCCTCCTGCAGCCAAGGCTCCATTGGAGCAAAGTTGGCCCCTAGCGCTGAGGATGGCTCCATGGCCTTGCCCCAGGCACTAAGAAGAGCTAACTTGCTGAGCAATGGAGCAACGCCCCAGATGGGCAGAATATCACCCCATGGTGGACATGCGGGGTGGATCCCCCCCGAGGACACATGCTGGAGTCTGTCTCTCTTCCTCCCGGCTTCTCACTTCAGAAAAATACAAAAAATGGAAAAAAAAAAAAAAAAAGATCCCTCCCTGAGTTCAGCTCCTCGTCCCCTCCTCCCGGTCACCTGTCACTCTTCCCTCGGCCCTCGCTGGGGTCCCGCTACCGTGTCCCGAGGCCCAGCCCCGCCAGGTGGGACAGCCCCGTCGGGGCGCCCGGGTGTGGCCCCCACCGGATTCCAGGGGCCCACGCTGGGTCTCAGGCGGGTGGGTGGTCTCTTCCTGGCCACCGCGTCCACCCCTCATTGCACTACCCGCCGCCCCTCACCGGAGGCAGACTCAGGCCACCGACCTCCCCACCAGCACATCCCACACCCGCACATACACGCCCCATCACCCCCGCACGCGCCACGCACCATCGCCGGCCACGCCTGCCGCCCCTCCCCGCTTTCTCCTTAAGAGTCCACTGGACTCGTTCCCTCACGCCCATGCTTCAAACCCGCACCGCCGGAAGTGGGCGTCTTAGCGCCCAGACCTCCTGGGAAATGTAGTCTCACACCCCTCCCATTCCCACTCCCACCCTCAATCCTCCCGACTATGGTGCTGTTGGGCAGATAAAATATATTATGCTCACTTTGTTAAAGATGGCGCTGCCCACATGGAAGTTTGTTGATATTAATGTGTGTTCTGGAACAGGCTGTGGGCAGGCCGGGTCGTTGTAGCCTAAGGCTTAGTTTAAGAGTAAGCTCTTCCCCACACCCTTGACTGATTGGATGATGTAGGGTGGTGCACTCTCCTGAGGAATCCCATTATACAGAGACTTCCTTGTTTGTATAATTGGATTAAAGGTTTTGAGTCTATGCTATAAAGTGGGAGAGACCAGTAGCTTGATCTCTCTCTCTCTGTTCCTTGGGTTCCTGAGATTAGTATTAGAGAGGAGAGCAGAGTAAGGCCACGTGAAGGCCAGGAGAAGCAGCCGAGATGGCAGAGTGCTGAGGAAGAAGCCAGTGTGTTAAGAGTTTGTGCAGGAGGAGATGAGAAACAGAGGTGAATAAGTCTGGTGAGCTGGAAAGCTTTGATGCTAGGAAACTCGGATAAGTCAGTAGCTTTGTGAGCACTGAATGTGTGGGTTTTGGAGCCCAGTGTGTGTTTTTGCTTGCCCGCCGGGTGCAAGCTAGAATTAAAGCTGATGGCTCACCAGTTTGTGGCTCCTGTGTTTCATTACCGACTGTTCGAATCCAATGCAAACCTGCGTGGGTCAGGCTGCTGTGATGGTGGCCTTGACTCCTGGCTTTACAGGTGCCCTTCCTGATCTGATGATCACTGCCTCCCATCTTCTCAAGGTGCCTCTTGGTCTGAAACAGAGCCGCCCAGAGGCCTCTACGCCCCCCGTCTCTGGGTCCCAGAAGGACAGGCCGCCTCCATGACGCCCACCGAGAGCGAAGGGGCCTAGGAGCCCTGACCAGGCTACCAGTGCGCAGGCTCGGAAAGCTCTGCGTGAGCTCTCACCGCCCAGGGCAGGGCGCGGTCACCTGGTGTGCAGGCGCTTTGCGTTGGGAAAGCCCGGGCCAAGGGCGAAGCCTTGGGAGGGAGTGGTTTTGGTGTTGCCTGCTGTGATTTGTGACTTTTGGAGTTCTTCCTCCCTGATATATCTACTCTCCGTCCCCGTTTTGGCCCTGCCTGCCGGAAGGAGCTTCTCAGTCTTGTATAGAGTTATAATCTCACCAACTGGACAAGCACCGGGCTCTAGTCCTGAATCGCTTAACCGGGGGTGGGGGTGGGGGGCTTCTGAGAAATGACCCCCATTTACTCATTGTGTGAACATCAGAGAGGCACTTACACAAACCAATCCTGATTCCCCGAAAATACGACATCCCCCGAAAATAAGACCTATTCCAATTTCTTTTAAGCTTAGAAATTTTAAGGCCTCCCCTGGAAATGACCCAGCACATCTTTAGGAGCAAAAATTAATATAAGACCCTGTCTTTTTTTCAGGGAAACATGGGTAGATGGTTGTACATAGAAATAAGAGTCACGAGAAATTCTGGATGGAATTCAGAGTTTGGCAGGTTATGCTGATGTTTGTTGACATGACTACAGTATATGAATACATGTTAATTATTTTATTCAACAATTAAGTGTGAATTCTTGTTCATGGGAAAATAAGACATTCCCCTGAAAATAAGACCTAGCGCATCATTAGGAGCAAAAGTTAATATAAGACACTGTCTTATTTTCAGGGAAATACGGTAGATAGTATATAGCCTACTACACACCTGGTAAAGCTTAGTGCTCCTAGGCTACAAACCTGTACACCACGTTCCACCACTGAATATTGTAGGCAATCATAGCACCATGCTAAATATTTGTATATCTAAATATATCAAAACATATAGTCAAATGCCTTTCAGGCATTCGTTTCCAGAATAGTAAAGTTTCATCCATATTGAATATTTGTTCTGGCAAGTAATTTTTCTCCAGTCAGCTTATCTCAAGTTTCCAAAATTTCTTCAGCTGCCTTTATATGTCAGCACATGAGGCTTCACAACTCACTTTCATGTTATGTAATAAATAATGGCTCTTGAATGGTTTAGATCATCCAGAGCTAGCAGTAAATTCAACATGGTAGTTGGATCCAGCCTTTTCTTTCAAAGTCACAAAATAGACATTTCGCTTTGGCCATGATCGTCATGGTGCTGAGAGGGTACACTTCTGTACCTGGTATTCATTCCAGATTATTAGAAGTTTTTTTATGTCTGATATAGGCCCTTCTCAAGTTTTTGTTGGTCTTGTTGTCTTCAATAAAGCAGATTCCTTAAAAGCTTCTATCAACTTGTTCTTCAAGATCCTATCTCTGTTGGCTCTGGATGGTTGGTTCAGTGGTAGAGCACTGGCCCGGCATGTGGATGTCCTGGGTTCAATTCCCAGCCAGGGCACACAGGAGAAGCGCCCATCTGCTTCTCCACCCTTTCCCTCTCCTTTCTCTCTATCTCTCTCTTCTCCTCCCGTAGCCAAGGCTCCATTGGAGCAAAGTTGGCCCGGGTGCTGAGGATGGCTCCATGGCCTCACCTGAGGCACTAAAATAGCTTGGTTGCCAAACAATGGAGCAACGGCCCCATACAGGCAGAGCAAGGCCCCACTGGGGGCTAGCCCGTGGATCCCAGTAGTGGAGCATTTGGGAGCCTGTCTCTCTGCCTCTCCAATTCTCACTGAAGAAAAAAAATGATATAAAAAATTACTTAATTTAGCAGTCTCATTGTGACACAGCTAGAGACTGAGCCACCACATACATATCACCTAAAAATTAAGGCACTCTCTCAGACACAACACAATTATCCAGACTCAGGCTTTCCAGGATCCAGTTTCCCTCAGACTTCAAGGCTAATTCTATCTGTGAATCTGTCATCGCTAAGGAAGTAAAAATGAACTATTAGTATTTATAACACTTGTGGTCCATTACTGGAGTTGAATAAAAACAATACTAATACTTTTGGTTTTAGAACTAACATATTATAAAGGGCCTGGAGATCTTCACTCTCATCTTCACAAACATAAAAACATTCAAAAAAGTGAAAACCAAGAAAGTTAAAATAAAATCTATCAGGGAATTGAGGATATACCAAGGAAATCACCACCCAAAAATCTGGAGTAAGGAGAATACAGAAAAATCACACCAAATATCAACTTACCTGAAGCAGATGCTATTGGAGCCATAAATTGGTACAAATTAATTAGTAAGCCTGACCAGGCGGTGGCGCAGTGGATAGAGCGTCGGACTGGGATGCAGAAGACCCAGGTTCAAGACCCCGAGCTCGCCAGCTTGAGCACGGGCCCATCTGGCTTGAGCAAAAGCTCGCCAGCTTGGACCCAAGGTCGCTGGCTCCAGCAAGGGGTGGCTCGGGCTGCTGAAGGCCCGCGGTCAAGGCACATGTGAGAAAGCAATCAATGAACAACTAAGGTGTTGCAACGGCAACGAAAAACTAATGATTGATGCTTCTCACCTCTCTCCTTTCCCATCTATCCCTCTTTCTGACTCTCTCTGTCCCTGTAAAAAAAAACAACAACAAATTAATTAGCAATTTTGGTGAATTTTTAGAGGCTTCCTGTGGACTAGCTTGGGAGTGAAAGACTCCTAGAAGCTCCCACATAGAGATGGGTTTTACATCCAGGAACTCCACCAAGTTCTAAATCAGGTTATATGTGTTGAGGGAGAACCTTCTGATTTGGGGCAGGGGGAGGGGAAAGTAAACATTTTTTTGTATGTATTTTTTTCCCAAGTTAGAAGCAGAGAGGCAGTCAGACAGACTCCCACATGAGCCAACCACCAGGGCCGAAAAGTAAACATTTTGACAAAGGCTGTGACTGTTCTCCATAACAAAGTTCTGCACTCCAAGAAAAACCAGTTGGACCTGGAGGAGAGCCAACTGGGTAGCTCCAGCCCCTCTAGCCATCCTGTGTCAATAAGGGCTAAAGAAGCACTTCTAAAGGTCACAGTCCAAGGACTAAAAACAAAGCCCTATGAAAAACTGAAATTTAATCACAAGGTTATAGAATCCTTCCCTTTCCCAATACTTGACTACCACACCAACAGGGCTTTAGTGTAACAGCAGATTACAACAAGCAGCAAGACACACACAGACACAGACTTCATTTAAGAAGGAGTTCTTAGGGCCCTGGCCGGTTAGCTCAGCTGTAGAATGTCAGCCCAGCGTGTGGAAGTTCTGGGTTCGATTCCTGGCCAGGGCACACAGAAGAAGCGCCCATCGGCTTTTCCACCCTTCCCCCTCTCCTTCCTCTCTGTCTCTCTCTTCCCCTCCCACAGCCAAGGCTCCATGGGAGAAAAGTTGGCCTGAGCGCTGAGCATGGCTCCATGGCCTCTGCCTCAGGTGCTAGAGTGGCTCCAGTTGCAATGCAGGAATGCCCCAGATGTGTAGAGCATCATCCCCAGTGGGCATGCCAGGTGGATCCTGGTTGGGCTCATGCAGGAGTCTGTCTCACTACCTACCCACTTATAACTTTGGAAAAATACAAAAAAAAAAAAAGAAAAAAGGAAAGAAAATGTTAAACACAGCCCAGTGTCTAGCCAGATTAACATAAAACTCCACAATAAAATGCTAATTACCTTATTCTCTATTACCTAGTATGTTTTGTCCAACTATCAACAGAAAATTGCAAGGCATGGCCAAGAAAAAACACAGTATAAAGAGACAAGGCAAAAAATCACAATCAGATTTCGATATGGCAGAGATTTTGGAGTTTTCATACCAGGAATTAAAAATAACTATGATTAATAATATATCATGCCCACTAAAGGGAAAAGTAGACAACATACAAGAACAGATAACCCTGACCAGGCGGTGGCGCAGTGGATAGAACGTCGGACTGGGATGCGGAAGACCTGAGTTTGAGACTCCGAGGTCTCCAGCTTGAGCGTGGGCCCATCTGGCTTGAGCAAAAGCTCGCCAGCTTGGACCCAAGGTCGCTGGCTCCAGCAAGGGGTTGCTCGGTCTGCTGAAGGCCCGCGGTCAAGGCACATGTGAGAAAGCAATCAATGAATAACTAAGGTGTTGCGATGGCAATGAAAAACTAATGATTGATGCTTCTCACCTCTCTCCGTTCCTGTCTGTCTGTCCCTATCTATCCCTCTCTCTGACTCTCTCTCTGTCCCTGTAAAAAAAAAAACAAAAAAAAACCCCAGATGAATAATACAAATAGAGAGATGGAAACTCTTAAAAAGCAAAATATGCTAGCCTGACCAGGTTGTGGTGCAGTGGATAGTGTTGAACTGGGATGAAGAGGACCCAGGTTCAAAACCCTGAGGTTGCTGGCTTGAGTAAGAGGGTCACTAGCTTGGCTGTAGTACCCCCATCAAGGCACGTAAGAGAAAGCAATCAATGAACAACTAAGGTGCCACAACAAAAAATTGATGCTTATCATCTCTTCCCCTTCCTATCTGTCCCTATCTCCATCTCTGTCACACACATACACAAAAATAAATTAAAAATTTTAAAAATCAAAATATGCTAGACACTTAAAGTATCATGACAGAAATAAACAATGCCTTTGATGGGCTCATTAACAGACTGGACACAGGTGAGGAAAAAATGAGTGAGTTTGAAGATATGTCAATAAAAACTTCCCAAGTGAAATAAAAAGAGGAAAAAAACATGCCTCCAAATATCTGAGAATTGTGCAGTAACACATATGCATAACTGGAATACCAGAAAAAGAAAGAAGAAGAATATTAAAGTATTAATGGCTGAGAAGTTTCCAAGGTTAATGACAGACAACAGATGACAGATTAAGGAAGCACAGAGAATACCAAGCAAGACACACACACACACACACACACACACCCCTAAGCATATTATTTTCAATATACAGAAAGTCAAAGTTAAAATTTTGATGGAAGCCAGAGGAACAAAATATCTAAGAGGAACAAACAAACCCAAAATATAAAATTCACAATTAAAACCAAAGATGGCACAGAGGGAGAAACAAAATATTGATTATAAATTGACTGTCAATCTTGTAAACCATCTTATGGGGCTGTAATTCGTTTTTATAGACAAATGTGCATACCATCTCTACCAATGACAATAATATCTATTCTCTTTCTGATCATTACATTTTATTCCTTTTCTTTCCAGAAGATGGCCAGAACTCCAGTACTATGTCAAAGAGAGTAACAACACTAGATGTACCTGCCTTATTCTTCACATCAAAGTGAAGGCATGAAGTACCATTTTGTACTTACGTAATGCATTGTATTGTACTATTAAGTATCAAGTTTTCTTGTGGTAGTTTAAGTGGTGCTTTTCTACATTAAGGTAACCACGTGATTTTTCTCTTCTATAAATGTGGTGAAAGTCTGATAGATTTTCTGACATTAGGACATCCTTGCTTTCAAAAAAATTAATTTATTTTTAATTGAATTTATTGGGGCACAGGTTTAGGTGTGCGACTCAATAAAACATCCTTCGCACCTTGCATCATGCAGTCATCGGCCCAAGCAAAGTCTCTTTTGTCCCCTTTGCCCACCTCCACCTACCCTCACACCACTTTCCCTCTGGCTATCAATCACCACTGTTGTGTCTATGTGTTATATATGTAAATATATATAAACTATATATATAAATTCTCTATCTGTTCCCTGTGTCCATGCCTCTGTCTCTATTTTATACTTCAGTTTACTGTACTCATGAGATTCCACATATTAGTGAGATCACATGGTATTTGTATTTCTCTGACTGGCTTATTTTACTTAGCACAATAGCCTCCAGGTCCATCCATGCCACTCCAAAAGGTAAGATTTCCTTCTTTCTTTTTTTTTTTATGGCCAGAGTATTGCATTGTGTAAATAAATGTACCACAGCTTTTTTTATCCACTCATCTATTGAAGCCTTGTCTTTTGTGAAAAAGCACTATTTTATCATAACATTGTCAATTTTTTATTTTATTACTATTATAATTATATATTTTTGTATTTTTCTGAAGTGAGAAGTAGGGAGGAAGAGAGACAGACTCTCGCATGCGACAAGGATCCGCCTGGCGTGCCCACTGGGAGCAATGCTCTGCCCCTCTGGGGCATTGCTCCGCTGCAACTGAAGCCATTCTAGCGCCTGAGGCAGAGGCAATGGAGCCATCCTCAGTGCCCGGGGCCAACTTTGCTCCAATGGAGCCTTGGCTGCAGGAGGGGAAGAGAGAGAAAGGAAAGGGGAAGGGTGGAGAAGCAGATGCGCACTTCTCCTGTGTGCCCTAACAGGGAATCAAAGCCGGGACTTCCACACACCGGGCTGACGCTCTACCGCTGAGCCAACCGACCAGGGGCACATTGTCAATTTTTTTAAAGGAACTAGTGAATACAGTTAGATCATACTTTATTTAAAATGTAATCATGTATCTTGCTAAGTGAAATGGGCCTTGTCATTATCATATATTGTTCTTGGATTATTTTGAAATCAAGGTTATATGAACCTTACAAAATAAACTGGGCAAAAAATTACTTTTCCCTTATTTTTTGGAATAACTTCTGTAAGACAGGAATGAACCATTTATTGGCATTCTGGTAGAGCTCATCTTTAAAGCCTCAACAGTATTCTCCTACAATGAGTAGTTTCTGACAACTCATGCCTTGATTTACTCTGTATTTCCTGTGCACTTTTATATTTTTCAAAGAATTTATCCCCTTCATTTAGATATATATTTGCTTGTTTAACTCTCTATTCTGTCTAAACTTGTTATTTTTCTACTCTGCATTTTTGTTTTATACCTTTGGTTGTTCAGCTCGTTAAAATAATCTCTCTCTTACTCTCATCAACAGCTTGGTATTTGATAAACCTTTTCAAAAACAGCTTCAAGTTCGGTTCATCGTTTGCCTTTTACATTTCACTGATCTTCTCTTCTTGTCCGTGTATATCCAATAGCTCTTGAACTACTTTACTGTACTTGAATTACATACTTTCTAATTACATGATAAATGTATTAAAAACTTCATTTTTACCATAACTTTACCCATGTAGTGTTTGATCATCTACTGTTAAGTTTTGTTTTGTTTTTTAGTATGAGGAGGGGAGATAGACTCCCCCATGCTCCCTGACCAGGAACCACCTGGCAACCCCCATTTGGGGCTGATGCTCGAATCAACCAAGCTATTCTTGGCGCCCAGGGCAGACACTTGAGCCAATTGAGCCACTGGCTGCAAGAGGAGAAATGAGAAAGAAGGGGGTGAGAAGCAGACAGTCACTTATCCTGTCTTCCCTGACTGCGGATCAAACCTGGGACATCGCATGCCAAGCCCATGCTCTATATTCACTGAATCAACTGGCCAGGACTTAATTTTTAGTATTTCTTAGTCCTTATTTTTTTAAAATCCATTCCAACAATTTCTAAATTAATTGGAGTATTTAGTCCACTTATATTTAATGTAACTACTAATATGGTTGGATTTAGGTTAACCATTTTGCTATTTTTCAGAGAGAGAAAGAGACAAGGAGAGAGAGAAGGGGGAGGAGCAGGAAGTATCAAATCCCATACATGCCTGGACCAGGCAAGCCTAGGGCTTTGAATGGGCAATCTCAGTGTTCCAGGTCAATGTTTATCCACTGTGCCACCGCAGGTCAGGCGCTATTTTTTTTAACTGCCTGTTTTAGCTGCCTTTGTCGTCCTTTCCAGACTTCTTTTGAACTGAATATATTTTAGAACTTCACTTTGTCTTTTATCTATATTTCTCTGCACTTAGTATATTCTACATTTATGCCACCTTTAGTATATGTGAAGTGGTTATTCAAGAAATTATAGTATACATCTTTATCTTCTCAGTGTACTTGAAGTTAATATTGTGCCCTTTCTCATTAAGTGTAAGGAATGTGCAAACAGTTCTACTTAGGTACCTATCATGATATATGTATACATACTACATTTACATGCACTATAAATTCAATACAATATGATAATTTTGACTATAACAACCACGTTTTAAACAGTTTGTAAGAATTGAGAATGTTAGGTTTTAAAATTTTCACCCACATATTTACCACCTCTGGTGCTCCAGGGTGTCATCAAGTATTCACCTCAAGCCTGAGGAAATTCTCTTTAGCTTTTCTGATCATGTAGATTTGCTAGCAAGAAATTCATGGCTTTTGTTTATATAAAGTCTATCTCATGTCCATTTCTTGAAAGATATTTTTCTCTGCCTATAAAATTCTACATTGAAACTTTTTTCTTTCATAACCAGCACTTAAAAAAAGTGTCATCCCATTGTCCTCTGACCTGTTTCTGATTAAAAGCTAGTCATTATTCACGTTATTCATATAATTGTTCCTGCCTGTAATGTGTCATTTTGTTTCACTACTTTACAGGTTGTTTTTTTTTTAAATGAGATTAGATTTTTTATTTTATTATATTTTAGAGAGGAGACACAGAGTGAGAGAGAGAAAGAGAGAGAGAGAGAGAGAGAAAGAGAAAGGGGGGAGGAGCTAGAAGCATCAACTCCCATATGTGCCTTGACCAGACCAGTGCAGGGTTTTGAACTGGCGACCTCAGTGTTCCCAGGTCGACGCTTTATCCACTGCGCCACCACAGGTCAGGCTACAGGTTGTTTTTATCTTTGTGTTTCAACAAATGTATAATGATGTGGCCAGGTGTGGTTTCCTTGGTAGTTATCCTGTTTGGGATTTTTTTACATTCTTGAATGTGGAAATATGAGTTTCTCACCATATTTGGGGAACCGCTGAACATTATTCAAATATATTTTCCATTTCATCCCTTTTAAAAATTCTATTTGTTAAGATATTTTGATATTATTACATAATCACTGAGGTACTATTTTCTCTAAATCCTTTCTTCGCTGTATTTTTATGTACCCATATTAAACTCTGACCCCTCTGCCACCTCCAACTCATCATTTTTATATCCAGGTATTATATTTCTCATTTTTGGAAATCCTATTTCTAAAATGTTTTTAAACATTGGCTGAAATTCCAACCTGCTCACTCATTAATTCCACACTTTCCCTTTATATCCTTTAGAATAATTGTAATAGTGGATTTAAGATTCTGGTTTGCGCCTGACCAGGCGGTGGCGCAGTGGATAGAGCATCGAACTGGGATGCGGAAGACCCAGGTTCGAGACCCCGAGCTCGCCAGCTTGAGCGCGGGCCCATCTGGCTTGAGCAAAAGCTCACCAGCTTGGACCCAAGGTCACTGGCTCCAGCAAGGGGTTACTCGGTCTGCTGAAGGCCCGCGGTCAAGGCACATGTGAGAAAGCAATCAATGAACAACTATGGTGTCGCAACGGCAACGAAAAACTAATGGTTGATGCTTCTCACCTTTCTCTGTTCCTGTCTGTCCCTATCTATCCCTCTCTCTGATTCTCTGCCCCTGGAGGAAAAAAAAAAAAGATTCTGGTTTGCTAATACCAATATCTGGGTTGTCTCGGGATTGATCTCAGTTGCTTTTTCTTTTAAATCTGGTGTTTTTTCATATATATAATAAATGTTGTGAATAATTAATATATGGTAGAAAGACTGCATGTTCATTTTGTTTCAGTTGAACAAAAGTTGAACTTGGTTGAACTCACTCTCCAAACTCTGTAACCCTTGAGATAGGTAGAAGCTGAGGCCACTCCTTAGTTGTTTTAGAATTAGCTTGAATGCTTGAGAATTTGTCCAATACTTACACATATAAAGGATTATTCCAATGAAGGCCTAAAGAAAAGTGAGGAAAAACCTTCTTAGAAATTAGATGATGAATGGAGGTTAGAGCATTGTCCTGACATGCTAAGGTTGTGGGTTCAGTCTCCAGTTAGGGCACATACAAGACAACCAATGAATGCAAAAATAAGTAGAACAATAAATTGATGTCTTGTTCCCTTCCTCTTTCTCTAAAGTAAATTTTTTAAAAAGGAAAGGAAAAAAACATAACATGGAAAGGCTACTGGGCCCAGACAGGAGTCCCTGCAAAAAAAAAAAAAGTCAGGAGCATGTACATAAATGACTCCATCCAGCATTATATACTCTCATCCTTATAAATTATGCAAACTAATTCTAACCATCTAAATCCATTTCCAAAAGCATTCCCTAGATTTTTGATAGCAAAATTAGTAAAGGATAGTAAATATTTATGAATGAGATTAATCTACTCCTTACCTTTCAAACTATACACCATTAAATTCAGATTTTAGTTAGCCAACAAAGCAATAACGGTGGGATTAGAAGAACGAACTCAAAACTTTTCAGTCACAATGAAGGTATGGAAAGTAGAATTAGTAGGGGTTTCTTAAGGCTTGAAAATCAAAGTTTTCTAAGATGCATGATCTCTTTGTGACAGCTCCATTCCAATAACACAATTCAAATCTTTTTCAAGACTTGAGTTTCATTTAAGAGAAGTGATAGGGTTGGGAATTCAGTCAAGCACCACAGCTGAGTAACTAACTGGACCTTCTGTTGCATCTGGCCTCCACCAATTGCAGCCCCATGGTTAGAAGCAGTAAGAGGATTCCTAATGCACTAATAATAAAAAGGCCCTGAGTTCATTGTATTTCTTAAGGTCAGAATTTCAAGAGGCCTTTTACTTGTAATCATCCAATTTCATTATAAAGAAGCATCACAGCCCTGGCAAGTTGGCTCAGCAGTAGAGCTCGGCCAGGCATGTGGAAGTTCTGGCTTTAATTCCTAGCCAGGGCACACAGGAGAAGTGCCCATCTGCTTCTCCACCTTTCCCCTTTTTCTTTCTTTCTCTTCTCCTCCCACAGGAGAGGCTCCATTGGAGCAAAGTTGGCCAAGGCACTGAGGACGGCTCCATGACCTCCGCCTCAGGCACTAGAATGGCTCTGGTTGCAGTGAAGCAACGACCCAGATGGACAGAGCATCAAGCCCTGGTGGGCATGCCGGCTGGATCCTGGTTGGGCACATGCAGGAGTCTGTCTCTCTGCTTCACCACTTCTCACTTCAGAAAAATTAATATAATAAGATAAAGAAGCATCACAAATGCCTTTAGGAACTAGCCTTCAATCATCAGTTCTTGGAAAGAACTGTCCAGTCCCTAATGCAAAATGGGCTTCTAACACTGCTGTATGATGAACACCCTTTCCTAGCACAAAACAGGCCTGCAGGTTTGACTTTTGATCTACCTCTAAAGTCTGACAGTCACTCTTTGAGTACCAATTCCTATACAGGCTAGCTTTCTTCTGTTGAAAGGTGATGACTCTCACTCAGAATTAGAAGTAAAATATTGGAAGAATACCAGGTGCCTTGCAAAGTTAAAGAATGGAACAAAACTAGGAAGCGAGAAGGCAGAAATCGTTTTAATGGATCAGTGACGGGCTGAGAGGCAGACATCGGTAGGCTGTTGCCAAAGGATGACTCCATTATAACCACTTGCAGTCCAGGAGTAACACAGCCTATACAGTTAACAGCAGGTACAATAAGGGGCCCAAATCAAAACGAGTAACGACTGAAAACACTCGGACCCTCCGTAAAGCTGAATATTGACCGTGCTCCTGTCCCTGTGTGTCTCCAAAACAAAACAAAGAATGAAAATTGTGACTTGCTTCATTGGAACCATGTGACCGGCAGAACAATACAGAAGGAATAAAAGTGAAAATGCCAACAACACTAGGAAGTGTGTGTTAAAGACAAAAACAGATTTCAACGTATATATACTGAAAAATAGTACACAAACACGCAGGTATATATATACATGCAAAGATATATACATATTCAATATTAATTTTGGCTCTATGACTACAAAAATCATTTCACAAATAAGGTTCTGCAAATCACATATTTCATTTAATACAGTATAGTGTGGATGGAGCACTCTCCATTGAAGCATACATTGAGCTTGGCTTCTTTCTACTGACTGAACTAATACAGTACTGAGTATTCACAGCTTAATCGAGCTGCTTGGCAGAACTCTGAAGCCCTCTTAGTCATAGTTAAGACAATGCTGCAAGAAACACCACTCACACCTATATATTTATTCCAGTAGGATAGAATTCCTAGATCTAGAATTACTCTTTCAAGAGAAGCACACATTCCAAATGTTGACAGGTCATGTCACAGTGCCTTCCAAAAAGACACGAGACAAATTTATGCAACTAATGATGGTCAAGTGCCCGTTTGCCCATGCTGACACCAATACTGGATATTTTCCAGATTTTGATCCATCTGAAAAGCAATAAAAATTTGTCTCAATTTGTAATTTTCTGGTTAGTGAGGTTAAGAACTTCACAAATTTTCTTGGTTCATCTGACTTCTTCAACTGTGACAGGCCTGTTGATAGATAGGCACTGTCAAATTTTTCCCCACTGCTTTGAATGTGTAATAGCACTTTGTTACTAAATCAGTTACATATATTTTGTCAATTATCTTTACATCTTTTGGTGCCTTTCAGTATGCTGCAGTTTTAAATCTTTATGTAGGCCAACTTACTCTTTTCCTTATGTCTTCTAGAACTCCATGTCCTACTTAGTAAATCCAACTGTATTATATACAATTGTATTCTATTTCCCTGGAAGGTGTAAATGTGCTTTTTTTAAAATAGTAGATAATGAACTGTGAAAACATTATTTCCCCCCAAATAAAAAAAAAATCATTTTATATACCAAAATCTCAAATGCAAAAAATATATGAAAAATGTCCAGCTATGCTTGCCAAATTATCTTTCCTCATGTGATTTTTAAAAAATAAACTCTCAAAGTAAACATATCCTACAAGGACTCTTGTTGTGATAAAATAATATACAAATATTTTAATAGTATCAGTTATTTCATCTAGAATATTTCTTTTTATGGGTGTATTTTCTATTCAATATGGTTTAATAGTTTCCTTTCACCTCTACAACTCACTGGACAGTTTAATATGAGTTGTATTCTTGAACAAATAATTCGAATCTTTTGTATATTACTTCTCTGCACTGGAGCAGGGGTAGGCACACTTTTTCTCTAAAAGGACAGTAAGTATTTGAGGTGGTGCAAGCCATAGGCAGTATGTAAAACATGTGCGCCAATAAAACTTTATTTACAGATACTGAAACGCACATTTCACATAATATTCATGTTGTCATAAGGTATTATTCTCTTCACTAGTTAAACCATTTAAACATTAAAAAATGTTTTTTATCATGGGCCATATGAAAAAAGGCACTGAGACTTTGGCCAGGAGTCAGTTTGTTGACCCTTACTCTTGACCAATGTACCTCAGGTTAATGAGTCCTTGTAAGTTTAACAGCATTTCTTTGTGAGTCAAAGTAACTTTAAATTGCTCAAATATTGCCACACTTTCTAATTTTTGAGTGTCTGCAGTTTTATGCACATATAGTTTGCATTTTTCTGGTTGTTCCAAGGTGGCTTACTCATCCATATTGTCTACACACTTTCTAAGACTGTTGTCTGGTGTAGAGTAAGGCTGAACTGTCTCGCCAGCAAGTTCACCTTACTTACATTTATTCAGTTAGCGTGGAAAACTACAACAGTAACTCAGCATAAAATCAAGTTTTAAACCAACACGGGCAACCCTGCCTTGACCCCGTAAACTCCTGTTGCCGATCTAAACTCTGGTTTCTCCTGGTCTCCCGCACTCTTGGATGTTGAATGAGGAACGCATGATGGCTGAAGACTTTTCTACAAACGTCACATTCATATGGTTTCTCTCATTTTTATTCAGAGCTAACTATGGTAATGCTTCCTTGTACCAACAGAATGTTTTAAAGAGAGCTGAAATTACTCAATGCTGAGTATGGACTAAGCACTGTTTTAAGAGCACCTTAGGCATGAACCAACCAGTTTCAAGGATCTCAATGCAAGTTTTTACATGATAAGTGAACCAATTACCGGCAGACCTAAACCGACCTGACTGCCAAGTGGAAAACAAACCGGTAGAAAATTAAAAAAAAAAAAAAAAGAGCAGAGAGACCAGCTTTTAAACTATCGGAACAGTCTAGCTGAAATAATGCCGTTGAGACTATGATGATGGAACGGAGCTCGGACTCCAGAGATATTTGGGGAACAGATCCCCAGGACCTGATGTGGGAGGCGGAGAAGGGCGTGCTGAGGACTCTCCGGTGTGAACTCGCGGATATGCAAAGTGTGAGCTCTGCCTCAAGACCTTTCTGCTTCTCTTATAGTTGCAGGACCTCTCCCCAGTGTGGACTCTCTTATGCTGATTCAGGTGCCCAATTTGGATGAAGGTCTTCCTGCATTCCTTGCATTCATACGGTTTCTTTCCAGAATGAATTCTCTGGTGGACGCTCAGGGACTGACGGTGGCTGAAGGCCTTGCCACAGGCACCGCACGCGTAAGGCTTCTCCCCGGTGTGACTTCTGCGGTGACAGATCAGGGATGACTTTGTCTTAAACGCCTTTCCACACTCCATGCAGTTGTAGGGCCTCTGGCCCGTGTGCAGCCTCTGATGCTGAGTGCAGGACGAGTTATCCCCAAAGGCCTTCCCGCACTCGACACATTTGTAGGGTCTCTCTCCAGTGTGCACTCGCTGATGTTGAATAAGGTGGGTGGTCTGGCTGAAGGCTTTCCCACATTCCTTACACTCGTAGGGCTTCTCCCCCGTGTGAGTTTTCTGATGCTGTACCAGGTGCGCCTTCTGTGTGAAGGCTTTATGACACACCTCACACTCGTAGGGCTTCTCTCCGGTATGAATTCTCTGGTGGGTGGCGAGCTGGGAACTGATGCTGAAGGATTTTCCACACTGCCCACATTCAAAGGGTTTCTCCCCGGTGTGGATCCTCAGGTGGCTGGCGAGGTGGATATTCTGCCGAAAGGCTTTCCCACATTCTCGGCACTTAAAAGGCTTCTCTCCGGAATGCACTCGTTGATGCTGAGTCAGGGACGCGTGGTGGCTGAAGGCTTTTCGACAAACGTCACACGCGTAGGGTTTCTCCCCGGTGTGGATCCTTTGGTGAACGGTAAGGGAGGAGCCATAGCGAAAGGACTTGTCACAGACGTCACATTTGTAGGGCTTCTCTCCGGTGTGAATCCTCCTGTGCTGATTGAGCCCTATGTGGTCACTGAAGGCTTTCCCACAGTGGATGCACTCAAAGGGTTTCACCCCGGTGTGGTAGTACCTCCAATGACGAATAAGAGAGGTGTTCTGGATGAAGGCTTTCCCACAGTCAGCACACTCATAGGGCTTCTTGCCCGTGTGACATCTTTGATGTCGGGCAAAGGAGGAGCCATCACTGAAGGCCTTGCCACACTCGTGACATTTATAGGGCTTCTCCCCGGTGTGGATTCTCTGGTGAACGGTAAGAGAGGAGCTCTGGGTGAAAGTCTTCTTACATTCGTGACATTTGAAAAGTTTTCTCCCTGCGTAGATTACTGTATGTTTTATGACCACTGTGTTTTGGGGGAAACTTTTCTGAACCAAGTCACGGTTGTGGACTCTCTCTTCTGAGTCATCCAAAGGGAACCATCTTGCAGATCTGTGATGCGTGTGCTCCCTTTCCTTTGAGAGGGTTTTGTTAGGGGTGACTGTCTCTTGCCTGAATCGTGTCGTCGCCTGACCTACCAGCTTCCTTCCACACACCCCCTCAGAATCCCCATGTCCTCTGAAAGCGGAACACTCTAGTTGAGCGCTTAATGTTCTGTCTGTTACCACTTCGGGATATAAATCCTGCTTTGGAAATAATTCCTGGGTCTCATGGACAGATTGTTGGCCTGAAACATAGCAAGAAAACAAATATTTCCTTTATCGTGTACTAGAAAAAAAAATAGGCTAGAAGAAAAATTGTTAATGAATTCACTAAAAGGGTGAGTTCAACCACATAAAGTATTCATTTCTCAAAGTTATGGTACTAACACATGCAGCCTATGATGTATGTAAAATAGACCCTGGACTGAATTTACACTGGAACCTTGGAAGACGTGAGTAAAAAAAAACAAAAAACAAAACTCTATCTATTTATGTATATATATCACTGATTTTAACTTCTCTCTCTCTCTCTCTCTCTCTCTCTCTCTCCCTGTCCAACCTGCTTTGGATGCCACAGCAGTCATCACAAGTTGTTCCAAGAAACGTGCCAAAGCACAAAACAGGCTGTTCTCTACAACCTCCATTGGGCACATCTGAAAGCCTGGTTTATTCTGATCCTACCAGAAAATGGTGCTTCTGTAAAACCTATTTTATTTGAGTAATTTCAAACAAAAGCTATATTGCCAATTGATGACCAAAGCTCAGTAGTCCCATAAAATCATTTTTACATTTGTTTATCTGCTTGACAAAATCGTCACTTCTTTCCTGGCCATTTACTAAGGATAGGGTCTTGCAATGTAGCTTGCCATTTTGAGGAGACTGTTTTTATAATAATGGTGAGTCTTAATATTATGTATAATTATGTTCAGACATGCTGTATAGTACTGAAAAAGTAACATCTTATCTCAGAATTTAAGCTTATAAGGAGGAGTGAGTATGTTGGAAATCCTTTTTCTAAATCAGCATATACCAAAAATTGTGCACATATAGTTATACTTAATAAATATACATAGATGAAACTGGTATTGGGGAGAGACAATATCTGGAAAAAGATGATGGTAAAAAAAAAAAGGAAAAGAAGAAAGTCTTTTTAAAAATGACAAATAAACACTGATCAACCCCAGACTAGGATGCCTGCTTTTGCAAGTCCTATTCAGCACTGGTCTGAAGTTCCAGACAGATAATTGGAAATAGAAACAAAAGGCATACACATTTGCAGATGATAGGATCTCATCTAATAGAAAATCCTAAAGAATTCACAAGCAAAGTATCAGAGCCAGAAAGGTAATTAATCAAAATTGTAGGGTACAAGAGAAACACACAAATCACTGCACTTTGTATACAATAAGAATGAACAACTTGAAAGGGAATTATGAAAACAATTCCATTACAGGAAGAAATTAGGAATAAATTTACCCAAGGAGGTGCAAGATTGATGCTGAAAACCACAGAACATTGCTGAATAAAATTAAGAAGACCTAAGAAAATGGAAAGACATCAAAAGAGATCAGGAAAGAAGTAACAGAAACAAGACCAAACAAATTTGTTACATGGTACAAATGGGAATAATGGATCTATTTATAAAGAGAAAAACTATGTGTGAAGAAAGTCAACAGTAAATACTTCTATTATGAAGATATCACCAGTTTAAACTACTGTATAGCAAGAAACATCATGCAAACTCACAAGTTATACAAAATCAAGAAAAAGCGAAATCACCTTCACAGAACAGGAGTCACATTCATACTATATAAAGGCATCCAAGGGGACCAAGAGAAATGTGGGTGATGAGTATAAAGACAACAGTAACAGAACATGAACACTAACTGAATTTAAATGCACACATTCTCACTGTCACAAGTTTCTGGAAAATAGTTATTAAATAAAAGTCAATTTTTATTTAACAGTTTGGTAAAAAGTTTTAAAAGAACCAACCAAATACTATTATTGGTGAGGATGTCTACAGATTTCTAATATATTATTCACTATATATTATAACACTATATCCCTGAAACTTTATAAAATCTGTACATTTTCATCATGCAAAGAGATATATAAAAACTGGGAAAGATCTACTGCATTTTTCGCTCCAGAAGATGCATTTTCCCCCCAAAGCAGAAGGGAAAATGCCCATGCGTCTTGTGGAGCAAATGTTCATTTTTTTTAGCTGCTGCAGGTTCCCGGGTAACTAGAAGAGTATTTGAACATTAAAGTCTCTTCTCATTTGTTAATAACAATGCTAATGGTTGTCAATTCTGCTGTTGAGTTTACATGGTTGACATATTATTGTGTGTTAAATATTTTAACACACCATTTGGTTCAGAATATTTTTTTCCTTACTTTCTCCCTTAAAACCCTAGGCGCGTCTTATGGTCAGGTGCGTCTTATGGAGCGAAAAATACGGTAAATGTTCAAATGTCCTCAGTAGTTAGTTAAGTGAATTATGGTATATCTATACATTGTAATCCAGCCTTTAAAATAATAAAGAATGATCCGGTCCAGGGATACAGCAATCACAAAATGTACAGTTTTCACTTACAAACAGAGATGTCTGTTTTCCATACTGACAAATGTGAAGTAACCTAATTAAATACATGCAACATGGACAGCATGTGAAAAACATCTGTATATGGGACTGCATAGACACTATAATTCTTACTATTTTAAAAATATATGGTTATCATGAGTTGAAAGGGGTCAAAGTTATCTTGTTAATGGATCATCAACACAGGTGACTGGACTGCCATTTCTCCAAACCATTATTTTTCAAAGAAATCTCTCTCCCTCCCTTGTACATCAAATGAGAAAGAGACCCTCTTCCATGGACTCCTTCTTGCCGTCTGACCTCTACCCACCTTGTCCGACTACAACTAGGACGCGACTGGGGTTGTGCCCTCTGCTTCTGCAATGCCAAACTGGAACTTCTGAAAATTCTACCTTATGCAAGTGACTCATGAATATGTCTTATCAGAGTCATGGTTTGAGTCACGTGTGCAAATGCCCTCTCTCTACCACCACCGGCCAATGCCAAACAGGCCAATGCGTGGTTCCCACAGAAATGGACACACAGTGAAGGGAGTGGGCGGTTGACCAGGGAAGAATGAACCTTTCTAAGACAGCCTTTCAAAAGCACACTGGGTCAGAAAAAAGGTCAATTAAGGAAGCAGGTGGCTGATACATGTCCAACTTGCCAGGAGCAGGGGGAGCATTACTCAGCCTGAGTCACCACCCAAGGTGAGGAGGAGGAGGGAAGAAGAGAATAATTTTCCAAAGGTAGATTCTAAATTCTCTCTCCAGCCCAAAATGACCTGGCGAAGTTTTCTCTGGGACACCAGCAAGGACTCAGCCTCTCGGAAGGCCTCAGCTACGCTGTGGCGGCATTCACAGCCTGGCCTCCCCGCACTCCCCTAAGAGGCCTCCTGTCAGCTCTCTCCTCGCCAGCCAGGGCTCCCTCCCTTGGTCCGACAAAGAACCCAACTGGGCCTGGAAACACAGCGTCCTGCGTATGGGAAAAGACAGGGGTCCGCTCAGGCCCTCGGCCTTCTTGAGAATCAGGTCTTTGACTTTGAGAGAAAAGTGTTATCACAGGAAGAAGCAGGAAATAAAGTGAGAAGTACCCAACAGACAGCAGAGAAACTGCTTCAAGCATAATGACGACACCAACTTTCAACTCTACACAAGGCAAACTCTTATCTTAGAAGTCAGGTGGCCCTGTCCAGATGGCTCAATGGTAGAGTGTCAGCCCAGTATATGGATATCCCTGGTTTGATTCCCAGTCAGGGCACACAGGAGAAGCACCCATCTGCTTCTCTACCCTTCCCCTTCTCCCTTCTATCTCTCTGCCCCTCCCACAGCCATGGCTCAGTTGGAGCAAGCTGGCCCAGGGTGCTGAGGACAGCTCCATGGCCTCACTTCAGGCACTAAAATAGCTTGGTGGCTAAGCAACTGGCCAACGGCCCCAGATGGGCAGAGCATCGCCCCTGGTGCACATGCTAGGTGGATCCCGGTCAGGCACATGCAGGAGTCTGTCTCTGCCTCCACGCTTCTCACTTAAGAAAAAAAGACAGAAAGAAAGCGGGAGCAAAAATTCAGTCCAATGCTTCAGAAGACCCACAAGACACACACAATCCAAAACTGAGGAAAGATAAATTCAGGCTGAGGAGAGGGACAGCCTTACCTACTGCTTCCAGGTCATGGTTCTCCCATGGCACATTCTTACAGAACCGCCTCCGATCAGGGTCCAGCTGCTGGGAGAAGTCGATAGCCATATTTGTGATGGTCACCAAGCCCTGAAATGGCACAAACGCGTGTTTTGACCAAACCTACTGATGAACCTGCAATGGATCTGGTGGGGTAGGCTGTGTCCGCACATTGTGAAACAATTCTGTACCAAGAATTCTCACTTAGGTTCTGTGTGATCTGGGTCACATGATGAGTGGGCCTAGTTAGAGCATGTATGTTTGAAGGAAAGACAGAAAAATAGGGAAACCTCTTTCTGCCATGGAGAATTTATAATTTTGTATAGGAGAATAAACTTATATAGAGTATGAATTTTCTAATGCCAACTGTAGGCTTCCCTATACCCAATATGCATTATTCAGTAAGTCTACAGGGCTTTCCTCTCATATAAAGTCTTTGATGGAAAAAGAAAGACCGATTATCTAAGTGGTAGTGTCGTCCGGCATGCAGAAGTCCCACGTTTGATTCCCAGTCAGGACACACAGGAGAAGCGCTCATCTGCTTTTCCACCTCTCGCTTCTTTCATTTCCTCCCTTCCTGCAGCCATGGCTCGATTACAGCAAGTTGGCCTCAGAGCTAAGGATGGCTCCATGGCCTCACCTCAGGTGCTAAAATAGCTTGGTTGCCAAGCAACCGACCAAGGCCCCAGATGGGCAGAGCATTGCCCCCTAGTGGGCTTGCTGGGTGGATCCCGGTCATGGAGCATGCAGGAGTCTGTCTGTGCCTCCCCTCTTCTCACTAAAGAAATAAAAATAAAAAATAAAATAAAAGAAGCTGTTGACAGCCTGGCTTGAGGTTTCCCATTCTTTACATGTCAAACATTTCTGATTTAAACAGTCCTGCCCGTGACTCCTTACAAATGAGTTTTCCCTGCTTTTCTTACATGAATCATGACTGCCTACTCCTTCTGGGGGCTAGTCTGTCTGCAGGAGGCCCTGCATTCGCAGGGGAACTCCTGCCACACAAACTGTAGGCATGATCTCTTTCTCCAAGATGAGTTTCTTCATGCTGGCCACGGTCTTCCTGCAGCCCGACGTCTGCGCGCTCTGTGCCATGCAAACAAGGACGCTATGCCCAGGAATCCTTTCCTCTGCCATGCCCGGCTACAAATTCCGCAAACCCCACCTTCATGCCAAGTGACCCAAGAACATGTCCCCCCACCCCTCCAGGCCCAGTGGGCCTGACTCACCGGCTGCCTCTCAAACAGAGTCTCATAGCCCCAAGGCTGCCCTAGCATGGTGCACTGCAGCCGGCAGGCGGCGACTCTCTCCAGCAGCCAGGCCTGGGACAGTGGGTCTTCACAGGCGTCCGCCTGTGTGGGTGACTCCTTGGTCTCCAGCCGGTCTGAGAGACATCGAAACGGTCAATGTCACTTTCATTATGTCATCGGTATGGAGAAAGCTTCCCAAGTGTAAGCAGGTGAACCAAAACTCTCAGAAGAGCAGATTATTTTGAAAGCTTCTTCTGGATTCACCCCACCTGACATTCAACCACCAGTGCACATCCTGCTTTTCACAGGAGACTAAAGAAACAAAGGAAGACTGGAGGAGAGCTCCCAAAGACTTCCCTCTGAGACCCCATGAGGTGAATACAGAGAAAGAGGGGGAGAGGTTATAGAAGAAAATGATGTAGAACCCTTAATTAAGCTTATTCAGTACAAGCAAAGCTCGCTTTGATTCTTCATTTCATCCAGCAAAAGTCCTTCGAGCTTGGTCGGCCTCCTTTTTTATTATCATGCTAATAAAAATGTGATTAAGTGGAAAATGTTCACAAAAACACCATGATAAGTTCTGCCGTGCCACATGGTGACTCACTTAAGCCATTGTGATTAAAAGTGTGCGCCCTGCCTGACCAGGTGGTGGCACAGTGGATAGAGCGTCGGACTGGGATGCGGAAGACCTGGGTTCGAGACCCTGACCTGGCCGGCTTGAGCACGGGCCCATCTGGCTTGAGCAAAAGCTCGCCAGCTTGGACCCAAGGTCACTGGCTCCAGCAAGGGGTTGCTCAGTTTGCTGAAGGCCTGCGGTCAAGGCACATGTGAGAAAGCACTCAATGAACAACTATGGTGTCGCAACGGCAACGAGAAACTAATGATTGATGCTTCTCACCTCTCTCCGTTCCTGTATTTCTGTCCCTACCTATCCCTCTCTCTGATTCTCTGTCCCTGTAAAAAAAAAAAAAAAAAGTGTGCACCCCGTCCGGATGGCTTGCTTGGTTAGACTCTAATCATTAGAGCATTGTACCAAAGCACAGAGGCTGGCTGCCGGTTAGATCCCTGGCCAGGGCCCATACAGGAAAAGATTTCCTGTCTCTCCCTCTCTTCTTCTCTCAGTAAAATCAATAAATTAAAAAAAATTAAAATACAATGCATACCCTGTTTGTCAATAAAAACTGTTCCTCTGAGATAGGATTTGAACAAAGAGATCTTAAAAAATTCTCCAGTCTCTGGGCATTCTCACCACTTCCTATCTACTACAGTAACCTCCAACAGCTGTCTGTAATCTGACGCCTTGCCTTAGTTGCTTAGCCTGTCGTTCCAGAAATAACACTGTGGAGGCAATCTCTGTATCTCCCAGGGGTATACAGAGCATCGTAATATCTGTGAGAGAATGCCACCAAATCAGAATCAGTATTCTTTTCTTCCATGAGCAATCAATCAATCACCTACCTGCACATGGCCTGTTTGCATCAGGCTGTGCACGTGAACCCCAAATTAATCATGGCTGAACCCAAACTTGCCTCCTAACCTACTTCTCACGTTTCTGCTAACAGCTGTGACCTCGTTGCCCTGGGCTGAAACTGGAATGAATTTCTTCTTCCACTTAAGGCTTTGTCTGCATGTATCAGACAGAGAGTGGCAGTTTCTACTTCACTTATGTTACATACAGCCGTGTGCTGTCTCCCGAGGAGATGGCGAATTCCTTAATGGCAGAAAACCCATCTTACCAACTAGCCCCGGGTGGCCACACTCAAGGCTGACACTTGGCAAAAACTGGTTTTAAAAAATCCCTAAATCAAAGTCATCTAATAAAAAAAAAAAAAAAAAGTAAAAATGACAACAGAGTCAGCCAAAGATTTTTTAAAGAATGCAGATGAGCCTGACCAGGCGGTGGCGCAGTGGATAGAGCGTCTGACTGGGATGCAGAAGACCCAGGTTCGAGACCCCCGAGGTCACCAGCTTGAGTGCAGGCCCATCTGGCTTGAGCAAAGGCTCGCCAGCTTGGACCCAAGGTCGCTGGCTCCAGCAAAGGGTTGCTCAGTCTGCTGAAGGCCCGTGGTCAAGGCACATGTGAGAAAGCAATCAATGAACAACTAAGGTGTTGCAGCGGCAACGAAAAACTAATGATTGATGCTTCTCACCTCTCTCCGTTCCTGTCTGTCTGTCTCTATCTATCCCTCTGTCTGACTCTCTCTCTGTCCCTGTAAAAAAAAAAAAAAAAAAAAAAAAAAGAAAGAAAAAAAAAGAATGTAGATAATGGCCCTGGACGATTGGCTCAGTGGGAGAGTGTCAGCTTGGCATGTGTCCCAGGTTCAATTCCTGGTCAGGGCACACAGAAGTGCCCATCTCCTTCTCCTCCCTTCCCCTTCTCCTTCCTCTCTGTCTCTCTCTTTCCCTCCCGCAGCCTAGGCTTCATTGGAGCAGAGTTGGCCCAGGTGCTGAGGACGGCTCCATGGCCTCCGCCTCAGGCCCTAAACTGGCTCCAGATGCAACGGAGCCCCAGATGGGCAGAGCATTGCCCTCTGGTGAGCATGCCGGGTGGATCCTGGTCGGGCGCATGCAGGAGTCTATCTGTCTGCCTCCCTGCTTCTCACTTAAGAAAAATTAAAATTAAAAAAAAAAAAGGATTGAACTTGCCCTCCAGGCACAGAGCTCAGGAAAACCCCATGATGACCCTGCATGTCAGAGGTTGCTGAGATGGGACTGGGCAGTGTCCTCCCCAACCTAGGCCTCCCCTGCTCACCCAGGCACCGGCCTCTTGTCCGCTTTCTAGTGGCCATCCAGGGTTCTTTCCTTTGTTCCAACAAGGAGATCATGTCGGGCTTCGAGAAGCAAAGTCCTGAACACGTAAGAAACAGGAGGTGGTCATGCTCTGGGTCCATGATGGACCCGTGCTAAAGGCGTGCCTCTTCCAAGTTAGGGCAGCGGACAGGGGGCGGGGCAGGGCAGGGGCCACCCTCACCCAGTGACACCAGGTTCCTGTAGTTCTCCAGCATTACATCTCTGTACAGGTTCCTCTGCACGCAGGTCAGCTGCTCCCACTCCTCCTGGGAGAAGTCCACAGCCACGTCCCCAAACGCCACCAAGCTCTGCAAGGACAACAACACATTCCTGCTCAAACCACTATGCAGGCCCCTTATGACCGGGGGGCTACTATGGACTAAACTATGACTGCCATGTTCATATATTCAAGTGCCAATCTCCAGTACCTCGGAAGGTGACTGCATTTGCAGAGAGGGCCTTAACAGAGGTGATCAACAGTTAAATAAAGTCACAGGGTTGGGCCCTCGTCCAAGCTGACTCGTGTCCTTACAAGAGGAGGAGGAAGCATCAGAAATGAGGGAGCAGGGGGACAGGAGGCGGCAAGACAGAGGCGACGTCCACACACAGCCTCAGGAGAAACCAAACCTGCTGCCACTGCGATCTTGAACTTTGAGAAAAGAAATCTCTGCTGTTGAGTGAGTTTCCCCAGTTGGCGGCATTTTGTCACAGAAGCCCTCACAAACTGACAGAGGGATGTAAAAATGACCTGCTCTCCATGTTGAGCAAGAGAATATACATGTAAGGAGTAGTATCTGGTGATCTGTGTCATAAACTCCAGGGAAAGGAGAAAAATACGGGAACAGCCCCTGACCTTGGGGAACTGACCAAATCTGTGTGAGTAAAAGCATAGTTTTGACATCAGTTCAAAAACAGTCACTAACACTAATGAAGGTGAACTGTTCCACACACAATCGGTTCCAGAGCATTTTCAACATCGGGACACTCGAGGGGCCTTGGTCCAGCAGCACAAGCGTAGGAAGAGGAAACCTTAGCATGAACCTGAAAACATGCACGCCACGGCTAATCCCCTCATGGGCCTCCCAGCCTTCCTATTTGACTCCATCTTCACTAGATATTGAGTGTTTACTAAAGCAAAACAAACCAAACAATAACCTTTGGTTATACAGTATTTTCAGCAAAGAGCCAGGAATGGTGCAGTGAGCCACGTACAAGAGATGTAGGTACTTCTCTGCTTACCTTAGGGAGCTGGTCTAGAACAAAGGCAGGAGGGGGTCACAACAGCAATTTTGCAAGGGGGAGCAGGTGGCCGCCAGGCTGAGGACCTGACCTGCGGTAGAAGTAACAGGAGGGAGCATTCATCTCTTATGATCCACACGTCACGCCAGCAATTTGCTAAATGCCTTCAATTTTGAAAACCATGCAAGACTCCGCAGTGGAAATCTTCAAGTAATTGGAACACTGAATTTTCAACGTGCATGCTAAGTGAAACAGGCCAGTCAGAAAAAGAAATACTGGAGTGTTGGCCCAGCGTGTGGAAGTCCTGGGTTCGATTATGGGCTAGGGCACACAGAAGCACCCATCTGCTTCTACACCCTTCCCCCTCTCCTTCCTCTCTGTCTCTCTCTTCCCCTCCCGCAGCCAAGGCTCCACTGGAGCAAAGTTGGCCTGGGCGCTGACGATGGCTCCATGGCCTCCACCTCAGGTGCTAGAATGGCTCCAGTTGTAAAGGAGCAACGGCCAGATGGGCAGAGTATTGCCCCCGGGCGGGCATGCTGAGTGGATCCCGGTAGTGTGCATGCAGGAGTCTGACTGCCTCCCCGCCTCTCACTTTGGAAAAATACAAAAAAAAAAAAAAAAAAAAATACTGCATGATCTCACTTAAATGTCAGAAATAAAAATCGTCCAATTCACAGAAGAGAGGACAAATGTGGCTGAGAGGGTGAGAAGGCCCGGGAAAGGTAATGGTCAGAGTACAGGCTTATAGGTACGAAGTGTTAAGTTTTGGAGATTTACGACACAAAACAGTGCTTAGAGCTAACAATAGCATGCTGGACACTTAAAACACGCTAAGAGGGTAGAGCTTGTGTTAAATATTCTCACTACCAACAACAGTAATAACGGGTAGGAGAAAGCTATGGGAGGTGGTGGGTAAGTTCAGGGTGCTGATGGTGGTGACAATTTCACGGGTGCACATTTATCCTCAAATGCACTGAGTTATACACGGTAAAAATATATACCTTTCTATAGGTCAGTCATATCACAACAAAGTAGTTTAGTAACAACAACAAAAATATTTTAATGCACCTATTTAAAATTATGTTCAAAGACACAGGGGCTCAGATGCATGCTATTTCTCCGTGATTACAGAAGATGGGTTCTTACAGATTATAGTCTTACAATTCTAACTGCTCCTCGGTTGGCAAGTCTTGCACTTCCTTTCCAGATATTTACCTGTTCTTCAGACATTCTTTACCAATGACAATACATTTTAAAAATCTTTACAGCATCCTGACGGTAACACTGCTCCCACTTTGTCACGGGGGGCTCCTAAATCAAAGAACCTAAGTTCAGACATTTTATTAGACTTGGCAACAGGGTTCTTGTGGGTCTGACTTTTTTCTATATCAGGAAAGGGCTACTCTCTGCTCTCTAACCCCACCCTCACAGCGTGTGCATGCAACCTTCTCATTGTGTCAGACCACAAAAACAACCAATGCCTTGTGCTTGCTAATATCTTTAACTGTGAATAGTAACAATCATAGCTCATGGCCCTTATGATACTACAAACACAGTTCCAGACACTGACAAATAAGGTATTTCATCCCACAATATCCCCAACAGTTGATACTATTGCTGTGCCCATTTTACAGATGCAGCCAGAGGAAGCAGTGGGGCTGTGCTCTAAAACGTTGAGGTCAAGTAATTTTAACATCATAAAATATTCTTCTTCTTTCAATGATTTTTTCTTTCTTTATTAAGAGAAAGGAGGGGAGATAGAGACAAACTCCTGCATGTGCCTGGACCAGGATCCACCCGGCAACTCCCATCTTGGGCCAATGCTCAAACCAACCGAGCTATTCTCAGTGCCTGAGGCTGACGTTTGAACCAATCCAGTCATTGGCTACAGTAGGGAAACAGGGAAAGAGGAGAGGGAGGCAGAGAGAAGCAGATGGTCGCTTCTTTAATGTGCTTTGACTGGAACTTGAACCTGGGATGTCCAAATGCCAGGCTGACACTATATACACTGAGCAAACTGGCCAGAGCTTTTTAATGATTTTCAAGCACTGAAAAATACAGAAAGCCTTTACAGCTCATGAGCTGTACATACAAAAAGAAGTGGGGGCCAGATGCGTCCTATAGGCCAGCTTGCCCACCCATGTCTTACATTACACACCCTTGGGTGAAAGTTGTCACTTAAGGGGCATGCCTGTAAATTTCTACAGCAATCATGATGACATGAGATGCCGATTGCTAAAAATCAGAGTTTTTACCACATGCCAGACACCTTACCTATTATCAACTTAACCCTTATAAGAACCAGGAAATTGATATTGCTGCTGCTCCTATTTTCACAGATGAAGAGATGTGGTCATTAAAGCTGCCTTAAGGTTAAATAGTGGTTACAGGCTGGAGATAGTATCCAAACCCAGGCAGCCCAGCTCCACGGTCCATGCCTGTGATCAGCTTGTGACCTGCCTCTATTAAAAGGTTCCTCTGTGCCCTGGCTGGTTTGCTCAGTGGTAGAGCGTCAGACTGGAGCGTGAAAGTCCCAGATTTGATTCCCGGCCAGGGCATACAAGAGAAGCGCCCATCTGCTTCTCCACCCTTCCCCCTCTTCTTTCTACCTCTCTCTTCCCCTCCTGCAGCCAAGGCTCCACTGGAGCAAAGTTGGCCCGGGAAATGAAAATGGCTTCATGGCCTCTGCCTCAGGTGCTAGAATGGTTCCGGTTGAAGCGGAGCAATGGCCCAGATGGGCATGCTGGGTGGATCCTGGTCGGGCGCATGTGGGAGTCTGTCTGACTGCCTCCTCACTTCTATTAACTTCAGAAAAAAAAAATCATCTCAAAGTAAACACTCCCTAACTTAGCCCCATGGGTAGAAGTCAAGAGCTCCTTCCAGCCCATCTCACAGAGCCAGGCCAAGCACTTGCAGTCCAGAGCCTGTTTGCTTGTCCACCACCAGGCTGTGGACTACTAGAGATAAGGGGATGGGGCTCAGCCATCTGTTTCTGCCGGAGCCGGCATAAAGTGGGCACCAAACAAACTAGGTACAGCACAAAGAGCAGTCCTGTTTTCCATCAACGACTACCTTTCTGCTTCCTCAGAGTCCTTCGAAAAAAGGGGCACAGGGTGAGGACTGAGTCACTTGGCCGACAAAGAAAGAAGCAGGAAGAGAGGGAGGCCCAGGGAAGTCCCCACAGCCCATCACTCACCAGGATGGGAGGAGATGGGAACCCGTTCCCCGAACAGGTCTCTTAAACTGAAAACGTTTAGTACCCTCATGTTCATTGCAGCGTTATTTAGGATAGCCCAAATATGGGAGAAACCCAAGTGACCATCAAGAGGTGAGCAGAGCCTTGGCCAGGTAGCTCAGTTGGTTAGAACGTCATCCCAAGATGTCAAGGTTATAGAGGTTTGATCCCTGGTCAGGGCACATATAGTAACCAACCAATTAGTGAGTAAGTAGAACAACAAGGTGATGTTTCTCTCTCCTTTTCTCTCTCTAAATATCAATAAAATAAACAAGCAAATTAAAGAGCTGTGGTATATATATTATAAATCAGATGACCAATTGTCCTCCTTTAGGGAGGACAGTCCTTCTTTTGTAAGTTCCGTCCTCCCTCAAAAAGTGTCCTCCTACACCGTCCTCCTTTTTGATATTGGAAGACTAATCTGTGAATGTCTGTATTCGATCGATGTAGAGTCAATCCAGTGCATGTGATGTGATGTATTTGTTCTTATAATTATTAATAAAAATTAATAGGCATGTAAGCATAATGACAATGTAAAATATTACATGTTTTTATTATACATTGATCATATTATAGTGTATTATTGTTGCAATGAATAAAATGTTTTTTTCTTTACAATAAGGTTTTCTTCAATTTATTTTTGTCCTCCTTTTCATTGTAGAACCATTGGTCACCTTACTATAAATAATAGAGTATTACTTGGCCACAGAAAAGAATGAATGAAATCTTGCCATTTCCAACAACACAGATGGACCTGGAGGGTACTATGCTAAGTGAAATAAGTCAGAATGAGAACAACAAATACCATACGATTTCACTTATACATGGAATCTAAAGAAAACACCCAAACAAACAGAAACAGACTCCTAGACACAGAGAACACATTGATGATTGCCAGATGGGAAGAGGAGATTGGGGAAGGGTAAAAAAGGCAAAGGGATTGCTAAATACACATGGGTAGTTATTCAATAGTCATGGGGATGTAAAATACAGCATAGGAAATACAGTCAAAACTACTGTAACAAATGTCAACAGAAAACAACCTCCAAACCTGTAACAATTTCTCGTGCGTTTCTCTGAGCCAAACTGTCGACAATCGTCCGGAAGCAGAGCCTCAACAGACTGAGAAAGTCCTCCAGAAAATGGTGGCTTCCCCCACTTATTTTATACTTCAGAATCAGAAGGAAAGACGTGAGGGGGGTTGCATGAAATTGGTGATAGATCAGGGAGGCAGAAGGCAAAGTACGGAAATCTCTGGAATTGGGTAAAAAGTAAAAGTGTCTATGCAGAAACTTCTTTGACATAGACAGGAATGAGAAGTTAACAGTGAATGGTTCACATCACAATAACAATGAGGGGGTCTATTGGCTTCTGCTCCAGTGGGACGTCTGACCCCTTACATTCCAAAAGCAGGTTATCAGGTACATTAACATAAATGCAAAAGACAGCAGACAGGCTTGAGTAAAAGCAAGCATTGACCCTCGTTTGGAGCAGGGTCGGGAACCTTTTTGGCTGAGAGAGCTATGAACGCCAAGTATTTTAAAATGTAATTCCGTGAGAGCCATACAACGACCCGTGTACATTACTATGCATTATCCAATAAAAATTTGGTGTTGTGCCTGACCAGGTGGTGGTGTAGTGGACAGAGCATTGGACTGGGATGTGGAAGACCCAAGTTCGAGTCCCCGAGCTCTCCAGCTTGAGTGTGGGCCCATCTGGCTTGAGCAAAAGCTCGCCAGCTTGGACCCAAGGTCGCTGGCTCCAGCAAGAGGTTGCTCGGTCTGCTGAAGGCCCACGGTCGGGGCACATGTGAGAAAGCAATCAATGAACAACTATGGTGTCGCAACAGCAATGAAAAACTGATGATTGATGCTTCTCATCTCTATCCGTTCCTGTCTGTTTGTCCCTATCTGTCCCTCTCTCTGAATCTCTCTCTGTCCCTGTAAAAAAAAAAAAAAAAAAAAAAAATTTGGTGTTGTCCCAGAGGACAGCTGTGATTGGCTCCAGCCACCAGCAATCATGAACATGAGCGGTAAGAAATGAATGGATTGTAATACATGATAATGTTTTATATTTTCAATGTTATTATTTTTTTTATTAAAGATTTGTCTGTGAACCAGATGCAGCCATCAAATGAGCCACATCTAGCTCACGAGCCATAGGTTCCCGACCCCTGGTTTAGAGAAAGTTCTTCCCTAGCACATGACTACCCACCATAAACTGCTTTTAGTTAGAAAAGTTTGATTTAGACCATCCTCTGTTTACCATTGTTCCCCGAGTTGGCAAGGCCATGGTGTTGACTTTCCCTGAGCTTGTCAGGTTCAGTTCGCGGACACATCTTGATTTATTAAAAAAAATTTTTTTCATCCCACACAGCTATGCATGGTGCCAGGTGGGTACATGAAATATTGAGGGGATGACTTCGTGAGTTATGTCAATGTCTAACCACTATGCAACACACCTGAGAGTAATACGATAGGTTAACTGTAATTGAATCATAAAATAAAAACTATCCTGAAACATTTTAAAAGGAAATAAACATGACCCAACCCTGAAAGAAAGTGAGACAGTAAATGTTAACTCACCTGGGACGTGTGAGGTTCATTTCCCATCCCTACTGCCTCCTGCTTCTGCTTCCTGCACAGATGGGCGGTGTCCCCCGCCGGCAGAGCTGGGGATGGGGAAAAGGAAGTAGGGACCAGGTCTACACGACATCCTGAGTCACCTTCCTGCTGAGTCTTCCATCCACCTTGGTCAGAAAGAGTTTCTGGCCCAGGGAGAGCAGCTCAGTTGGTTAGAGCATCATCCCAATATACCAAGGGGTTGGAGGGGGGGGACATAAAAAATCAATCAATGGTCTGACCAGGTGGTGATGCAATGGATAGTGCTTCAGACTGGGATGCAGAGGTCCCAGGTTTGAGGGCCCCACGGTTGACGGCTTGAGCAAGGGTTCACCAGCTTGAGCGTGAGATCATGGGCATGACCCCATGGTCGCTGGCTTGAGTCCAAGGGTCGCTGGCTTGATGCCCAAGGTCGCTGGCTAAAGCAAGGGGTCACTTGCTCTGCTATAGCGCCCTCCCCCCTCAAGGCACATATGAGAAAGCAATCAATGAACAACTAAGGAGCCGCAACGAAAAATTGATGCTTCTCCTCTCTTCCTTCCTGTCTGTCCCTTCATCTGTCACACACAAACACACACAAAGTCAATCAATAAATGCATAAATAAGTGCAACAACAAATTGACGTTTCTCTTCCTTCTCTCGCTCTCCAATCAGTAACTATTTAAACTCTTATCAGTAACTATTTAAACTCTTAAATTTTATTTTAAAAGAATAACAATGTTCTGCTAGTGGAGCCCCTAATCCTCGGCAGCAGCAGGATGAGGCCAGTTGGGATGTGGCCATTAGTTCGTCTGGGGCGGGCACGCGGGGATAAAGGGGACTCTGGGCCAGTCCGGGTCCCTCCTGGCCCGCCGTGTGATGCTTGGACTCCCGTTCCACATGCAGAGCTTAGGGTCTTCCCCCACCCCGAGGGGATGAAGGCGACCGCAGCCCCCCCCCCCGGCCCTCCGCCAGGCCACCTGTCACTCACCCACACCTCTGTTCTTAGACCCTGGGGTCACCGCCCGTCGCCGGCCCTGTGCGGTGAGCACATTCCCGGAGCGCGGTCTTCCCCGGCCCCGGCGGCCCCGAACGGCGGGGGTCGACCCCGTCCGGCCTCGGTTCAACCCGGGCTTGATATGGGGGGCGCCTCGCCGCGCCGGACACCCCAGCTCGCGGGTCCCCGCAATCCCGGTCGCCCTCGCAGCCCCCGGCATGTCCCTGCGGGAGCACGCGCCGACTGCGGTCCCCAACAGCACGGATGCCCAACCCCGTGGGGACCCCGGTAGCCAAGCCCTAAGCCTCGCCGGGCGCGCGCGAGCCGGCAACACGCCGCCGGAAGTGGGCGTGTCCTTCGCCGCCGCGACGCCCTCTGGGAAACGTAGTCCTGCAGCCCTGGCAAAGGCGTCAGGCGGAGAGTGGACGTCGACGGGCAGGCCGCTCTGGGTTCACGCTGCGTCCGTGAGCACAGGCCATCGGGAGCGATAGTGCAGCCAGCGCCCCATGGGCTTCTGGGAGTGGGCGCCAAGGTTGGAGCTAGGATGGGCGGGGCTAATGACAGAGGCGTGGCTAATGGCAGGGGGCGGGGCTGTAGGGACATTGGACAGTACACAGGGCTGGGCAGGTAGGGCATTCATCAGGTGGGTCTACCGTTGGAAGAGGGGAAAAGTCAGGCCCCCTACCCCTCCTCCCTGAGGAAGAAACCAGAAGAATGCAAGGGAGAGGAGCCTGCAAGGGCAATTGAGGCAGCTAGTCATAGATTAACTACTTCTTATAATTCTCTGAAAGGGTGCCTGGGGCCACTTGCTACACAGAGCAAAGAAGATAGAACTTATCTGAAAACCTCTTCCCCTTTTCTGTTCTTAAAAGCCTTTAAGAAACAATGTTTACATGCCTTAAAAATTCCAACACTAATCCTCTGAACCCACCTAAACTCACCCTAAAGTCATGAGAGTGATGTAGCCCTCTAGACAAAGGGATCACAGCCCCCCCCCCCCTTGCATGAAAATCTGTATTCTGTAGAAGGTATATCACCTGTAAGGAAATCAATTTTGTAGAGCATGTGTCTTTGGAGCTACTAGACTTGCCAGCTTTTAATAAATTTTCTTTTCCTCTAATAAAGTTATCTGAGTGTCTATCCTCCGTTGGGTCGCTTCCTGCAACAGTTGGGGTGTCTCCATCCGCAGAACGGCAGACAGCAATGCTGGGCCATGCCAAGGCCGGGAGCGTGACTCTGATGGGATGTGTGTGTGTGACTTTGTGTGTCTGAAGCACACCTTTGACCCTGCACGGTTCTCTTCTCCCCTCATCCTCGGGCTTCCTCACCTGCCTCTGAAGGTGGTGGTCCAGTAACTTGTAGACTCTGGGTCCGAGCACTCTTTTATTTTATTTTTTTAATGATAATGTAGACTTACTGCCATCTAAAGTTACTGTATGGCCAGTAGCCATGGCCACCATCACAGCCACCTGGCCTGTGCAGGTTCCCATTTGATTTGGACACACAGTAATGAAACAATGGAGCCAAGAACTGGTGGGTCATTACCTTTAATCCTAGCTTGCAGCCAGCGGTGCAAATAAGTTTGTACAAACTTTTTGACCAACAGTTACCCATAGTTGGGCAGATAAAATATATTATGCTCACTTTGTTAAAGATGACTCTGCCCACGTGCAAATTTTAAGAGTAAGCTTTTCCCCACACCCTTGACTGATTGGATGATGTAGGGTGGTGCATTCTCATGAGGAATACTCCCAGAATGTCTCAGATAAGTAACTTTGTATCAGAGACTTCCTTGTTTGTAGATTGGATTAAGGGTTTTGAATCTATACTATAAAGTGGGGCAGACTGGGAGCTTGCTCTCTAGGTTCCTGAGGTTAGTTTAGAGAGGAGAGCAGAGTAAGAAGACCACATGGAGGCCAGGAGAAGCAGCCAAGATGGCAGAATGCTGAGGAGAAAGCCAGTTTGTGCAGAGTTTGTGTAGAGAGAAGGAGATGGGAAACAGAGGTGAATAAGTCTGGTGAGCTAGAAACCTTTTGATTCTAGGAAACTTGGATAAGTCAGTAGCTTTGTGAGCACTGAATGAGTGGGTTTTGGAGCCCAGTGTGTGTTTTTGCTTGCCCACCAGGTGCAAGCTAGAATCAAAGCTGATGGCTCACCAGTTCTTGGCTCCATTGTTTCATTACCGACTGTCCGAATCTAATGCGAACCTGCACGGGTCAGGCGGCTGTGATGGTGGCCTCGACTACTGGCTTTACACTCATAATGCTAATTTTATTAAAAATTGTAAAATAGCATAGTATTGTGGGTCTTGCATATATGATGTATATGTTTGCACACTTATAGTTTGCATTGAGTGTGGGGACAGGCTGTAAGCAGGCAGGATCATTATAGGCTAAGGCTTAGTTTTAAGACTAAGCTTTTCCCCACACCTTTGACTGTTACATGAAAAGGGGTGGTGCACTGTTATGAGGAATCCCATTATACCTCAGATAAGTGAATTTGTATCAGAGACTTCCTTGTTTGTATATTGGATTAAAGGTTTTGATTTCTACACTATAAAATGGGGCAGACTGGGAGCTTGCTCTCTCTAGGTTCCTGAGATTAGCATTAGAGAGGAGAGGAGAGAAAGGCCACATGGAGGAAAGGAGAAGCAGCCAAGATGGTAGAGTGCTGAAGGAAAAGTCAGTTTGTGCAGAATTTGTGCGAATAGAAGGAGATGGGTGTCCGGTAGAACCCTCCGGGCCGGGGCCGGAAAGTCCCTCATGTCTTTGGCATTTCTGCAATTACTAACCTTTACCACACACACCCTGTCTGAAAACACAATAGAAATTCCTCAACCGTTAACATCCCTGGTTGCGCAAGGCACCTGCAGGCCTAAACCGCAGTGGAAATCCCCCAGCTATCCTGAAGGGGTATTAAAATCTCAAACCCCACCAGTTAGGGGCAGCTTCTTGGGCTCCCGTTCAGAGTCTGTGAGCCTGCCCGGAATCCACCCAATAAAGCCTGACTTTGCTTATTCGACCATTTTGGCTCTTTATTTGTTCATCGGCGGCACTCAGCAATCTTTCATTTGGTGCCGAAACCTGGGAGAGAGAGGTTTTGCGACCCACCCCGGCCCCCACAGGCCAGAGCAAGATTCCCCTCTCTCCTCCTGCCTTGTGTCGCCTGTCTCTTTGAATTCGGAGTTCCCTGCGAGAGTGACTTTAAAACTGTGAGTAATTCGATTCTTTCTCTCTGTCTCACTGGATCCCTGTGTCTCTGCTGGGGTCTCTCGTCCTAGACTCGGCCAAGCTGAGAGGCCCTCCCCACGCCGACTCCTGGAGTCTTAATAGGGGGTCCGATTGAAAGGGACGCCTTTCACTCATTCCTCTATTCCTGTCCGGAGACGGATATTTGGAAGGGACGCCTCCCTCATATCCTTTCTCCTCCGACACGTAGGGGTCCAAAGGACTACTAAATTATGGGGAACTCCAAATCCAAAATAGACCCCAAAACTCCTCTAGGATGTCTCCTTAAAAATTTTTCCAAATTGGGATACATTCAGTCACTTCGCAGGAAGAAACTCATCTTCCTGTCACAGGTCACCTGGCCTCAATACACCCTAGATAACCGGTCTCACTGGCCGCCTATGGGTACTTTTGACTTTAACGTCCTCCGGGACCTAGACAATTTTTTGCCAGTGCACAGGAAAAGACTTTGAGGTCCCATATATTCAGGCTTTCTGGGATCTCCATTCCCGCCCTGATCTCTGCTCCTACTGTTCCACTCTCCAAATTCTTCTAGCCTAGACCTCCCCTTCTCCCAAGGCTTCATCCCAAGACCCCCCTCCTTACTCTCAACCTGATGACCTTCCCGACCACCTATCTCCTCCTCCGGCTCTCCCCTGGGAAAACCCCCCAGACCCGGACCAGACTCCGGCTCCTTTCGCCCCTCCGGCTCCTTCCGCCCCTCCAGTTCCTTCTGCCCCACCTCCTGCCGACCCTCTCCCCTCTCCCATTGCAGCTCATACCAGGTCGCAGGGTCCCCAATCGTCATCCGTTGTCCTCGCCCCTCTCCGCGAAGTAGCCTGGGCAGAGGGCCTAGTTCGGGTACATGTCCCCTTTTCCCTCCAAGACCTTTCACAGATTGAGAAACGGCTAGGATCTTTCTCGGCCGACCCCTCAACCTACATTAAGGAATTCTGGTACCTGACTCAGACATATGACCTGACCTGGCATGACATTAAAGTAATTTGTACCTCCACTCTCACCCCCGAAGAACATGAACGCATCCTCACTGCCGCCAGACAGCAGGCAGACAGGGACCATCTAGTGGATGACCAAATCCCCCTTGGCACAGAGGCGGTCCCTGGGGAAGACCCCAATTGGAGTTATCAACTTGGCCAAGGGTCCAACATCCCTCGTCGAAACCTTATGCTCCGATACTTTTTTTTATTTTATTTTATTTTATTTTAATTTATTTATTCATTTTAGAGAGGAAACACAGAGTGGGAGAGAGAGAGAGAGAGAGAAAGAGAGAGAGAGAGAGAGAGAAACAGAGAAAGGGAGGAGGAGCTGGAAGCTCAACTCCAATATGTGCCTTGACCAGACCAGTGCAGGGTTTTGAACTGGCGACCTCAGTGTTCCCAGGTCGACGCTTTATCCACTGCGCCACCACAGGTCAGGCCTATGCTCCGATACTTAATCAGAGGTATGGATGCAGTTTCTAACAAGGTTGTAAATTATGATAAACTGAGGGAAATTATCCAACTCCCCGAAGAAAACCCAGCCCTTTTCCTAAACCGCCTTCAAGAGGCCCTTGTTCGTTATACCCGCCTAGACCCGGGGTCCCGCAATGGGGCCACAGTCTTAGCCTCTCACTTTATCTCTCAGTCAGCCCCGGATATTAGAAAAAAAACTAAAAAAGGCTGAAGAGGGCCCCGAGACCCCCATCCAAGACCTGGTGAAAATGGCTTTTAAAGTTTTTAACGCCTGAGAGGAAACAGCTGAAGCAGTCCGGGAGGCACAGTTACAGCAGAAGATTAGCCTCCAGACCCAAACTCTGGTAGGGGCCGGAGCCGGTAGGGGAACAGGCAAAAAGGCTAACCTCCAAGGGAGGACAGCGCACACCACCGGGCGCTTGTTTTAAATGTGGCAAAGAGGGCCACTGGGCCAAGGCCTGTCCACAACCAAGGACCCCCACCAAGACTTGCCCACAATGCAAACTCATGGGCCACTGGAAGTCGGACTGCCCGACCTTGCCTCAGCCTCCGGCACCTCAATGCTGGGGAGCTGAGAACCAGGCATTTCTGGTCTCAGAACTGCTGGGCTTGATGGACGACTGAGGGGGCCCTGGCTCTTCGACTCCGGTTACCCTCACCGAGCCCAGGGCTACGCTCCAGGTAGCGGGTAAGTCTGTTTCCTTTTTAATAGACACGGGGGCTACCTACTCTGTCCTTCCCTCTCATTTGGGCCTTACAGTTCCTTCCCAGGTCTCGGTCATGGGAATCGACGGATCGCCCTCGACCCCACAGCGGACGACCCTCCTTAACTGCCTATTTGAGGGTCACCCATTCTCTCACTCCTTCCTAGTCATACCCTCCTGCCCAGTTCCCCTCCTGGGGAGAGACATTCTGTCCAAAGTCCGGGCAAGTATTTCATTCTCTCCCAAGCTGGTCTTCTTACTAGCACTAGTGCCAGGTCCCGATCCTGAACCTGACTCGGACCCCAGGGTCCAGCTTCTACCTGGGGTGGACCCTAAGGTCTGGTATATGGGTACCCCCACCTCGACACCTTTCTCCTGGCTCTTCCTCCTGCGGGAAGGATTACTCCTAGCCAACATCACGGGCCTAGGCAATCTCTCCTCATGTCGTATATGTGCCGCCCTTGGCAAGCCCCCTTTCACTGCAGTGCCCTCACCAGTTCCTATAAACTCTACAAATATAACACACACTCCCCCACCTCTGCCAGGGGTCAGTTTATATGTACCCCCAACTTTTCAACAATTACCCCTTTGCTATAGTTCCTCCAACCACACCCAATGCAGCCGCACCATTAACCTTACTCAGAACCTGACTGCCCCGAGCGGCTTTTTCTTCTGGTGCAATCATACTCTCTCAAAAAACCTGTCCCATCCACTCAATCCCACCCTCCTCTGCCTTCCAGTGACTTTAACTCCTCAACTAACCATCTACACTCCTGCCAAGTTCCAACAACAATACATTGGATCTCATTTGAGGCAAAAACGGGCGGCATTCCTCCCCCTTGTAGCCGGACTATCTCTCACCACCTCAGTAGTCACAGCCGGACTTGGCGGAGGAACCTTAGCATACTCCTTAGAGACTTCCGCTCGACTGACGGCCCAGTTCCAAATAGCTGTCGACAATTCGGCCACATCCCTGGCCTCCCTACAGAGACAAATAACTTCTCTCGCCCAAGTCTCGTTACAGAACCGGTGAGCCCTGGTCCTGCTTACGGCCAAGCACGGGGGCACCTGTGTCTTCCTGCGGAAAGAATGTTGCTACTACATCAATGAATCCGGCCTTGTAGAGACCAGGGTAGAAGCCCTCCATAAACTCAGCTCTGATCTCCAGAAACAAAAATTCTCAGCAGAAGCCTCCTCTTGGTGGAACTCCTCCATGTATTCTTTACTAGCTCCACTCATAGGACCCATTTTCGTAATTGGACTAATCTTACTGATTACCCCTTGTCTTTTTCGCTTCCTGCAGACCCGATTTCAGGAAATCACCAGGATAGCAGTCAACCAAATGATGCTGTAACAGTACCAACCCCTGCCCACCATAGCAGATACAGACTGCTCTGGCTCTTTCCTACCCCTTCCCAGCTCTGCCCCCCCAACCCCCCTCCGTACAGCAGGAAGTAGCCAGATAAGACCATGTTGCCCCACTCCCTATACCAAAGAGCCAGGAATGTCCGGTAGCACCCTCCGGGCAGGGGCCGGAAAGTCCCTCATATCTTTGGCATTTCTGCAATTACTAACCTTTAGCACACATACCCTGTCCGAAAACACAATAGAAATTCCTCAACCGTTAAGGTCCCTGGTTGCGCAAGACACCTGCAGGCCTAAACCGCAGTGGAAATCCCCCAGCTATCCTGAAGGGATATAAAAATCTCAAACCCCACCAGTTAGGTGCGGCTTCTCGGGCTCCCGTTCAGAGTCTGTGAGCCCGCCCGGAGTCCACCCAATAAAGCCTGACTTTGCTTATTCGACCATTTTGGCTCTTCATTCTTTCATCGGCGGCACTCGGCAATCTTTCAATGGGGAACAGAGGAGAATAAAGCTGGTGAGATAAAAACCTTTGATTCTAGGAAACTTGGATAAGTCAGTGGCTTTGAGAGCCCTGAATGGAAAGGGAAGTGTTTTCCCACTGTGTGTATTTCTTGCCCACCAGGTGCAAGCTAGGATTAAAGCTAATGGCCCACCAGTTCTTGGCTCTGTTGTTTTATTACCGTCTGACCAAATTAAATGGGTCAGGTGGCTGTGATGGTGGCCATGGCTACTGGCTTTACAAATACCATCTCACTTTTATAGAAATAATAGCTCTGGATACAAATATGTTGACCAAAATGTCACTAGTGGTCAGATTATGGATGATTTTATATTTCTTTGGAACTCTCCATATTACCTGGATTTAAAAAAGTAGTAACATCCATGTGCCCCAAACTTTTTCTGTCCTGGTGACTCCTTTGTGTCATTCATAGATCACCTGCTCAGAGGGCTACCCAGGCTCCAGGTATAAATACCAACCACTTGTGACCTTTTAAGATCCCCTGCATAATCTGGAGTTAGCTGATATTTTATTAAGGTAGCCAACGTTTTTTACAATGAAAAGGACAAAAATAAATTGAAGAAAACAATATTGTAAATAAAAGAAACATTTTATTCATTGCAACAATAATATATTATAACATGATCAATGCATAATAAAAACATTTATAATATTTTATATTGTCATTATGCTTACATGCCTATTAATTTTTAATAATAATTGTAAGAAAAAAGTACATTGAGATACAAATATATCACATCACATGAAATGGATCGACTCTGCATTGATCAAATACGGACATTTAAAGATTAGTTTTCCAATATCAAAAAGGAGGACATGTAGAATGTTGGGCAGATAAAATATATAATGCTCATTTTGTTAAAGATGGAGCTGCCCACGTCAAAGCCCATTGCCCAGGTGATGATATCAGTTGCCCTTCTTGCTTGGGAGGGGCGTGATTATGTTAATGTGTGTTGTGGGAGGGCTTTCGCACCAAAAGTTTTAAAAGGAGAGATCACGTTGTTCTGGGGGAAGAGGGATTGTTCTAGGACCGTGATGGAGAACCTATGACATGCGTGTCAGCACTGACGTGTAGCCATTTTCAATGACACGTGGCTGTATGTGGCTGCATACCAGAGAAGTATGGGGCCGCATTCTAAGAAGGACGTTTCCTCGTCGGCTCCTGCACAGCCAGCTGTAGTAGCCGAGGATAAAACATTTGCTGTAGTGTAGACACTCTGTGCCAGTAGGTCTGTAGGTCAAAACAACAGAACTCCGGCACAGAGCGTCTAGTTCTGGGACTTCCGGTTAGGCCATTTTTCTCAAAGTGACACACCACCCAAGTTATGCCCGGGTTTTTGGCAAATCTTGACACACCAAGTGTAAGGCCAGGAGCCTCTATCGTGGCCATTCACATGCAGGTTCCCATTGGATTCGGGCTGACGGTGAAGAAATGGCAGAGTCAGAGGATGGTAGGCCATTCTGTTTATTGGTGTCTCACCAATACAGGCAAGCCACAAGAGAAGACAAGGGAGAAGCAGAAAACCAGCTTTTCCCATGGAGGTCAAGGGATCAGGGAGGCACCTGCAATGGCGATAGCAGGAACCAAGAGAGCTCAAGCTACTGGTCTCTCCCCCTTTATACCATAGAATCAAAACCTTTAATCCAATTATACAAACAAGGAAATCTCTGTATAATGGGATTCCTCAGGAGAGTGCACCACCCTACATTATCCAATCAGTCAAGGGTGTGGGGAAAAGCTTACCCCCAAAGCCAAGCCTTAGGTCATAACAACCTGGCCTGCTTACATTACAGCCTTTCCCCCACACCCATCCCAAGCATAAGGGCAAATAATATTACCTGGGTGACAGGCTTTCATGTGGGAAGCGCCATCTTTAACAAAGTGAGCATATTATATTTCATCTGCCCAACACCAAGCTCAAAAGATTGTCCATAACTGTTCTAGAAGGAGAGTAGAGAGGAGAGCAGAAAATCGCCACGTGGAGGAGAGGAGAAGCAGCCAGGATGGCGAAGAAGAAGCCAGTTTATGCAAATTTTGTGTGAGAGAGGGAGATGGGGACAGAGGTGAATAAGGCTAGTGAGCTAGAAACCTTTGATTCTAGGAAACTCGGATAAGTCAGTGGCTTTGGGAACCCTGAATGGAAAAGGAAATGTTTTCCCACTGTATTTCTTGCCCGCCAGGTGCAAGCTAGGATTAAAACTAATGACCCACCAGTTCTTGGCTCCATTGTTTCAATACTGTCTGTCCGAATCCAATGTGCACCTGCATGGGCCAGGTGGCTGTGATGGTGGCCGTGTCTACTGGCTTTACATAGGAGGACACTTTTCGAGGGAGGACAAAACTTACAAAAGAAGAACTGTCTTCCCTAAAGGAGGATGACTGGTCACCTTAGTTTTATTCATTTACAAGAATATTTCATGTTGTAAAGTACCATACCTTATTTCCGTGGGTTTACATAGAGACACCAAGTCCAAATGAATTTTTAGGAGGAGATTTATTAAGCTGGCTGCATATGACTAACATGGGGTATATAGGTGACCCAAATCATGTAGTGTCAAATATATCTCTGAGGCTGGTTCTATACCCTTGACCACATACAGGCTGGGGGGAGCATGACAGCATGACACAATCATTAACAAACTTATAACATTTGTCTAGGGGATCCATAAAAAACATTAAAACTTTCAAGGTAACACAATAGTGATGTCATTTTACATATCAAAGACATTCATAAATCTTTTAGTGTCTATCTCCCCTCCTTTGCCTAGAGGTATGTTACTCTCAGGATTCCAGGAAGGGAGGGAGAGTTAAAATCAGTGTAGGGTGGTATTTAAATTTTGTCTCTTATTGAAAGGGAAAGGAAGTTCTTCAGATAACCTTAATCCTTTCAGAGAGCTAAAACTAAATGACCCAGTCATTCTTGCAAGTCAGGAAACTTCCATATCTTTCTCCCTCCATTTTCCAAAGAAAGGATGGGACAGAAAGCCTCCTCAAAATGGCGTTGCCGGCCTGTTCTGTGGTGGCGCAGCGGATAAAGTGTCGACCTAGAATGCTGAGGTCGCCGGTTCAAAACCCTGGGCTTGCCCGGTCAAGGCACATATGGGAGTTGAAGCTTCCTGCTCCTCCCTACCTTCTCTCTCTCTCTCTCTCTCTCCCTTTCCTCTAAAATGAATAAATAAAAATAATTTTAAAAAAATGGCGTTGCCAACACTAAGTTTTACAGTTCTTTGGCACCTTACCACAGTCATAGGAGTGCAACGGTGGGAAATATGTTAGTGAAAGTCACTTTTATAAACAAAAAGTGAAAAAAAATCCTCCAATCATCTCCATATAGGAAGAGCATTTGATAAAATCCAATACACGTCTGTAATTTAAGGAAAAAAATGTTTACTAAACTGAGAATAGTTAACTTCCTTATCTGAATAGAAATTTAGAATGAAATTGTTCTAAATCTCAAATATTTCCATTCAACTCTGATTAAAAGTATGCTTTTTCTTCCCAATTCAGGGTGGAAAGAAAAGGTTGACAAAGATAGTTCTGTGAATGGAAACAAATATAATAAACTTTGTCTTTTACTATAAAGAATATTTACTCATCACTTACTATAAATGTAAAAAGTTAGGGGTAAGTCTCAGATGAAGAGTTTAACTTTTTCTTGGGTTACATTTTTATGAAACTATCTGAAAGGCAGTAGTGAGTAAAACCATGACCCCCACCTGCAATCCTATCAATGGAGACTTAGTTGGTATGGTTTCTTAAAGTTTGTTGGGGCTTAGAGTTATAAAATCCCAAAATTATCCCACAAATCCTCAATTCCAATAATCACAATGCAATCTGGTCCTAATTAATGTCCAACATTTTATTTAAGAACCCTATCAAAACTGTAAATTTAAATGGCACCTGGTATTTAGCAATAACAGATACAGTGTTACAAGGGAGAGTCAACTATGTAACAAAAATGGCTGGTATTGTGTAGTTCATTCCTTAAAGCAAAATTTAAAGATATGAATCACTTTTTCTCTTGCATTATGTTACCCAATTTCATTATGAACTGGCATTGTACACACTCCTTGGACGGCCCCATCTTATCCTCTTTCTACTGGTTTAAGGTGACGCAATCTATACTGCAGCTAATTGTTGCTATCAATGAATGATTTCCTGGCAAAATATAAGATTAGGAGCCTAACATCCTTGGCTTTATTTTGCCCACTAACCAAGCTTTAATAAAATCCACACTCTCTGGAGATCTTTTGTATAAAACCCACTCAAATACCCAATCAACTGGTTAGACTTCTTTGATCGACAACAGAATAACAATCTAATTTTAAAAGGAAAACAAACTACTGGTGGAATACAACCTGCAAAGAACATGTATCAGGCCAGCACTAGCAAGCAAAGCAGTAAGAATTTACTCACCATCTATAAGTTGTGGCCCAAGAGGTGACTCATATCTCATTCCTTTGCCCCATGGAAAGAGTATGTGATTGGATTAAAGTGAACTGTGTACAACATCTAACATGAATAAAACCTTATGGAATGACGTCAGAGCCGCTCACTCAAAGTAGAGCAGCAGAGTAATTTGTGTGTAATTGTGCTTGTGGTATCTATTTGTGTTGTAGAGAAAAATATCTGATGTGTGTGCATTTTCATCATTTTAGCTTTATAAAGATCATGTTTAAAACAATGTTATCATATTACCTAGTGACGGAAATTACAGTGTCAATTAACAAACTACAAACACTTCCCATGTATTTAGAGATCCATCTCATTCTGCATAATAATCTCCTGAATCAATTTTCCATAATTTAACAATTGACTAGTGCTCAATATTATTGCTGTTACAAATTTTTTACCATTCTATAGTAATGTGCTTATGAGTATATATGTCTACACTTGTGCTTTTTGAGAAGATAAATACTTATTGAATTGATTATGCCTAAAATATTGAGTTAACACCACATTGACTTCTAAAATGGCTTTCCACCAATTTGCCCTCTCAAGGTATAAAAACATGGTTTCTCACATCTTCAAAAGTACTGATTAGTTATCCTTTACATTCACGTGCTGATTCATGTTAGTGAGGACTTTTAAATTTTGCATTTACCGAATAATTAGGATGATTAAGAACTTACTCTATTTTATTTGACTGTTTTTACCTCTTTTTGTATTTTTCTAAAATGAGAAGCGGGGAGGCAGAGAGACAGACTCCTGCTTGCACCTGCCTGGGATCCACCCAGCATGCCCACCAGTTGGTGATGCTCTGCCCATCTGGGGAATTGCCCTGTTGCAACTGGAGCCATTCTAACACCTGAGTCAAAGGCCACGGAGCCATCCTCAGCGCCTGGGCCAACTTTCCTCCAATGGAGCCTTGGCTGCAGCAGGGAAATAGAGAGACAAAGAGAAAGGAGAGGGGGAGGGTGGAGAAGCAGATGGGCACCTCTCCTGTGTGCCCTGGCTGGGAATTGAACCCAGGACTTCCACACGCCAGGCAGACGCTCTACCGCTGAGCCGGCCAGCGCCTGTTTTTAGTTCTTCATGGAAGAGTTGCTTGTTGGTATGCTTTGCCAGACTGAACATCCTATCCTTGCTGGTTTCTAACAGCATTTTTGATGAGGCCCTCATCCTTCATAATATATAATTAAAATATCTCTCAGTCTGTCATGTGCTTGTTACCATTGCCTACAGTATCTTACACCATGAAAAAGGTTTAAATATTTTACATAGTCTTATATATGTCATTCTCTCTTTCTGGCTCCTAAACTCTGTGTTCTGTTTACCAAAGTCTTCCTCAACCAAAAAGGATAGAAATACTCTACATTCTGTTCTAGAATCTTCATAATGTATTTTCCATTATGTCTTTAATCCATTTTTTGATGCAATTCACTGTAGGGGATAAAATGCAGATTTGACTTTATTTCCTGTTGGAGAACTGATTGTCAGATACCATTTAAATAATCCTTTCTTTGAATCCATTCCTCCCAGTTGACATATCAAAAATACCACTATGCAACACACTAAATTCATGGGTAAGTGATCTTTATAAAAAAATCTCCAGATGCTTACCCAGTTACCATTCTAAATGAATTTCAGAAAATGGTCAATGTAAAAATATCCTTCAAGGACTGTGACTGCAATTGAGTGAATGTACAGACATCCATACAATATTGAAACTTCCATCTAAAATCCTGTGTAGGTCTCCATTTATTTAGTCTCTTCTTCAATAGAGGAAAATAATTTCCCTTCTCTCTATAACCATGAGTACATTCATCTGTAATTTTATTTTCTTTTGGGGATGACATCACAGTTGAATTGGCCTTAAAACAAAATTGAAATATTTCAAATATTGTTTTTCTATACTCTACAACAGCTTAATTACTGGTTCCTTGAAAATAAAGAATTAATCTATGGGCCCTGGTCAATTAGCTCAGTCGGTTAGAGCATCATTCCAAAATGTCAAGGCTGAGACTTTGATCCTGGGTCAAGACACATACAGGAAACAACCAATGAATGCACATCTAAGTGGAACAACAAATGAATGCCTCTCTATTTCCCTCTCTCTCTCTACAATCAGTTAGTACATTTTAGTATATGTGCTGCCGAAGTGAGCACCAGTTAGTACATTTTTAAAAAAATCTATAAACTGACAAATTTAAATAGAGCTAGACTATTCAAGCTTTCTAGTTACCTTTAAATATTAGTAATAGTGACTTATCTATTTAGCCTGTAACAAGTAGCATCTTATATCATTTACAGCAAATTCTAATTCATTGGTTCTAGTCTTATCCAGAGCTGCAGACAACCTATAACATTGTATGCATCAGGGTCATACTGAATTTCGAACATTCATAGGACCTCATATTGAATTTCACCAACAAAGGAACACAGCCTCAGATTCATGAGAAAGCCACTCTATTACTCTGTTAAAACACTAAGCTGTGTGTGTGTGTGTGTGTGTGTGTGTGTGTGAAAGAGACAGAAAGAGGGACAGATAGGGACAGACAGGCAGGGAGAGAGATGAGAAGCACCAATTCTTCGTTGCAGCACCTTAGTTGTTTATTGATTGCATTCTCATATGTGCCTTGACTGGGGGGCTACAGCAGAGCAAGTGACCCCTTGCTCAAACCAGCGAACTTGGGTTCAAACTGGTGAACCTTACTCAAACCAGATGAGCCTGCGCTCAAGCCAGCAACCTCAGTTTTGAACCTGGGCCCTCTGCGTCCCAGTTCGACACTATTCACTGCACTGCTGCCTGGACAAGCATGATGACACCAAGCTTTAAAGGTAATAATGCTAATCTGCATAATCCACAGTTTCCATTTCAAAACCAGTATGATATCCTGGCACTGATACTGCTTTCCAGAGTATACTGTTCAAAAGTACTTTTACACTATAGTGTAGAAACAGACTCCAATGAATACTGACCTAATATTAAACAAGTACTTTATATGCATCAACTAATTTAAAATTTCAGAACAGGTTTTTAAATGGAAAGTACATTTACATTTGTAAAAGAATATTTACATTTGTAAAAGAATACTTAGGCAGTAGTGTGAAAAATGAGCCTGAAGGTGAGAAAAGAGGATGCAAGGAAACCAGATTTTATATGATTGGAATAGTCCTGGTGAAAGGATTGTTTTGGATCAGGGCAATGAGAACTGAAAGAAGTGGCTAAATCTGAAAAATATTTAACAGCTGTAACCACAGGCCTTGGTGACTTCGGAAGTGTGGAAAGGCTAGCTAGCTGAGCTGACTCTGCAGTATCAATCCTCTGATGATGAGCACGGTGTGCTGGAGACATTTCTACATTCTTTACATTCATGAGATCTCCCTCCAGTATGAATTCTTATATGTAGATTAAGGTGTCCAACCTGGCTAAATGTTTTCCTACATTTCTCACATGTGTATGGTTTTCCTCCTGAATAAACTCTGATGAACAGTAAGTGACTGACAATGGCTGAAGGCTTTGCCATATGCCCTAACTCGTAAGGTTTCTCACCAGTGTGACAACTTTGATGACAAATAAGGAATGATTTTATCCTAAATGCCTTCTCACATTCAGCACATTTATAGGGCCCATGGCTAGTATGCAGTCTCCGAGGCTGAGCAGAGGATGAACTATCACTAAAAGCTTTACCGCATTCAGTACATTTATAGGGCTTCTTTCCAGTATGAACTCTCTGATGTTGAGTGAGGCAAGTATTCTGGATGAAGGCTTTCCCACATTCCTTACACTCATAAGGTTTCTCTGCAGTATGAATTCTATAATGTTGTGCAAGGTGTGCCCACTGGTCAAAAACTTTTCCACATTCCTTACATTCATTGGGCTTCTCTCCAGTATGAATTCTCTGATGTTGAGTGAGGCGGGTTGCCATGAACCAGCGCGGCTAGTAATTCTAGGTCCTGAGAGAGAATGATGCAAAATTAAGAAAAGAGGATGGGATCAGGAGGCCTCTGCTCTGCTGATGGCAGGAACTGAGCAAGAGAGCCCCTGGTCTGCTTTATTTTATAGTGTAGAAAATGAAAGCCTTTAAGCCAAGATACACATCTGATACAAAGCCACTTAACTGAGGCAAAATGGGATTTCTTATAAGAGTGCACCCCCCTGCCCCATCATGCAACAGTCAAGGGTGTAGGAAAAAGCTTAGTCTTAAGAAGATCTTAGTATTAGAAGGATGTTGAAAAGATTTTAGTATTATAAAGATGAGAAAGGCTTAGTCTTAAAACTAAGTCTTAGGATATAAGGACTTTGCCAGCTTACAGCCTGTCTCCCACAACAGGTAGTCTGGCTGACAGCTTTCCCACATTCCTTACACTCATTGGGTTTTTCACCAGTATGAATTCTCAAATGGCTAGCCAGGTGTATACTCTGCCTACAATCTCTCTTGCACTCCTTACATTCATATGGTTTCTCTCCAGAATAGACTCTTTGATGCTGAGTGAGTGACACATGATGGCTAAAGGCTTTCTCTCACAGACATCACATTTATAAGGTTTCTCTCCTGTGTGAATTCTCTGATGTACAATAAGGGATGAGCAGTAGCTGAAGGTTTTCCCACACACGTTACAGCTGTAGGGTGTCTCCAGTGTAAATTCTCCTGTGTTGATTAAGTCCTATGTGGTCACTGAAGGCTTTTCCACAGTGGACACACTCAAAGGGTTTCTCCCCAGTGTGGTAGTACCTCCAGTGATGAATAAAAGATGTGTTCTGCCTGAAGGCTTTCTCACATTCAGCACATTCATAGGGTCTTTTGCCAGTGTGATATCTTTGATGTTGGGCAAAGGATGAGCCATCGTTGAAGGCCTTGCCACATTCCTTACATGTATAGGGCTTCTCCCCGGTTTGGGTTCTCCTATGCTGAGTAAGGTGTGCAGGCTGGCTGAAGGCTTGTCTACATTCCTTACATTCATATGGTCTTTCTCCAGTATGAATTCTTTGATGTTGAATAAAGTGTACATTTTGGCTGAAGGCTTTCCTACACTCTTTACACTCAAAGAGTTTCTCTCCCCGATGAACTCAGTGATGCTGAGCAAGGTGTTGACTCTGGTGAGATGCTTTCCCACATTCCTTACATTTATAGGGCTTTTTCACCAGTATGAAATCTCTGATGGAGAGTAAGGGATGACTTCTGGGGGAAGGATTTCTCATATTCATTACATTTGAAAAGTGTCTTTCCTCTATAGGTTCTCTTGTCTTTCCTTCCCATGGAACTTTTGGAAAAGCTTTTTATTATCAGACTTGTGATTATAAACATTCTCTCCTACACCATCTACATGGACCAATTTCCCAGATTTGTTACATTTCTGGTCATTTGTAAGGGTTTCTATACAAGCCCGTGTTTCTTGCCTGAGAAATGACTCTTGATTTATCAGCTGCCTCTCAAGAAAACCTTTGCCTTTCCAATTTTCTCCAAAAATGGAATGTTCAAGTCCTTAGCTTATAATGCTCTCCACTGACACATCATACATGAATGGCTTCAGAGATCATTCTGTGTCCCATACCAGATTCCAAATCTGCAAGACATCAAAAAAGCAAACATTGCCTGACCAGGCGGTGCGCAGTGGATAGAGCGTCGGACTGGGATGCGGAGCACCCCGGTTCGAGACCCCGAGCTCGCCAGCTTGAGCGCGGGCCCATCTGGCTTGAGTGAAGTCTTGCCAGCTTGGACCCAAGGTTGCTGGCTCCAGCAAGGGGTTGCTTTTGGTCCGCTGAAGGCCCATGGTCAAGGCACATGTGAGAAAGTAATCAATGAACAACTAAGGTGTCACAATGGCAATGAAAAACTAATGATTGATGTTCCTCACCTCTCTCCATTCCTGTCTGTCTGTCCCTATCTGTCCCTTTCTCTGACTCTCTCTCTTTCCTTGTTAAAAAAAAAAAAAAGCAAACATTTTCTTTCATGGACTATATCAAAGGAAATAGTTAATGTGGAAAATGCAATTCAAAAATAATAAATCTCACAAAATGTATTATTAGAATCATGTCAACTGAAAAAGATATATAGCAGAAGATCACAGACACTGAAAGATCACAGAGTTAACATGAAACAGGTGATTAAGAATATTAAACATAGGGTAATGGAAACGTAGTCTGCAAGAGAAATAGCATCTTGTATCTTTATTAACAACAGATGGTAAACCAAGTTATTTTCTTATGTTCTCTTCTAATTTATTTGTATAACAGCTTAAATATTTTAAAATATAAATATCATTTCAGCAATATTATGCCTACATACGTGCAAAAATCTCTACAATTCCCAACAGTAACAGATATCTTATGCTTTGTAATGTCCTTTGGGGTATAGGTTAAATCCCAGAGTTATGTCTTCATACTCGGAAAATAGTATCTCTGTGAACCATCTTCATGAGTTTTTTTTTTTCTTTCTGAAGTGAGAAGCGAGGAGGCAGAGAGACAAAGTCCCGCATGTGCCTGACCGAGATCCATACGGCATGCCCACTAGAGGGCAATGCTCTGCCCATCTGGGGCATTGCTCCGTTGCTACAGGAGCCATTCTAGTGCCTGAGGCGGAGGCCATGAAGCCATCCTCAACACCTGGGCCAACTTTGCTCCAATGGAGCCTTGCTGTGGGAGGGGAAGAGAAAGATAGAGAGAAAGGACAGAGGGAGGGTGAAGAAGCAGATGGGCACTTCTCCTGTGTGCCCCGCGTGGGAATTGAACCCGGGAATTCCACTCACCAGGCTGATGCTCTACCCCTGAGCCTACTGGCCAGGGTTAAACGTGGCCCATTTTCATGTCTTTTCTTTTTTTACGTGCAGGACTTTGCATCTCTAAGCCATATATGATCTTCTTACTGGAATAGGGGAAGGAGCCTTGGGAGAGGAAGAGTGAGATTATGAGAAGCCCGTTCCCAGGTGAGTGTGGGAGGACCTGATTGGGGGGGGGTCCTTTCTAGGTAGTGGTTCAGCCATTTTCAATGGATGCCTCTTCACTCGTGCCTCTTAGAATCTCTCTAGCCCTCCAGGCCCTGGGGGATAGCAGAAATGTTACTACTTAGTAGGGCCTTTCCAGATATCTTCTCTTCGACTTGACTCTCCTAACAACTCATTTTGCAAAAATCTTTACCCAGCTCGTATCCCCTTTTCTTTTGCCAAACATCATGACATATATATATATATATATATATATATATATATATATATATATATATATATATATATATATATATTAAGATGTGGCCTGAGAACTGACACCTTACTTGGGCCAGTGAAAGTGAAAAGGTGAATAAAAAAATTCCTTAATATGTAGCCTTAAGTTCAGGATGTATTGAAAATGAGGAGCTCACTGTATTGAAACACATGGAGATTTGGCCAGCTGGCTCAGCAGTTGAGCATCAACCTGGCGTGTGGAAGTCCCAGGTTCAATTCCCGGCCAGGGCACACAGAAGAAGTGCCCATCTGCTTCTCCACCCTTCCCCCTCGCCTTTCTCTCTGTCCCCCTCTCGCAGCCAAGTCTCCATTGGAGCAAAGTTGGCCTGGGTGCTGAGGATGGCTTCATGGCCTCTGCCTCAGTCGCTAGAATGGCTCCAGTTGCAACAGAGCAACGCCCCAGATGGGCAGAGCATCCCACCCTGGTGGGCATGCTGGGTGGATCCCAGTCGGGTGCATGTGGGAGTCTGTCTCTCTGCCTCCCTTATTCTCACTTAAAAAAACTACAAAACAAAAACTAAAACAAAAATGCTGATGATGTCTGCCAATGATGGCAGCTCTCCAGACCCATGCAGTTAGGGTCAGGTGGAAGAGTAGGCTAAACGAAAGGGCATCAGCCTTGCCTCAGACAATACTCTAAGGAGCAGACCTTGCAGAACACTAATACCTTGGAAGAGAAATGGCCAAGACTGGAATATTAGGTAAGGCCTCCCCCCAACCCAAGAACCAGAGATCATATTTTATAAAAAACAATAATCCCAGCCTGACCAGGCAGTGGTGCAGTGGACAGAGCATCGGACTGAGATGCGGAAGGACCCAGGTTCGAGACCCTGAGGTTGCCAGCTTGAGTGCGGGTTCATCTGGCTTGAGCAAAAAAAAAACAACCCCAAAAACAAAAAACTCACCAGTTTGGACTCAAGGTCGCTGGCTCGAGCAAAGGGTTAAACAGTTTGCTGAAGGCCTGTGGTCAAAGCACATATGAGAAAGCAATCAATGAACAACTATGGTTCATTGATTGAACATACAATCATCGCAACAAAAAACTGATGATTGATGCTTCTCATCTCTCTCTGTTCCTGTCTGTCTATCCCTATCTATCCCTCTCTCTGTCTCTGTAAAAAAATAAAAAGTAAAAAAATTCCCTATTAAGTCATAAAAAAGAATAAAATATTCCCATTTGTGACATCATGGATGGACCTAGAGAGTACTGTGCAAAGTAAAATAAGCCAGTCAGATAAAGAAAAATACCCTAGATTTCACTTAAATGTGGAAACTAAAGAACAAAATAAATAAACAAAACAAACAGTTTCATAGATACAAATAACAAATTGGTGGCTGCCAGATGAGAGGGTGGCTGGCAGTCCTGGGTGGAAAAGGTGAAGGAATTAAGAAGCACAAATTTCCAGGTATAAAAGTAGCCACAGGGATGTTAAGTTCAGCATAGGGAACATAGTCAATAATGTTGTAATAATGTATGGTACCAGGTAGGTACTAGTCTTATTAGGGGGAATCGCTGTTTTTAAAATTTATTGATGACTTTTAGAGAGACAGACAGAGGAAGGGAGAGAGAGAGAGAAAGAGAGAGAGAGAGAAGCACTCATTTATTGTTCCACTTAGTCGTGCATTCATTGGTTGCTTTCTGTATGTGCCCTGACCGGGGATTGAACCCACAACCTTGTTGTCTCAGGATGACTCTAACCAACTGCGTTAGCCAAGCCAGGGCTGGGAGATCACTTTGTAAGGTACATAAATGTCTAACCATTATGTTGTGCACTTGAAACTTATAATATTTTATGTTGACTGTAATGGAAAAAAGTAAAAATAAAATTAAAGAAAACCCATAATAATTTCTATAAAATCCTTATAGAAATGATGTCCAAAGTAGACAGCATCCTACCTAACACTCCAGGAAGGTGAAACATTCATGGGCTTGAAATATTGTCAACTTAAGTTTAGTGAATAAATATTCTCTGGACATCTAGTGGATCCTAAGTGTTCAGAAATCCATAAAATAGAGTTCCTGCTCACAAGCTCATAGTCAGGCTGAAAGCACAGCTAAGCAGGCCTTTTACATTAGGGTTCTCCAGAGAAACAGAACCAATAGCATTTATAGATATAGGAATTTATTATAAGGACTAGGCACACATGACTATGGAGGCCAGCAAGTCCAAAATCTGCAGGGTGGGCCAGCAAGCTCGAGATCAGTAGAGCTGATATTCTGGAGTGAAGGTGATCTGCTGTAGAACCAGGGAGAGCCAACCTTGCAGATGATTCCCAAAGGCCATCTGCTGGAGGAGTCCATCTTTCTTAGGGAGGCAGGTCTGTTTGTTCTATTCAGGCCATCAACTGATTGGGCAAGGCCCACCCACAACAGGGAGGGCAATCTGCTTTCCTCAAAGTCCACTGATTTTAATTTAATCTCATCTGGGGATTCCTTTTCCTAGCTGCTGGGTGGAAGTACTTGCTTCATGTTCTCCACACCCCAGTCACAGACTGCCCCTTCCTCTAGCTCCCCAAAACTCAGGCTGAGCTGTGTAGATAGGGGGTGACCACTTCATTGAGGGCCCTGTCTGCGGCCAGTGGGGCTCTCCCATTTTAGGTCTTTGGCTCCCCAAGGTATTTCCAGGTTAGGCTGCTGGAGGGGGCCCTGGCATGTGCCACATTGGCTTAGACAGGAGGGCTGTCTCCCACTCTTCCCTGTATCCTGCCATAGGCAGGGCCTGGCCAGGGTGTAAATGGGTCAGATCGCGGTGTTTTCCCTACTGTTCCTGTCTCGCCAATCCCCTCTCTTCAGCACTTCCTCTTTCAGACTGATCCTGATGGACAACATGGTGTACCCCCTGGAGATGGCTCTGGATGTGATGATATCCACCTTCTACAAGTGCTTGAGCAAGGAAGGTGACAAGTTCAAGCTTAATAAGTCAGAGCTAAAGGAGCTGCTAACCTGGGAGCTTCCCAGCTTTCTGGGGAAAGGGACAGACAAAGCCACATTCTGGAAGCTGATAAGCAACTTGGATGGTGACAAAAACCATGAGGTGGACTCCCAGGAGAGTTCTAACTTCTCCTGCATCTCTGGGGTGTGCAACAAGTTCTTCAAGAGCTTCCCAGATAAGCAGCCAGGAAGAAATGAGGTCTTCTCAGGTACCAGTGGGGGACCTTCCAGCTGGGGACTACCGTGGGGGCAGTGTGAACAGCTGAGCAAGTTCAGTAACAATTCTTGGAAACGCTACGTAAGTAAATGAGTAAGTTATTAAAATAAGTAAATAAATAAATACATTTTTATTTTTTCATTATAGTTGATGTACAATATTATGTTGGTCTCAGGTGTACAGACCAGTGATTAGACATTTATATACCTTATGAAGTGATCACCTTGATATATTTAGTACCCATCTGACACCATACATAGTAATTATAATATTATTGACTATATTCCCTTAACTAGGGCCAAGCAACCAGATCCTGTCTAAAATTCCTAAAATATGACCAGGCAAACATTCCAAGCATAGGCAATCTTTTGAAGAGTGTAGGCTACTGGCGATGCTTGAAGCACTGACCATGTTCATGCATGAGAAACAGGACCTGATTATTATTTCTAACCAATCCATGTATCTTAAACACGTTTCACCAGAAAACAAAATCATTTCTAACACTAATTATGCATATTAACAAAAGTCTATTTTTTTTTTAATTCAGTGAGAGGAGGGGAGGCAAAGAGACAGACTCCTGCATGCGCCTAAGCAGGATCTACCCAGCAAGCCCACTAGGGGGCAATGCTCTGCCCAACCACAAACTGAGCTCTTCTTAGCACCTGAGGCAGAGGCCATGGAGCCATCCTCAGTGCCCAGGGCCAACTTGCTGCAATTGAGCCATGGCTTCAGGAGGGGAAGAGACAGAGAAAGGAGAATGGGAAAGGTGGAGAAGAAAAAGGGGTGGACTGGAGAAGCAGATGGGCACTTTTCCCGTGTGTCCTGACTGCAAATTGAATCTGGGACACTCACACGCTGGGCTGATGCTCTACTACTGTACCAACCGGCCAGGGCCTATAACTCTGATGTTAATAAGAAATAATATTAAAGTGCTTGTAGTAACCACCTGAGGAGTATGGACTTTTGATTTGACTTTCACATGCATAAATGAATGAATGAATGTCCTTCTTTGACCCAGTAAGCCATAGGTTTCAAATTGGTGACCTCAGCGTTTCAGGTCAATGCTTTATCCACTGCACCACAAGTCAGGCTTTCTAAACCATCCTTAAAAAAGAAACATACACGGGGTCACACCATCCTCTGGTCACCTAGCAGGGCCACCTTGCCATGCGGATTCATATTTTCACGAATACAGAACTAGTAGTTTTAGTTTTTGAAATTAGCAACGATGTGCTTGATTTATTCTGCAGCCCCTGTCATAAAATGTGTTACTTTTTGGTCTCTGTTCTTCAAGTTTCTCTTTGATTTCATGCCATCTTTGATGGCTCACAACATCAACACCAGTGATTACTGTGCTCTCAGCACATTTTCAGAAATATTTTTTTTTATATTTTTCCAGTGAGAAGTGGGGAGGCATTCAGACAGACTCTCGCGTGCGCACAACTGGGATCTGCCTGGCATGCCCACCAGGGGGCGATACTCTGCCCATCTGGGCCATTGCAGCCGGAGCCATTCTAGTGCCTGAGATGGAGGCCACGAAGCCACCCTCAGCACCCGGTCCAACTTTGCTCCAATGAAGCCTTGGCTGTGGGAGGAGAGATAGAGGGAAAGGAGAGGGGAAAGGGTGAAGAAGCAGATGGGTGCTTCTCCTGCATGCCCTGACTGGGAATTGAACCCAGGACTTCCAAACACCAGGCTGAGGCTCTACTGCTGAGCCAACTGGCCAGGGCCATAGGGCTTTTCACCAGTATGCATCTTCTGATGTTGAACAGTAACCAGTGTTAAGTGACTAAAAGCTTCTGCACATTCAGTACATTGATCTGGCTCTCACCAGTATGAATCCTCTGATGCTGAGGTAGCTATAAAAGATGACCACAGACCTTCCCATATTCATTACATTTATACAGCTTCTCACCTGTACAAATTCTCTGATGCTAACTTATATGATCCCTCTGAAGGCTGTTCCACCATCCTTAAATTCCTAGGGTTTTTATCCAGTATGAATTCTCTAATTTTATTTGTAAGTGACTAAAAGCTTTTCCAAGTTCAGTACATCGGTAGGGTTTTCCACGAGTATGATTTTCTTTTTTTAATTTTTAAATATTTTATAGAGAGGATGGGGGGTAAAGTGAGAAATATCAACTCATAGTTGGTTCACTTTAGTTGTTTATTGATTGCCTGTTGTATGTGCCTTAACTGAGCAAAGGCCAAGGTTTCAAACCAGAGACCTCAGCATTCCCGGTTGATGCTTTATCCACTGCACCACCATAGGTCAGGCTCCAAAAGTATGAGTTCTTATTGTACATAATAAGAGCCAAATAGCTCCCTCCTGCCCTCACATTCTTATATTCATAGGGTTTCTCACTACTATGAGTTCTCTGCTGTCAAGAGTGAAACAGAAGTAAAGGCCTGTCTTTCCATATTACTTATATTCATAGGGTCTTTCCCCAGTTTGAATTCTATGATGTTTAGGAAGATAGAAATGACGATGGAAAAGCCTTTCTACATTGCTTATATTTGTAAGATTTCTCACCCAGGATAAATTTCCTGGTAATTAAGATTTTTTGGCCCTGGCTGATTGGCTTAGTGGTAGAGTGTCATCCTAATGAGTGGATATTCCGGGTTAAATTCCTAGTCAGGGCACACAGGAGATGCAACCATCTGCTTTCCCCCCACACCACTTTTCTCTCTCTTTCTCCTCCAGTAGCCATGGTTCAATTGGAGCAAATTGGCCCTGGGCACTGAGGATGTCTCCCTGGCCTCTACCTCAGGTGCTAAGAAGAGCTTGGTTGCTGAGCAACAGAGCAATGCCCCAGATGGGCAGAGCATCACCTTCTAGTGGGCTTGCTGGGTAGACCCCAGTCAGGGCACAGGCTGGAGTCTGTCTCTGCCTCCCCTCCTCTCACTGAATAAAAGAAAAAGAGGAGGAAGATTTCTTCTACTGAAAATCTTTTCTACATTCATTACACACATAGGATCTACTTCCAGGCTGAACTTCCTAAGGCAGATTATGAGTTGATTGCTGTCTCAAAGTGGCTATTTTTATCCCTTTAATTTTACTTATTGATTTTAGAGAGAAGGGGACAGAGGGATATATATATGGATATAAATAGATATAGACTTTGTTGTTCTCTTTTAAGCATTCATTGCTTCTTGCATGTACCGACTGGGGATCAAACCCACAATCTTGCTGCATCAGGATGACTAACCAACTGAGCTACCTGGCTAGAGCAAATATGTGCTGTTTTAAGCTACTGGGCTTTTGATAATGTGTTACGGCAGCAACAGGAAATGGATACTTCTATATAAGCTAAGAGAATAATATCAAATTTGGGTTCCTCTTCTGGAAGGTCAGAATTCAAACAAGGAACATTTATGGATTAAGAATCCAAGAATGTTCTACCAAGCAATAACATAATTTGTGAAGGTACAAAATTCCAAGAAAACTGGCTATATACCATCTATGGTTTTCTTTTTATCATTTTATTTTAATGAGAGGAGGCAGAGAGACAGACTCCCTCATATACCCTGACCGGGATCCACCCAGCAAGCCCACTATGGGGCTCTGCTCTGCTCATCTGGGTCCGTTGCTCCCTTGATCAGCAAGGGAGCCATTTTTTTTAGTGCCTAAGGCAAAGGCCACAGAGCCATACTCAGCGCCTGAGGCCAACTTACTCTAACAAATTGAGCTATGGCCGTGGGAGAGGAAGAAAGGGAGACAAAATAGGGAGGGGTGGAGAAGCAAATGGTCACCTCTCCTGTGTGTCCTGACCAGGAATCGAACCCAGGACATCCACATGACAGGCCAATGCTCTACCACTCAGCCAACTGGCCAGGACCTATAAACCATTTGATAAGATAAGTATACTTAATAAAATAGCCTAACCAAATAGCGTTTGAAATAAAACTGTCCCTCAAGATGGGAAAACAGGGACATGAAATGGTGGCCAGCAACAAGTGTTACTCAGTCTATTTAAACAGAAATCATGAGTGGGTCTGGCAATAAGTAATGTGAACATCAAATAAATGAGAGCAATTAACACTAAAAAGCTCTAGACTAAAAGTTATCAGTGAAAAGATGGAAAAGGAAACAACAGTGGTTTCTTTTCTTAGAGGAGGGTGGCAAAAAGAATTAATTGTGGGTGAGCAAGTGTACTAGGGGCTTCATTCGGACCAGATGATGATTAAGATTGGGGAGATAACCACCATCTTAAGCCCAGTGGAAAGTACTAATTTAGCAAGAGAAAAAGGGAATAAGCAGCCAACATAAAGGAAAAGATCAAGATAATACAAATAGTATGCACAATGTAAAATAAAAATAAGTGGGTTTATTACACTAAATAAAACCATGAAATTCCCAGCTCTGGCTGGTTGGCTCAGAGGTAGAGTGTCAGCCTGGAGTGTGGAAGTCACTGGTTTGATTCCTGGCCAGGGCACACAGGAGAAGCGCCCAGCTGCTTCTCCACCCTTCCCATTCTCCTTTCTCTCTGTCTCTCTTCCCCTCCTCCTGCCAAGGCTCCATTAAAGCAAAGTTGGCCTGAGTGCTAAGGATGGCTCCATGGCCTCCGCCTCAGGTGCTAGAATGGCTCCTGTCACACCAGAGCAATGCCTCAGATGGGCAGAGCATCGCCCCCTGGTGGGCCTGCCTGGTGAATCCAGGTCGGGCACACGCAGGAGTCTGCCTGCCTGGCTCCCTGCTTCTCACTTCAGAAAAATACAAAAAACCCACAGAAAATCCCATGAAATACCCTATAAAAAAATCCAGAATTTAAGTTAAAAAATATCAGCTATATTATTTTTTAAAAGAAATAATTAAATGATAGTTGAAAATAAATGGATGGGCAAAAACACAGCAGGTAAAGATAGGTAAATCATTATCACTATTACACAGTATGAAAATAAGACACCAAGAGGATTACACTAGGTCACGACTGGCAAACTTAATTTCATGGCCAGACGGCAAATACAGGCTTCATGGCCAGTCTTCCTCATAGCCATTCAGCTCTGCCAATTGTAGACAATGTGTAAATAAATGAGCATGGCTGTGTTCCAACAGAACTTTATTTATAAAACAGGCAGCAGGCGATATCTGGTTTGCTGACCACTACTCCTGGCACAAGATGACTTATATAATGATAAAAGGTCTGAGTCATAAATAGGGTTTAAGTCATATTCAAACAACATAAATTAAAAAGTAAAAATCTCTGGAAATCCATGGTCTCGGTCAGGTTCAATTTTAGGAAATTCTGATGCGATATACCAAATGATTAAAGCACATGGAGAATTTTATCATTATAATCCACAGGCTAGAATTTTGTATACAGAAAAAAGGAGTATCTATTAGTTTTCAATGTTATGAAACATATACAAAAATCCATCTTGTACTTAGCCATAAAGAAAAGTGTCAAATTAAAAAAATGTAGGTATTCATTTTCAGGCCACATTTACCAGTCATAATGAAGTTCAAAATATTATAATTTAGGATGCTTACGGCTGCAAGTTGACAAGGTATCCCAATAAAATTAACTTCAGGAACACAGGTTCATTTTCCTCCCATAACAAGGCATCAAAGAAAGTTTCAGAATTGGGTCTCATGGTTCAACTGTCAAGTCTCTGGATCGACTTGCTTTCTCCTCTTGGTTCCGAGATGGCTGCAGCAGCTCTGGACATCATGTCCTCTTAAGAAAATGTTTAAAAGCAGAACATGAGAGGAGAGGGAGTCTTCCTAGTATCTCTGTCTCTTCTGAATGAGGAAAAGCTTCCTCTGAAGCCTGGCAGCTTCTTGTAACACACTGACCACCATGGAAACATACAGGCCACACCCTGAGCTGCCACGGAGGCTGAAAATGATCACCTGACATCTTCAGATTCTAAGGCAACACACAGATGCCATCATAGGGGGTTGGCATAACTGATTATGACTCCTAGGTAGGCAACCAGCTCTCTTCTGTCTGTGACAGAGGTTATCAAAGAGAATCCCAACCAAAAAATGTGGAAATTAAGAAACCATCTGCTAAATTTAGTTTACTCTTGGATCAGAAATAACTGAAATGACTGTAAGGTAATGACTACATCACTGTTTTGTATTCATTTGCCCTTGCATCATCTGAATGTTTGATGTTCTCTTTTCTGGCTTCTCAAATAGTATGTTTTGTATATTTGAGTATCAGTGCCTGCTGACACACATGCATTTCAAGGCCATAAAAACTCCTTTGAGTAGCATTAGCCACATCTTGTAACTTGGAATGTAAAAACACTCTCCTTGTCATTTTGCAATCTATGGGAACTGCGTGATTTATTTCCTGGTTAACCTAAGAGTTGTGTGGCTGGTGTGTTTTGTTTTGTTTTTTCAACTAAAAAAAAAGTAAAACCTTTGGTTGTATTAAAATTATTATACAGTGGTTAGGTAAATCAAGAATGTGTTAGAGATAAAGTTTTTCCAACCCTTCCTTTCTTCTTTGACAATCATGGTTTCAATAGTTTCCATCTTCAAAATATTTCTTCAGCGTAAAACGTATGACCTGGGGAGAAAGGGCAGGTCTGAAAGAGGGCATTCTGTCTTGTATTATTCTTCCAAGTCTTTCCACAAGAGGCAAGAAGGAAGCTGGGATTTGCCTAAGCCAATGAGCTCTCCTCATTACCTCCGTTCATATGGCTGCTTGCCAACATAAATTCTCTGAGGATCAACAAAGGATAAGCGCTGATGGGAGGCTTCTCTACGTTTATCCTGTTCACCTGGGTTTCTCTACTTTGCATTTTTTGAGGCAGAATAGTAGCTGGAGCGTGAGTGAAGGTCCTCCCACTTTCCTCAGAGTCACAGGGCTTTTCTTCAGTATGAGTGACCTGGTGTTGCAACAGCTGAGAGCAGTGGGTGAAGGCTTTCCCACAGGCCTGACATCTGTAGGGTTTCTCGCCCGTATGAATCCTGTCGTGCACAGTGAGATGCGACACCCGCTTGAAAGCCCTGCCACACACCTTGCACAAGTAGGGTTTCTCGCCAGTGTGAATTCTCTGGTGCTGCTTCAGTTGGGAGCTAACCCGAAACGCCTTCCCACAGGCCTGACATTTGTAGGGCTTCTCGCCGGTGTGGATTCTCTGGTGTCGGATGAGGGTTGAGCCCTGATTGAAGGACTTCCCGCAGTCCTGACATTGGTAGAGCTTCTTGCCAGTGTGAACAGTCTGGTGTTGGATCAGCTGCGACCGATGGCTAAAGGTCTTCCCACATTCCTTACAGGCATACGGCTTCTCGCCCGTATGAATCCGATCGTGTACTCTGAGATGTGAGATCCGGTTGAAGGCCTTCCCGCATGTCTTGCATTGGTAGGGCTTTTCTCCGGTGTGAATTCGCTGGTGTTCGATCAACTGGGAGCTCCGGCTGAAGGTCTTGGCACAGTCCTTACATTCGTAAGGTTTCTCGCCAGTATGAATTCTCTGGTGTTGTATGAAATTCGAGCCTGAATTGAAGGCCTTCCCACATTCCTTACACTCGTAGGGTTTCTTGCCGGAATGAATGTTCTCATGTTGAACTAGCCGAGACCCATACTTAAAGGGCTTCCCACACTGTTTACATTTATAGGGTTTCTCATTAGTATGAATTCCTTGAGGGTTCCTAAGGCAGTCCCCGGGCCAGCAGTCTCTTCTACGTGAGTTATATCTATAGGGTGTGTCTGCAGTACGAATTTTCTGATAAAAAGTAAGAGATGCCTGCGGGTTGAAAGTGGGCATTTCTTCATGACTGATTATCATTTGCCTCCAAGGTCTGCCTGGATTCCCCTGTGGTCTGTCAGACTGGCTTCGGCATTTCTGATCACCTTGGCAACTAGAGCTCCCCAGACTGTAGCTTGTGAGGCTTTCTGTTTTTGCCCACCAGGGTGACGAAACTTCATAAATGGGTCGCTTTGGAGATAATACCTTAGTATCATACCTGGACTCCAAGACTGGAAAAGAATAATAATAATTAAAAAAAAGTGTTTGTGTTTGTTATTTGCCTTTTACAGAAAAAGAAACTTGCATAGTAAAAACTGGAAAGTTTGAACTCCAAGTTAATACCTATAAGCTCATGGATGTGGCTCAACAATTAGGAAATGAACAAATACCACAGAGAAAGAGGAGATACCATAAATGAGATAAGTGAGGTAATCACAGAGCTTATAAGAGTTCTTGGACAAGCCCACTATCTTGACTGTGATGGTGGTATGTAAGTACATACATTTGTACATACTCATCAAAATACAATGCATTTTATTGAATATAAATTATCAATCTCAATAAATCGGAATCTAAAAACTGAGAGCAGCCCTGGTCGGTTAGCTCCGTGGTATAGCCTCAGCCTGGCGTGTGGAAGTCCCGGGTTCGATTCCTGACCAGGGCACACAGGAGAAGCGCCCATCTGCTTCTCTACCCTTTCCCCTCTCTTTTCTTTTTGTCTCTTCCCCTCCCGCAGTCAAGGTTGCATTGCAGCAAATGTTGGCTCAGGCACTGAGGATGGCTCCATGGCCTCCGCCTCAGGCGCTAGAATGGCTCCGGTTGCAATGGAGCAATGACCCAGATGGGCGGAACATCACCCCGATGGGCATGCCAGGTAGATCCCGGTCAGGTGCATGCAGGAGTCTGTCTCACTGCCTCCCTAGACAAATGTTAGGTATGTGCCATGTCCAATACAGTGGCCAGGAGCCAAAAAGTTGGTTCTTCCACATTTGAATTGTGCCCACTGCTACTGAGGTACTTAAGTTTTAAATGTATTTCATTGGAATTCATTTAAATTTCAGTACAGTCCTGGCCAGGTAGCTCTGATGGCTGGGGCATCATCTGGATATGCCTAGGCTGCAGGTTTGATCCCTGGTCAGGGCACACCCAAGCGTCAACCAATGCATGCAAACGACAAATCAATGTTTCTTTTTCTCGCTCTCTCCCCCTTCCCACCTTTTCTCACTCTCTTTAAAATCAACCAATTAAAGAATAAATAAGTAAATACACATGGCACCATACTGAACAGCCCAAGTAGGAATGGGATTTAGCATGATAACAGGAGGTCCTGCGAAATGGAAGGTCAACTAGAAGGAAGAGGCCCAAGGCCAAGCCCGACATCTAGAAAAAGCATGAAGAGCCACAAGAGATGATGACTGGGACCTGACCTCCGAGTTTGGTGACTTTGGAGGAAACATTTTCTACCTCAGAGGGCCTTGCTGCCTCCTCACCGACCAGCTGGGCGGTGCCTGCGGTGGCTTCCCTCTCCCTGCGCAAGGCTCGCTCACCTGGGCACAGGCCTCCAGTGGCGGCCTCCTCCACCCTCCAGGGCTCTTTGCCCTGCTCCAGGAAGGAGATCACATCGGGTTTGGAAATGGCAAGATCTGGATGTGAGAAAAAAAACAAAACAAAACAAGACACTCAGTTATGATGCGGTGCCCCTAGAATTCAGATCCAGGGCCTGGTCATTGAGGATGGAAAGGCCACGGCTGGAAGAGACAGGGGAAGAAGATGTTGACAGTCACCTGACGGCTGTAGACAATGTCGCTTCAGCCTGGGGAGCTGCCCTTGAGCCACTCAGGAGGGTCCCCTGAAATTGACAAGGAAGGAAGAGCTATCTATGCCCAGGGGTGACCACCCACCTACAAGACCGATGCCCTTACCCAGTGAGAGCAGGTTGCTGTAGGTCTCCAACATAACATCTCTGTACAAATCCCTCTGAGCAGGCGCCAGCTGCTCCCATTCTTCCTGGGAGAAGACGACAGCCACATCCCTGAAGAGGTCTGACCCCTGCAACAACATGCAGGTGTGTTACACGTGCACGTCACAGAAATGCGTCTTGGTGGGAGGAGAGGATTGGAGAAGGTCTTTGTAGCAGTGGGTTGTTCTGGTGCGAAAGATGGCTGAGGCAGGAGGCTGCGGAGGTGAGCAGATGACAGAAGAGCATGGGTGTGAGTCAAATGCTCTTGAACATTCTTTATTTTTTAAAATTTATTTTAGTGAGAGGAGGGGAGGCGGAGACAGACGCCCGCATGCACCCTGACAGGGATCCACGTGGCATGCCCACTAGAGGGCGATGCTGTGCTCATCTGGGGCCCTTGCTCTATTTCAATGAGAACCATTTATTATAGACTGAGGCAATGGTCCTGGAGCCATCCTCAGCCCCCCAGGCCAACTCGCTCCAACGAAGCCTTGGTTGTGGGAGGGGAGAAGAGAGATAGAGATAGAAATGATAGAGATAGATAAAGTTAGAGAGAGAGAGAGAGATAGAGACAGAGAGAGAAAAGTGAGAGGGGGAGGGGTGAAAAAGCAGATGGGCGCTTCTCCTATATGTCCTGGCTAGTACACAGGTCTGGGATGAAAAGTAAAATGCAGCTAAATGGAGTTTTCCCAACTGTGACTTACTGTCCTTGGCATATACTAAATTCTCCATGTGAGACCTATTATAGAATAAACAAACAGATCCAAACTAACAATTTTTTTTCTATTTTATTTTCTTTTGTATTTTTCTAAAGTGAGACGTGGGGGAGGCAGAGACAGACTCCCGCATGTGCTTGACCGGGATCCATCCGTCATGCCCACCAGGGGGCGATGCTCTGCCCAACTGGACCGTTGCTCCATTGCTACGGGAGCCATTCTAGCGCCTGAGGTGGAGGCCATGGAGCTACCCTCAGCACTGGGCCAACTTTGCTCCAATGGAGCCTTGGCTGCAGGAGGAAAGAGAGAGAAAGGAGAGGGGGGAAGGGAGGATAAGCAGATGGGCACTTCTCCTGTGTGCCCTGACCAAGAATCAAACCCGGGACTTCCACATGCCGGGATGACGCTCTGCCACTGAGCCAGCCGGCCAGGGCCCAAACTAACAATTTTTGATAGAAGAGGGCAATGATGAAGGACTAGCTGCCCAGTCCTTTTATCTCTTAGGAACTGGCAGTTCTGAGAACCAGATCCTTGGACGGAGACTGCATGGGAAGAAAACCTCAGGACAAGGAAAGAAAATATTTACATGATTTTAAAACTCACGATGGACATGACTTTTAGAATTTCATGGGCTGATGGATCCTCCTTCTGGCTCATCTCTTGGGGAAGGGCGGGTCCCCAGACAGCAGAGCTGGCGGAGGAAACAGCACACATGAGTGACCAGGTTTGCCTCTCAGCACCTAGAACGCCACGGTTACAAGTCCCCATAGCACGAACCCCCGCCTACCAATGAATTAGAGAAAGTGGGACAAAAAGTGGTCCTCACCCAAATGCAAGAAACCCAGCTTTGACTGCTGCAAGGACACAGGAAGCCAGTGGGCCTTTTTTCTCCTATTTCCTTTTTATTATTTCCCCTGTATACCTCAAGAATTCCATCTTGTCACCGATGCCAATCTGAGGTGAGGATGCTCGGACCTGGTTCCCCAGGGTGTCCCAGGGACAAGGAAGACTATCCTTGGTCGAGAGGAAGCACAGAAAGGCAGTCTGATCCAGATCAGTCCAGCCAAGCATAAAGTCTTCCCAAAACCAGACCATCAACCTCTCTCCTGTGCCCAGAATGTAACATCTTTAGAAATCTCCCTAGCACTATCTCCAACTTCCAAAATCACAAAGCCCCACAGTCCTGCTTAGGGCCCAGCAGACACCACTCTGTGGACCCTGCCTTGAGTCAACAGAAGGTATGTGGTTGCAGGGCACACAGTATATGGAACAGGTAGGACCTGTGCTCTATCTCTGGTACATAAACAAGCCGCTGAAGAGACCTAAGTGTGCAAAGCTGCGTGCACAATAATACTTGCTAAAGAATAGAACTGAAATGTGTGTAACAACCCACAAGAAGACAAGTAGACCACAAGTGGTCAAATCCACTTGGGTCCAGCCAGATGACTGAGGCCAACTAAAAATGAATGGTATTCACAACGGGATCCTCTGTGCAGCACCACAACATCCAGCGAAAGAAGTCAAACCTACCCACCTACAGACACATGGGCAAAATAGAAACAAAAACAAAAATGCCCAAAACAAAACAAAAAAATACTTCCAAAAAATCATTGGAATAGAAAAGGCCCAAGTGTTAAGAGTCACGTCATTTAACCACCTCTTGAGCTGTGTATAAAGAAGTTTCGGACAGTGCCCAACATGTGACAAATATTGAATTCTTTTTTTTAAAAAATATATTTAACTGTTAAGTAATGGGTAAGTAAGATATTATTAAGGTAACCAATCGTGCTCCTTTAGGGAGGACAGTCCTTCTTTTCTAAGTTCCGTCCTCCCTGGAAAAGTGTCCTCCTACGTGTCCTTTTTTTTTATATTGAAAGGCTATTCTGTAAATGTCCCTATTGGATGGATGCAGAGTGGATCCACTGCGTGTGATGTGACGTCTTTGTATTTAAATGAGGACTTTTTTCTTACTATTAACATTAAAAATGAATAGCATTTATATGACAATATAAAATATCACAAGTGTTTTTATTATGCGTTGATAATATTCTAGTGTATTACTGTTGCAATGAGTAAAATGTTTCTTTTACTTACGATACCGTTTTCTTCCATTTATTTTTGTCCTCCTTTTCATGGTAAAAAAGTTGGTCACCATACTATTATGAAAGTCCCTGGATACCGTGTCACAGGATTTTTTCTTTCGATGACCACTGTTTTAGCATCACCTGTAATATTTTATTACAAGAGCGGCCCAGGATGGCCTCAACCCTTTCCAAACTAATGGATACATATTCTGAACAAAACCATAGAAAACGTTCCTAAGCATAAGTCTCTACTTCTAAATATTTTGGGGTCTTCCAAGTCTTTTGTGAATCTCGCAGACAAAAGTTCGCCCTGAATTAAAAAATAAAATAAAAATAAAGGGCATGCATAAGAACGAATGCAAAGACCCTCAAACATTTTCAGGTCGGTGAACACGGCTTAGGCACCGTGACGACAAGGACGGAGGGGGGCAGCGGGCGCGCGCTGCGATGGGAAACGTAGTCCAGAGCCAGGACGGGAAAACAGCCGACAGACCCTATGGACGAGACGTTCCAGTTTTTCCCAGGCCCCGTGACCCGCCTAACTGCGGCGCCCGCTCCTGCACGGGTGCCGAAGCGCCCGGAAAGCTCCGGAGTCCCTCACCTGCCGCCTCCTTGGGTCCAGGAGCCACCGCAGGGGAGACCCCAGCCGCCCCAAGTAAGCTTCTGCCTGAGTAGCGGCAGACTCGCGGCTGGAGCCGGAAGATGGAGCAGGCGCACCAATCCGCACCGATGCTGCGTCGCGATTGGGTCGGCGCCGCCGTGTCTGCTGGGAAGTGTAGTCTCGAGGTGTAAAGGCTCTAGCCAAGCCGTCAGGCTGGGTATCGCGTTGTTTCTTAGTGGGCGGGACTTGAACGTACGTGCGTGCGTGACGCCGTCAGAGGATCCGAAGGCCCGTTGCTGTGTGCAAGTCTCTGTCTATGTGGGGCGTGTGTGGTTTTCCCAGGATCATCTCTCATGGCGGTTGTGGGCGTGGCCGTAACTGCGTGTGCGGTGGTTCTTGGAAAAGTGTGTTCTGTATCGTGTTTGGTTCTGATCCAGTCGTTGATTGGGACGGTTCAACACTCTGTCTGACTGAGTACAAGGATGTTTGTCGTAAAAACTGTCTCGTCTTTTAATAAAGTGACCGGCTCTTTTACAATGAAAAGCAGGACAAAAATAAATGGAAGGAAACAATATTGTCAATAAAAGAAACATTTTATTCATTGCAACAAGAATACACTATGATATGATCAATGCATAATAAAAACATACAATATTTTATATTGTCGTTATGCTTACATGCCTATTCATTTAAAAAAAATTTTTTAATTTCTTTTTTTTAATTTATTCATTTTAGAGAGGAGACACAGAGTGAGAGAGAGAGAGAGAGAGAGAAAGGGGGGAGGAGCTGGAAGCATCAACTCCCATATGTGCCTTGACCAGACCAGTGCAGGGTTTTGAACTGGCGACCTCAATGTTCCCAGGTCGACGCTTTATCCACTGTGCTACCACAGGTCAGGCTCATTTTTAATAATAATTGTAAGAAAAATGTACTCATTTAGATACAAAGACGTCACATCACACTCAATGGATCGACTCTGCATTGATAGGATATGGACATTTACAGGTTAGTCTTCCAATGTCAAGTGGGACGTGTAGGAGGATGCTTTTCCAGAGAGGACTGAACTTACTGTTAGAATCCATCAGAGTCGGGAAAGATCAGAGTAACAGGCTTTAGTGAAAGGGAACCTGCCAGGCTGTCTCCTAAGGAAGAGTCGCGCCAGGCACAGCCTAGAACGTGCTCTTTTAGGGGTTAGAGGAGGGGGAGTAGGAAGGGCTGTGGGGCATTAGCCGATTGGCTGCTGGACAAAGGATTGTGACATCAGACATTCCTTTGTGGTTGGTCATCTGCTGCAATCCCTGAAACGAAACTCATGTAGTCAGGGTTAAAGAAATGAAACCAAAGATTCCCGACTATTTGATATATAAAAAGGAAAGAGAGTGGTTCCTAGAGAGGTCTCAAGGGAAAAGGGACGGAGATCATTATCTTTTGTAACTTCTTCCTGCTGAGTAGGGGCGGTGAGGGGTTATGGCCTCTCTAAGGATTACTCTCAGTAAGGGTTAGAGAGGTGCAGTGATGGCTTCTTGTCGGGTAGGGGTGTATTTATAGAGTTCCAGATTTTTCTGTTTCGCGAGGGCAGATTTCAGGGTTGGTGTGTAGGGTTAGGTAGATTTTTTCAATTTTCTGATTGGCTAAGGTCTACATGCGGTTCTGTAAGAAACTAGTGAACAAACGTAAGAGGAAGGGTCCAAAAAGTGAGTGGACCAATGAAAGTCAATAGTCAAGACACCCAGTTTGTGTGAAACCACTGATTCCATGACTCGGTTTGTTTTTTATGAATTCGCTGGGCTTCAGAGAGAAAGAGTGGGAATAAGACAGGGCAGTGCCAGACCCCCTGATCCTAGACCTATTTTTATAGAAAATTTTAAAGCAACAAGAGGAATTACCTGTATAGCTCGTTTGGTCCTTAGATTGACAGGTAGTGTACTAGGCACTGGAAGAGGCTTATGGGGTGGGATTAGGCTGATATTTGGGATGAGATAGATTTGGGTACAGGTTTCTGTCCAATTAGGGAGACACATATAGGTGTTGGTCCCACACAAGTAGAAAGCCCCTGATTGGGTGAGGCAGGCTGAGAGGTGAATAGAGAATAGAAGGACAAGGGGTCGGTTTTGTTTCTCTGTTTCTGAGCTCCAGGTGGTCAGGGTGGAGGAAAGTGCAGCCCCGACTGTGGGGGAGACATGGTTAGAGGCCTGCTTTGAGCATTGCAACCATGTGGTAGGGGTAGTGAGCCAGGGATATAGCTGTGTGGTGGGATAGGAGCATTTATGTTGTGAAGGTGTAAGAGTAGGGGGTCCTGTGAATAGAACAGGATTAGAAAATAATCTGTTTGTTTTTGGAGAAACTTGATAGTTGACTCAATGATTGTGATGGGGATTTTTTTGGAAATTCTATAGTTATTGTGGTGTTATAGAGGTTAGAAGGAATGTGACCCATTGGGACAGTACCTTGAGCAGTAAAGCATAAAGAGGCAGGTGAGATCAGGGGAGTATTCAGCGAGACTGGTCCCCAAGCAGGGGGAATTTGGGGTGTTAATTATTTTTGAGCTGGGAATAATAGGTTTGATATAGCTCAGTGGTTCTTAACCTTTTTTGAGGTACTGAACCCACCAGTTTCATAGGCACATTCACTGAACCCTTCTTTAGTGATAAATAAAATATGGTTTTTTTCCCCAAATTTAAGACAGAGGTATATGTTTTTTTACTGGTACACAAAATGAGCCGTGCATGAACATCACCTTGCTCAAAGAACAAAACCAACAAAGTGCATGAACTCACAACAAATTATGGTATTACTTTATTCTGGCCTCCGTGGCAGAGGCTTCTCCGAACCCCTGAGACCGACTCATCGAACCCCTAGGGTTCGATAGAACCCAGGTTAAGAACCACTGATATAGCTTATTTGCTCGGTAGGTGGTTGAAGTGGGATAATTCCCTATAAGAGTGTCGGCTCTCTCAAAGAAGGAAGCCCCTTTTTAGGTTTGGCATATTAGAACTGTCCATAGAAGATGGGTGTTGCTGTTTGGGATAGGGAGGACAGAGTAGGCTGAGGAGGACATAAATGCATAAGAAGAATTAACTTTAATTAAAAGTCTTTGAGTGAGGTTGCCTCTAGGAGAGAGGAAATGGGGGTGGCATATGTGGTGCCCAATAAGAGAGAAAGTAGAGCTGGTGTTAGGAGATCAAGAACTGGGGGCATGGTGGTTAGGCTTAGAGGTGATTAAAAGGAAGAGAAGAAGAGGTTTAAAAGCTGGTAGTTTTTTTGGAGAATATTTAAGTAGAGAACCTTGTCAGGCCAAGTCCTGTATTTAATTGAGGAGTTTGTTAATTTTACTGGAGTGAGGCCTAAACCAGGAGAGGTCCTTGGAGGCCTGAAGAAGGAAATAGAAGAATCTGGAAAGGTGGTAATTGGCAGTTGCCTGTTGTGAGTGCCTGCTGGACTGGGTGGTGTGGTGGGATATGGCCTCTTGGAGGAGCATTATGAGATGGACTGGTCTGGTTTTTCTTGGATAGGGGAACATGTGGAGATTTTGAGAGACAGAGGACCTGTGGGGGTGGAGATATAGGTTTTAGGGGTATTGGTGGTATAAGGCTTAATGTGGGAGAGGTGAGTCCAGTGTGAGTCTCCTTCCACTTTGATGGTGGTAGGGGTGGACAGGATAACAGTATGGGGCTTCGTTCAGGTAGGCTGGAGAGGGTTTTTTTCCATGTAGACCTGGCCCCCAGGGAGGATTGATAGTTGTGAGTCCTTGGTTGGAAAGGGCTGTGGAAGGAGCTTGTCAAGCTGGGAATAGTAGGTTTAGTATAGCTTGTTTGCTTAGTTTGTAGCTGAGGTGGGGTAATCTCCTCTGAGAGTGCTGGCCCTCTCACAGCAGGTGGCCCCTTTCTGAATCTTGTACATAAGAGTGGTTTGAAGGAGATGAGTATTATTAAGAGGAATAGGGATAGCTGAGTAAGCTGAAGATGACATGGACAGACATATCCAACAGTCGGCTGCATAGGAGGAGTTAGTCTTGATTACAAGATTTTAAATAAGATTAAGAGAGCTTTCTGTATGAGAGAATTCCAAGAGGGAGGGTATGGGGGCAGAGTATGCCTTTAAGGGTAAGGAGATAAGAAATAGAACAAGCTGGAATCACCATCCTGTCTGTTATTAAAGGGTAATCATAGTTACTCATAGCTCAGGATGTTCTTCTTCTTCTGGGATTTTAGTCAGATTGACCTTGGTGGGCCCCAAGGGGGAGCAGGCATAAGGTGATGATTCAGGTTGACTGGAAGGGTCATTTGTAGGCATGTGTGAAGATGGAACTTCCGTTTTTTGTTTGTTTTTTTTTTAAAACCTGAAGACATGAAACTAGGGGTTCTTTCCCTGGAGTTTTGCAGCCATGGGTGTGATGAGGAGAACCTTGGGACTCACTATGCTGGGTGGTAGAGGTAAATTTATAACAGAATTGGGCAAATCTGGCTGGCCAAAAAGCATTAATAGAGGACAGAAGCATTAATGCTTTGAGGACAGAAGCATTCACTTCCTGTCCTCAAAGCCAACTTTGAGGACAGGAAGTGAAAGGAGAGAGAGACTGAGTTTGGAGAGTAGATTCCGGCCTAAAATAGGCATAGGTCATCAAGGCAGGAGGAAAAAGAATGTGCAAAGGAGACACCATGTATTAGACAAGACAATGGATCTGTGGCCAATAGGGAGGAAATAAGACCATTAACACCCACAATAGAGATTTTTAAGAGATGAGCAGGACCTGAATATTTGGGCAAGGTAGAGTAAGTGACCCTTGTGTCTATAAGAAATGAGATTGGTTTACCTGCTACTTGGATGGTTACCTTAGGCTCTTTGATGATGATAGGTCACAGGTGGCTTGGGTAAAGCTAGAAGAGACTGAACCCTCCCTTAGAGGAGCAAGGAAGAAGTCTACCTTCCATTGTCCCTTTTTCCCACAGTGAGGACAAGGCCCTGGAAGGGCTGAGGAGCTGGACAGGATTTTTGCCCAATGACCTTCTTTTCCACACTTGAAGCAGGACTCTGGTGGAGTCTTATGAGGCCCCTTAGGGGCATTGGAGACTTTAAGAGCAGCCACCAAGAGCTGGTATTTTGCCTGATATCTTTTGGGCTGTCTACCTTTTCCTGTTTCTCTTGGTTATTATAGACCTTAAAAGCCATGCTCAGGAGATCTTGTTGAGAGGTTTGATTAGGAGAGCAAAATTGGGGGTGGGGGAGAAGCAAGATGGCGACAGAGTAGGCGGACGTACCAACTTCCAACTCCCAGAACCAAAGTGGATTATAACTCAATTTTAAGAACCATCATCTGGATAAACCAACTTTGAACTAAACTAAGTGGACTCTTCAACCAAGGAACACAGAAGAAGCCACATTGAGACTGGTAGGAATAGCGAAAACGTGAAGAGGGCTGCCCAGCTCCCCGGAGCAAACGGCAGACCGGAGAGACCCACGTGGCGGGAGGAAAGTTTGGCGGAGAGGGAGTGACCTGGGTCCCAGGAACCAAGCCCCAGCCTGCAGTCCCAAGCCTAGAAGAGGCGTTTGGACAGTTTTGAGCTGTGAAACAAGTGAGGGAGCTCCCAGGCCTACAGTGTGTAGTATTAGGTCCCTTCCTACTCTGATGAGGGTTGCTGAAGGGTTTGGGGTAGCAGGACGCTGAAACGCGGTTCTGTCGGCATGGGCAGAGGCCAAGCCGGTGTGAGCTCGGTCTAGCCCAGCAGGGTTGGAGGGGACGCGTAAAAGCAGTCCGGAAGCTGGGGGCCCGCCTGTAATGCCACCTACGGGAACAAAGCAGGAGGCCAGGAACGGGCAGAAATCTGCTCTGCAACCCTGCGCAAGCCGGCCCTGACGGCGGGGACCGGGTTAGGACCAGGGACAGGCGGGGGCTCGCGGCTGAGCTCACACTACCAGCCCAGCCCAGCCGGAGAAACCGTGGTTTGCCATTATACGTGTGCGAGCGGGCTCCAAGCGTGGGAACGGGGTAGACCCCAAGAGAAGTGGAAGCTCGCAGATGAGCCCACGCTACTATCCCCGCCCGGCGGGAGAAACCGCGGATTGCCATCCTACGTATACGAGCGGGCTCTGAACGCAGGGGCGGGGTAGAGTCCAGGACGAGCGGAAGTATGCAGCTGAGCGGAAGCCAGCAAACATGCCCGGCCCAATAAACCTGGGTTTGCGACCCTGCACAGAAGAGCCCTGACCTCGACGGCGGGGCTAAAGCTCCAGAAAGGCAAAGGCTCACAGCTGAGAGCACATCAAAAGCCCAGCCCAACCCGCGAAACTGTGGTGAGCAGGCTCTGACCGCGGATTCTGGGCAGAAGTCCGGAAACAGGCTGGGTCCGCAGCTGAGCAAAGGTGCTCACCTCTACCCTTGGTGCTGAGGCTTGTGGCTTGAGTGACAGCCCCTCCCGCGGAGGAGAGGCAGAAATCACAGCAAAAGCCACAGTGGGCCGGCGCTGGCAACGCCCATACCCAACAACCCTAGGCAGCAGCAGAGGGGGTGGGGGGCCTGCAGACAGACCACACCTAGAGAACACAAAGGCAACACCTACTGGACTCCAGTGGCCACAACTTGCTTATACACAGACAAAATGGGCAGGCAGAGGAATGCAAACCAAACGAATCAAGAGAAATCCCCAGAGAAGGACCTGAATGAACCAGATATAACCAAATTACCAGAAGCAGAATTTAGAATAATAGTTAGGATGTTCAAAGAAATTAGAGCAACAATGGATAGTCATTATGAACACCTAAATAAAGAGATAACAAGTATAAAAAACGAAATTGAAATAATAAAAAAGAATCAGACAGAAATGACAAATACAGTATCAGAACTGAAGACCACAATGGAAGGAATTAAAAGCAGGATTAATCACGCTGAGGATTAAATAAGCAAGTTAGAGGACACAATAAACAAAGGCACAGAAGCAGAGAAGAAAAAGGAAAAGAGCCTCAAAAAATGTGAGGAAACTCTAAGGGAGCTCTGTGACAACATGAAGAGAAACAACATTCGCATCATAGGGGTGCCTGAAGAAGAGGAGAGAGCACAGGAAATGGAAACTTTGTTCAATCAAATCATAGCAGAAAACTTCCCTAAATTAAGGCTGGGAAACACTCCACACGTTCAAGAAGCACACAGAACTCCATTAAAGAGAAACCCAAAAAGATCTACACCAAGACACATCATAGTTAAAATACCAAACCTAATGGATAAAGAAAAAATATTAAAAGCTGCTAGGGAAAAAAAGGCTATCACCTACAAAGGAGCCCCCATAAGGATGACATCGGACTTCTCAACAGAAACACTTGAGGCCAGAAGGGAATGGCAAGATATAATCAAAGTAATGCAGTACAAAAACCTACAACCAAGACTACTTTATCTAGCAAGGCTAACGTTTAAAATTGAAGGAGAAATAAAGAGCTTCCCAGAAAAAGAAAGTCTAAAGAAATTCATTAAAATCAAACCAATTCTGCAAGAGATACTAAGGGGCCTGTTGTGAACAGTTCAAAGGGAGGAAAGAATATAGCAAAAGAAGAATACAGCTTTAAAGAATAAAATGGCAATAAACAATTACATATCAATAATAACCTTAAATGTAAATGCATTAAATGATCCAATCAAAAGATATAGGGTAGCTGCATGGATAAAGAAACAGGACCCATACATATGCTGTCTACAAGAGACACACCTTAAAACAAAAGATGCACATAGACTGAAGGTAAAAGGATGGAAAAAAATATTTCATACAAATGGGAATGAAAAAAAAGCAGGGGTAGCAATACTTATATCTGACAAAATGGACATTAAAACAAAGGCTGTATTAAGAGATAAAGAAGGACACTACATAATGATAAAGGAAACAATTCAACAGGAAGATATAACTATTATAAATATTTATGCACCAAATATAGGAGCCCCAACATACATAAAGCAGACTTTGATGGATATAAAGGGCGAGATTAACAGCAATACTATCATAGTAGGGGATTTCAATACCCCTCTAACAACACTGGATAGATCCTCAAGAAAGAAAATTAATAAAGCCTGACCTGTGGTGGCGCAGTGGATAAAGTGTCAACCTGGAACGCTGAGGTCGCTGGTTCAAAACCCTGCACATGTCTGGTCAAGGCACATATGGGAGTTGATGCTTCCTGTTCCTCACTTCTTTCTCTCTCTCTCTCATACTCTCTCCTCTCTAAAATGAATAAATTAAAAAAAAAGAAAAATAAGAAAGAAAATTAATAAAGAAACAGCAGACTTAAAGGATACACTAGATCAACTTGACTTAATAGATATCTTCAGAACTTTTCACCCTAAAGCAGTAGAATATACATTCTTCTCAAGAGCTCATGGTACGTTTTCTAGGATAGACCACATGTTAGGACACAAAAATGGTCTCAATAAATTTAAGAAGATTGAAATCATATCAAGCATTTTCTCTGATCACAATGCCATGAAACTAGAAATTAACCACAAAAGAAAAACTGAAAAATACTCAAACACTTGGAAACTAAATAGCATGATATTAAATAATGAATGGATTAACAATGAGATCAAAGAAGAAATAAAAAGTTTCTAGAAACAAATGATAATGAGCATACATCAACTCAAAATTTATGGGACACAGCAAAAGCAGTTCTGAGAGGGCAGTTTATTGCACTACAGGCATATCATAAGAAGCTAGAAAAAGCTCAAATAAGCAACCTGACCCTGCAGCTAAAAGAACTAGAAAAACAACAACAAATAAAACCCAAGACAAGTAGAAGGAAGGAAATAATAAAGATCAGAGCAGAAATAAATGACATAGAGGCTAAGGAAACAATACAGAGGATCAATGAAACCAGAAGCTGGTTCTCTGAAAAGGTAAACAAGATTGATGAACCTTTAACTAGACTCACCAAGAAAAACAGAGAGAGGACTCAAATAAATAAAATTAGAAAGGACAGTGGAGAAATAACAACTGACACAACAGAAATACAAAACATTGTAAGAAAATAAAGAACTATATGCCAAAAAATTAGACAATCTTGGCGAAATGGACAAATTTCTTGAATCATATAATCTTCCAAAAATCAATCTGGAAGAATCAGAACACCTACACAGACCAATTACAACAAATGAGATCGAAATAGTTATCAAAAAACTCCCAAAAAATAAAAGTCCTGGGCCTGATGGCTTCACAAGTGAATTCTATCAAAAATTCAAAGAGGAACTAACTCCTATCCTCCTGAAGCTATTTCAAAAAATTCAAGAGGAAGGAAGACTTCCAAACTCCTTTTGTGAGGAGAGCATAATTCTGATCCCAAAACCGGGCAAAGACAACACAAAGAAAGAAAATTATAGGCCTATATCCCTGATGAATTAGACGCTAAAATTCTCAACAAAATATTAGCCAACTGGATCCAGCAATATATGAAAAAAAATCATAAACCATGATCAAGTGGGATTTATGCTGGAGAGGCAAGGCTGGTTCAATATTCACAAATCAATCAATGTGATTCATCACATAAACAAAAGGAAGGACAAAAATCATATGAAAATTTCAATAGATGCAGAAAAGGCATTTGATAAGATCCAGCACCCATTCATGCTCAAAACTCTCAGTAAAGTGGGAATACAGCGATCATTCCTTAACATGATAAAGGCCATCTACGATAAACCGATAGCAAACATCATACTAAATGGACAAAAATTAAAAGCAATCCCCTTAAGATCAGGAACCAGGCAGGGATGCCCCCTTTCACCACTCTTATTCAACATAGTTCTGGAAGTCCTAGCTACAGCAATCAGACAAGAAGAAGAAATAAAAGGCATCCAAATTGGAAAAGAAGTAGTAAAACTGTCACTATTTGCAGATGATATGATATTGTATATTGAAAACCCTAAAATCTCAGTCAAAAAACTACTGGACCTTATAAATGAATTCAGCAAGGTGGCAGGATATAAAATCAATACTCAGAAATCAGAGGCATTTCTATATACCAACAATGAACTGTCAGCAAAAGAAATTAAGGAAACAATCCCCTTCACTATTGCAGCCAAAAAAATAAAGTACCTAGGAGTAAATTTAACCAAGGAGGTTAAGGACTTGTACTCGGAAAATTATAAAACATTGATAAAAGAAATCAAGGAAGATACAAACAAGTGGAAGCATATACCGTGCTCATAGCTAGGAAAAATAAACATCATTAAAATGTCTATATTACCCAAAGCAATTTATAAATTCAATGCAATACCAATTAAAATACCAATGACATACTTCAAAGATATAGAACACATATTCCAAAAATTTATATGGAACCAAAAAAGAACACGAATAGCCTCAGCAATCTTAAAAAGAAAAAATAAAGCAGGAGATATCACTCTTCCAGATATCAAGGTTTACTATAAGGCCATTATACTCAAGACAGCCTGGTACTGGCATAAGAACAGGCACATAGATCAATGGAACAGAACAGAGGACCCAGAAATAAACCCACAGCTTTATGGACAACTGATATTTGACAAAGGAGGAAAGAACATACAATGGAGTAAAGACAGCCTCTTTAACAAATGGTGTTGGGAAAATTGGACATCTACCGGCAAAAAAATGAAACTAGACCATCAACTTACACCATTCACAAGAACAAACTCAAAATGGATAAAAGACTTAAATGTAAGCCGTGGAACCATAAGCATCTTAGAAGAAAACATAGGCAGCAAGCTCTCCGACATCTGTCACAGCAATATATTTGCCGATTTATCTCCACGGGCAAATGAAATAAAAGGCAAGATAAACAAATGGGACTATATCAAACTAAAAAGTTTTTGCACAGCTAAAGACAATAAGAACAGAATAAAAAGACAAACCACACAATGGGAGAACATATTCGACAGCACATCTGATAAGGGGTTAATAACTAAAATTTATAAAGAACTTATAATACTCAACACCAGGAAGACAAACAACCCAATCAAAAAATGGGCAAAAGAAATGAATAGAAATTTCTCCAGAGAGGACATACAGATGGCCAATAGGCATATGAAAAAATGCTCAACATCACTAATCATTAGAGAAATGCAAATTAAAACCACAATGAGGTATCACCTCACACCAGTCAGAATGGCACTCATCAGCAAAACAACACAGAATAAGTGCTGGTGACGATGTGGAGAAAAGGGAATCCTTCTGCACTGCTGGTAGGAATGCAGAATGGTGCAGCCACTGTGGAAAACAGTTTAGAGATTCCTCAAAAAATTAAAAGTTGAACTGCCTTTTGACCCAGCTATCCCACTTATAGGAATATACCCTAAGAACACCATAGCACTGTTCGAAAAGAAGAAATGCGCCCCCATGTTCGTGGCAGCTTTGTTCACAATAGCGAAGATCGGGAACCAGCCCAAGTGTCCGTCAGAAGACGAGTGGATTAAAAAGCTATGCTACATATATACTATGGAATACTACTCAGCCATAAGAAATGATGACATCGGATCATTTACAACAAAATGGATGTACCTTGATAACATTATACGGAGTGAAATAAGTAAATCAGAAAAAAAAACTGAGAACAGCATGATTCCATACATAGGTGGGACATAAAAGTGAGAATATGAGACATGGACAAGAGAGTGGTGATTATGGGGTGAGGGGAGGGAGTAGAGGGTGGGATAGGGAGGAGGGGAGGGGCACAGGGAAAACCAGATAGAAGGTGACAGAGGACAATTTGACTTTGGGTGACGGGTATGCAACACAATTGAATGATACGATAACCTGGAGATGTTTTCATTGTACATATGTACCCTGATTTTTTGGTGTCACCCAATTAAAATTAATAATAATAATAATAATAAACAAAAAAACAATTCAGCAATAAAAAAAAGAATTCAGAGACTTATTGTACTTTAAAAGTGTTGGTCTTACATAAAATGCATACATTTATTTGTACTTAGTGTTAAATATATTGTATGGCTCTCACAGAATTACATTTTAAAATATGTGGCGTGCATGGCTCTCTCAGCCAAAAGGTTCCCAACCCTTGGCCTAGGACATGCTTTTATAGGGGATAGGGGAAGGGGAGTAGGAAGGGTTTGGGGGCATTAGCTGATTGGCTGCTGGACAAAGGATTGTGACATCAGATATTCCTTTGTGGTCGGTCATCTGCCGCAAGCCCTGAAACAAAATTCATGCAGGCAGGGTTAAAGAAATGAAACCTAAGTCTTACAAAAGAAGGACTGTCCTCCCTAAAGGAGGACAATTGATTACTTTGCTATTAAAAACCGCCATGTCTGTGGAGCAGCTCTTGTACCAGGAGGTGTGGAGAAAGGAAAAAGCCTAAGAGCTCATCTGATAACCCACTTTAAACATCATGTCTACGTTGAAATAATTATGAATGGGAGTGCAAAATTGCCAGAAATGTTTTAAATGAGACGTCAGTGGGTTTCCTGTTATAGGGTGACATCTTAGCCAAGTGACCTACCACCACCACCATTCCAAGTACCGTGTGTGTAAGCATGGGGAACCCTGTGATCAGGGAGAGCCCTGTCCTGGGGGCTGGTCAGGCCCTGTTACACCTGGACTCTGCATGAAGAAACCTTTCCTGTCCAAGTGGTGCAGTTTGTCATGGAGCCACGTCCAGAATGCCCCCCTTGGAAACAGACAAGTGATGGGATTATCTTCTTGTGCAAAAGGACATGCGTAAAAGAATCTTCAGGGAGAATTCTCCAACTAGGATGCGTCATGCTAAACTTGCTGTCCCGCTCTAAATGAAAAGCTAGATAATGTGTAAGAAACCTGTTTGTTTTTATCCATAGACTGGTAGTGCAAGGTGATCCCTGAGAGAAGGGAAATAAAGAATATCCTGCAGTGTCAGCTCTTTCTCTCTGAAGGCGTATTCAAGAGTTCAACACAGAGAGGAGGAACCAAGACAGAGAGCACTGCTCTTTGCTTAGTTGTTGCAAGACAGTCTGGGAAACTGAGGTGAGTGCAATTTGTGGAGGTAATGCTGCCTCTGCTTTCTGAGTAGTGGATGAACCAACTGGAATGTTGGAGAAAGGACTTCAGAGACAGAAGACATGATGTCACAGAAGCCACGAGGCCCCATGGAAACAGCCAAATGGAGAGACTCTGGACTCTGGGCAAAGACCTAGAGGTGTTAGGGTAGATGGTGCTCACAGCAGGTCACCATGCCACTCCAGGCTTGTGCTGGGCCAGATGTTTTCAAGAAATTACTACAGGGTATTAAATTAACATCAGGGCTTCTGGTCAGTCCTGTAGGCAGAGCATCTGGCATATCCGTGACCTAAATGAAAATAGATTTAAGCTGGAACACAAAACGATAATGAGGCTGTAGGCAAAGAACCTGAGGTCTAAAAGTAAGGTCAGGTTGTTTGTGGCCAGCCAGCATGACCAGATCAGACTCATATCTTAGGCCCATAAACTGGGCTGTCTTCTCAGATTGTCCTGACCTGTGGGGCTAGGCTCATTTCCTCGGGCCTAATCTAGGAACTGGATGGTTCCAGAGTTGCAGGTGAGAAGGGGTTGGATTTTGTACATATTTTAATTTTTTTTTTCTGAAGTGAGAAGCTGGGAGGCAGAGAGGCAGACTCTCGCATGTGCCAGGATTCACCCAGTATGCCCACCAGGGAGTGATGCTCTGCCCATCTAGGGCATTGTTCTGTTTCAACAGGAGCCATTCTAGCGCCTGAGACAGAGGCCATGGAGCCATCCTCAGTGCCTGGGCCAACTTTGCTCCAGTGGAGCCTTGGCTGTAGGAGGGGAAGAGAGAGATAGGGAGAAAGAAGAGGGGGAAATGTGGAGAAGCAGATGGATGCTTCTCCTGTGTGCCCTGGCCGGGAATCGAACCCTGGACTTCCACACGCCAGGCTGACACTCTACCGCTGAGCCATCTGACCAGGGCCTTTGTATATATTCTAAAGATGGAACTGAGGATTTGCTGATTTGTTGGGTGGAATAGCATGAAAAAGAACAATTGTCAAGGATAACTACAGGGGATTCTGAGCTAAATAACTGGAAGTAAGAACAGAAACAGTAATAACTGAGCTAGGAAGACCTGGAGAGAAGTATATACATTTGTGGAGGTAAGATTGGGTGTTTGGTTTGGAATGTGATAGATTGAAATGTCTGTTAAACATTCAAGTAGAAACATGGAGTACAGTCGTCCCTCACCATGTCATGGTTCACCCTGCGCAGGTCTCACTGTATCATGGATTTTTCACTAAATCACGGGATTTTGCAGTATATATGTATTTTTATATATTATTTTAATTATTTTTGTGGTAAAATAAGCATTTTCTAGCCTAAAAAATTGAAAACAATAAAAAGTACCTTATTTTTTGCTCTATAAGACACACATGACCATAAGATGCACCTAGGGTTTTAAGGAGGAAAATAAGAAAAAAGAAATTCTGAACCAAATGGTGTGTTAAGATATTTATTAAAATATACCACAATAATATTTCAACCATATAAACTCAACAACAGTATTAACAACCATGAGCACTGTTATTAACAAATGAGAAGAGACTTTAATGTTTAAATACTCTTCTAGTTGTCCGGGAACCCACACCAGCTAAAAAAAAATGCACATTCACTCCATAAGACACACGGGCATTTCCCCTTCCACTTTGGGGGGGAAAAAGGTGCATCTTATGGAGTGGAAAATACGGTAATTAAAACATTCAAGTTGTATATTCCCTGGTGAGTACCCATACAGAATTTTATATGTTGTTAAAATTGCATAGGTTTAAGAGTGTAGAAGGGTTTAAGAGCATAGAAGTGTTTATAAGAGTGTGGGAAAGGTTAATAACAGCATGGGAAAGGTTTATAAGACTGTGGGGAGGGTTTATAAAGCCTTAAAATATATAAATAATAAAATAAATATAAGGTCGCTACTTCATGGATTTTCACCTATTGCGGGGGGTTTGGGAACCTAACCCCCGTGATAGACGAGGGAGCACTGTATCATTTTAGGGGAAAAGTTAAGGCTAGAATCTTTTTTTTTTTTAAGGTTAGAATTTAATTATTTATTTTTTGTATTTTTCTGAAGTGAGAAGCAGGGAGGCAGAGAGACAGAATCCCGCATGCACCCTACAGGGATCCACCACGCATGTCCACTAGGGACCAATGCTCTGCCCATCTGAGGTGTTGCTCCGTTGCAGCTGGAGCCATTCTAGCACCTGAGGTAGAGGCCATGGAGCCATTCATTGCCTGGGCCAACTTTGTTCCAATGGAGCATTGGCTGAGGTGGGAAGAGAGAGAGAGAAAAGAGAGGGGAAGGGTGGAGAAGCAGATGGGTGCTTCTCCTGTGTGCCCTGGCCAGGAATCGAACCCAGGACTTCCACATGCAGGGCCAAACACTCTACCGCTGAGCCACCCCTCCAGGGCCTAGGTTAGAATTTTAAATGAGGAAATATTTGTATCTGATATAGTCATAATTTAGGACTACTGATGTTGAGTGCCTTTTGCTATGTCTTTGGAGAAATTTCTATTAAAATCTCATTTTTGAAACTGTTATTTTGTTTTTATTAGTCACTTTTAAGTGTCTTTTACATATTCTGGATACAAATTCTTGTCAGGTATCTGAAATGATTTTTGACAAAGGTACTAAAGCAGTGGTTTTTTTTTTATTCATTTTAGAGAGGAGACACAGAGTGAGAGAGAGAGAGAGAGAGAAAGAGAGAAAGGGGGAGGAGCTGGAAGCTTAACTCCCCTATGTGCCTTGACCAGACCAGTGCAGGGTTTTGAACTGGCGACCTCAGTGTTCCCAGGTCTACGCTTTATCCACTGCGCCACCTCAGGCCTAAAGCAGTGGTTCTTAACCTGGGTTCTATCAAACCCTAGGGATTCGATGAGTCGGTCTCAGGGGTTCGGAGAAGCCTCTGCCACAGAGGCCAGAATAAAGTAATACCGTAATTTGTTGTGATTTCATGCACTTTGTTGGTTTTGTTCTTTGAGCAAGGTGATGTTCATGCACAGCTTATTTTGTGCACCAGTAAAAAGACATATACCTATGTCTTGAATTTGGAAAAAAAATCATATTTTATTTATCACTAAAGAAGGGTTTGGTGAATGCGCATATGAAACTGGTGGGTTCAGTACCTCAAAAAAGGTTAAGAACACTGTACTAAAGCAATTTAATGGAAGAATAGTCTTTCAACAAACAGTGCTGGAGCCATTCATACTACTCCAACAATCCCCCCATCCCAAAGAAGACTTTGACCTCAAACTTACTTATAAAAATTAACTCGGAATAGATTATAGAATTAAAATTGCTCCATACAATGCCATAAAAAAAATAAAAGTATTGCATCTTCATTGTGATTACTGAGAGCAAAATAAATGGGTCCCGTTCACATTTTATCTCAACTGCTCAAAATGATGTAATTAGACTATTACATTACACTTTGATATGCAGACATCTGTTTGCTGATTTGAAATTGACAACTGTGTTTTTATGCAAATAAAAGTAAATTTTGATTCATTTCGTGACTATTACTAAGCTATGTAAAAGTTTAAGATATAATGGCTGAAAATGAAACATGTTACCACAAATCTTCAGGCTAATGATACTCAGTCTTCATACATTTGTGATGTGGAAAATGTAGGGTAGTTAGCAATTGGAATGGTCACGTGGGGAACCCAGACCCCAGTCTTTGTCTAGGATTGCCCACATGGCCAGGCGCACCAGAACTACACTTCCCAAAACCTTTGGGAGAAAAGCGACTGTCTCTCACCCAATGAGACTTCTATATGTCATATTAGCTCGCCCACCCTAGAGGATCCCTTTAAATACCTCCATGTTGTTTAATCCTTTGTGGCTCGTCCGGCCCCTGAACCCTGGTACCGGAGGACATCGTTGGGCGGGATGTGCAGTACTTAAGAAAGCCTTTATTCCACACTTTGTGGCTCTCAGGCCACCTGTTCCTTCTTTCTCGGTGGGGAAAAATATCTTACATTTTTGGTGCCGAAACCTGGGAGGAGTTTAAAGTCCGCAACAGACTGCTCCTCTCTCCCCATCCCCTCTGAGAAAGAACCAGAACTGAGGATCTCCAACCATCCACCAACTTTGGCACATGGTGCGGTAAGTCCCATGCCTCCAAACCCCCCTCAGGTTCTTTCCACCGAGGTTCCCTGTCCGAAAACCGTAGCTACGTCAGGAAAGCCTTTTCCGTCCAAGTGCATGTGTGCCCTGGAAACATCCGAGCACATACCCACTATCCTTATCCGTCCGTGGCCAGAGCTTGGGTTTTGGGATGCCAATCCTCAACTCTTGACTATTCTCCAAGAACTGAGGGTGGCCGTGGAGGCACAGGAATCCCAAAACACTCCGGGAGTTGCCTTATCTGAAATCTCTCCCTCCCTAAAAAGGAAACTTCCTTTTCTCCGCTGTGGCCAGGCCACAGAACTCACTGGATAATTGGACCGGGTAGCCTCCTGAAAGGACTTTCAGTTTTAACACCCTCATCAATTTAACTATCACTGAAAAGGCTGGGAATTTGTTGGAGATCCCTTTACATTCAGGGCCTGATTATCCACGCACATTTCCTTAATCTCTCTGTGCCTCCTGTTTCACCGCGCAGGCCATTTTTTGGCCAGAGAAACCTCCATTCCTAATCTTTCCTTCTCAGCAGACTCTCAACTTTCTCTCTCTCCTGCCTGACCCCTGCGGGCACCCCTCTCTCACCCCACTCTCTGGTACCTCTGGGAATCTCTTTTGCTTTGATCTCTTTCCTCCAGAGAGCCTCCTCCCCCTCCCTTTGCTAAATCCTGCTTCTCATTCACTTGCACATAACTCCCTCTCTCTTCCCCTGCTGGCCAGGGGCCCCTCCCTTCTCCACTGTGTTCTTAAACCCCTCCTCCGTCAGGCCATTCTCCGCCTATCATTGGCTCTTTCACCAGTTTGCAGGATGCCGAACCCCCAGACCCCTACCTGGGACCTATGAACATGGCATTTAAATTTTTCAATGGTCGCAGCTGGTAAGAACAGGCCAATGCTGTTCACCAGGCCCACATGCAGCAGAAGGTTATGCTCCAAACAAGGCACAGGAAGTGCCCAACCCAAGTCTGGACCACCACCAGGAGCTTTCTTTAAGTGACAAGCAGGACCACTGTGCCCAACAGGGCCCCTGCCCGTGGCTGCCCACTGAACCCTGCTCTTGATTGCAAGCAACCCGGTCACTGGCAGAGCGATTGCCCCTTTGGGCAGCAGGCTCATCCTCAATGCCTCTACGTGAAGGATGAGGCAGCCACGGGGGCCCATCGCTCAAACTCCTAGGACATGACCTGGACTCGGAAAACCCAGGGTAATGCTGCAACTAGTGGTAAGTCCATCTCATTTCTTGTGGACATGGGAGCTGCCTTCTCTGTTTTGCCATCATACTCTAGACCTCTAGTTCCCTCACAGATCTCGGTTATGGGGATGGATGGAACCCCTCTTTTCCCCTTCGCATGCCATCCCTGACATGAAGTTTGAATGGAATTCCCTTTTCTTTCGCATCTATTCTTGGTTATGCCATTGTGCCCTGTACCCCTGCTGGGTCGAGACAATTTTACACAGTCTCAGAGCCACTATCCAGCTGACAGCATCTTCCCACTTACTCCTACCATTCCTTACTACCAAGGGCTCCCCCATAATCAATGCTACCCTCATTTCTAACCATGTCTCTCACCTCAAGCTTGCTTCCATGCAGTACCACTGGCAGTTTGGAACCACTGGGCCCTACTCATCTGCAGCTGATCAAAAGGATGGGGCCTGCAGACCCTCCTACTGCATCCTGTCCCTGCCACCAGAGTGAACTGAACCGAGGAGCAATGCTGTTCAGTAGGACTGGCCTGAGGAAAGAAGCTTCAATCTCCACAACCATCTGTGAGCAAGAATCTCTCCTCCTACAACCCACTTAACTCCTGATTCTTACCTAGGCTGCCCTTATCCTAAATCTTCTTCTAATTCTTCTCTTTTAAAATTTTTACAGAACTGCATTTGCAAAGTTTCTCAACTCATGGCCAAACAGATGTTCCTCCTGACACCCCTCAAAGCCACTACCAGTCAATCTCCCCTCTCCATGACGCCCCTAATCAGCAGGAAGTAGTCAGACGAATAAACGGTGCCCTTTTTCTATTTAACAAAAAAGGCTGGGATTTAGGGTGGTTAGCAATGGGAACGGTCACGTGGGGAATCCAGACTCCAGTCTTTGTCTGGGATCGCCCACATGGCCAGGTGCACCAGAACTACACTTTGCAAAAACCTTTGGGAGAAAAGCAACTGTCCGTCACCCAATGAGACTTCCACTACGTCGTATAAGCTCTCCCACCTTAGAGAACCCCTTTAAATATCCCTGTTGTTTAATCCTTTGCGACTCATCTGGCCCCTGAACTCCGGGACTGGAGGAGATCCTCGGGCAGGATGCGCGGTACTTAATAAAGCCTTATTCCACACTTTGTGGCTCTCAAGCCGCCTGTTCCTTCTTTCTCAGCAGGGAAAAATACCTTACAGAAAAGGTTGCAAAAATCTGGCAGTTTGCTAGTATGCTTTAACTTGCATAAGGTTTGTCCATGTGGTTTGCAAAAAGCAAGGGGAAAGATAGTCAGAATTTCATCAGACACAAAAACGACTACAATTTTTGTGCATTGTATACCCTTAACTATTTATACATACAAATAGTTTTTCCAATATTGAGTCTTTTTTTTTAAAGGGACAGAGAGAGAGTCAGAGAGAGGGATAGATAGGGACAGACAGACAGGAATGGAGAGAGATGAGAAGCATCAATCAGTTTTTCGTTGCGACACCTAAGTTGTTCATTGATTGCTTTCTCATATGTGCCTTGACCGTGGGCCTTCAGCAGACCGAGTAACCCCTTGCTCGAGCCAGCGACCAAGCTGGTGAGCTTTTTGCTCAGGCTGGCGACCTCGGGTCTTGAACCTGGGTTCTCCACATCCCAGCCCAACGCTCTATCCACTGCGCCACCGCCTGATCAGGCCCAATATTGGGTCTTAATGCAAATAGTAGCAGTTTTGTAAACATGCACCCAAGATGTATTTGCACAGATGGCTTCATCATCACAGAATTATTCTTTCTATAAATTGTATAGTTTTCACACGGAAAGATCACTTACTTGATCATTCTGCTTGTAACCCTATTGTTTATATCAATGATTTGTTACTATCAACAATACTTTACTTTTTTCTTTTTATTTTCTCAATATCAAAATTCCCAGCTCATGTAATCCTGTGTCGGTCATTGTCGCCTTTGGTGGAACATCATGTTGAAGCCCTGAAGTGTACGACCCAATGTTGGCAGAACTGAGACATGAATAAATAGAAGATAGAACAAAAGAGGAGTTTTATCAAATATTTTCAGACGGGTGCATTAAAAACCAGAGACTATGACTGAAAGAAGGAAGAAGTGAATGATCTATAAACTCTGCTGTTTTGTTTTTTCTTATAATCCCTATCATTTCCGAATATATATACATTAGTATCCTTTTATTTATTTATTTTCTTTTCTATTGAATGTCTCCCGCATTAGAACGTCAGCATGGGTTTACAGTTGTGTCTCCTGCAAACGGAGGCGCTGAATAAATAAAATGATTTAGGAAGACAGTTGAGAGAGAAGAAGCAGGAAAAAGAGACATTCCAGGCTCTTAACCCCTTGCACGTCTTCTGCGGACCCTTCTCTTTGCTTGTCCTGGCTAGGCTGCCGTTTTCGCCCACTGCACTTGCGCATCACGGCCGATCTGCCGCGCGCCTCACTTGGGGTGGGGGTTGGGGGTAGGGCGGAACCCGAGCGAGATGCGCCTGCGTAGTCGAACCAACCTGCCTAGGCATGGGCAGGCCTCCGTCCGCCCAGCGGGCCGCGTGATGGAGGGCCCAGCGAGCAGTCGCACCATGTTCTGCGCAGTACCCGACGCTGGACTACATTTCCCAGTGGCCACTGAGGCCGGCGGCGGCCCGCCCGCACGAGCGCCTCAGCCCCTTTGTGAGTCCGCGGGTCGGCCCTGGGATCGAGTCCCCGCCCCAGCCCCGGGGATGCTGAGCCCCCTGCCTGTGCCCGCGGCGCGGAGGGAGGAGTCGGTGAGGAGGAGGTCCGGGGGCCGCCGGGAGTGCGGGTGAAGGGACCTATCACTGCGTTTGGGAGCCAATTGGGAGTCATCATGCGGGTGTGACAGTGTGAGGTCGTGTCACTCGTTTGTGAGTGTGTGTGTGTGTGTGGCCATGGCTGTGACAGCGAGCGGGCCACCGTGCGGCTCTGTGTGTGTGCAAGTGTGTATAAGCATGTGTGTGCATGTATGTGTATATGCATGTGTGGTCGCATGAGTCTGCGTATGATTGTGTGGTCTTAGGACTGAGGGTGACACTCTGTGAGCGTGGCCGTAAACCCCAGGTGGCCTTGGGTGACCCGCTGCGAGGGGCGTGGCCCTGCAGGATCAGCAGGAGGGCAGGTGCTCCAGGGTGGGGGGCAGACATGCACATGAAGCAGAGAAGACATAGGGGGTGGGGGTGGGGGACAAGTAAGGAGAAGAAGAGGAGACACAGAGGACACCCTAGCCTTGGGCCCTCGACATCGTTTAGACCGGGCTGCTCGACCTCGGCCCTCCTCTCTGGTGCAAAAGAAGGTCTCTACATGCCTCTCCCCTAAGTCCCTCTGGAACAGAAAAAGGGAGACCTACTGTGTGCTGTTTGTGAAAACAAAGGGCAGAATGCCTGCCATGGGTGGATCACAAAGGATCATCAATATCTCCCAATGCCGCCAACAGCTCCTAGGGAGTAGTAGGTGCCATTTTCCTGAGGTTCGGAGTGGCCCCCTAACTCCAGGGAGGTCGCGGAGCTTGTGATTGGGGCCTGGGGTGTTGGGGCATTTCCATCCCCCAACCTAGTGGTCCTTACCGCTGAGGATGCTGCTTGACTCTCCACACAGTGGAGTCAGGGGGAAAGAACAAACAGGTGAAGGGATTGCTATGACTCTCACTTACATCTCTCCTGGGAATTCCTCAGGAAAGTCAAGAGCTCTGTTCCCAGGTGCCGTTTGTCACAAACCAAGACCAGAAGCACCCTCTCCTGACTCCGTGTCCCAGGGCCCTCCAAACTGCATGACCCCTCTGATTCCTACTCAGTGTTAAGATACTTTTTCTCTGAGACGGCCACTCTAGCTGATTTCTCATCTTTGTAGAAAGGGTGGGGACATGTTTCCTTTCAACATCATCATCATCTGGTAGGAAGATTAAAAGTTGGACCTGGAGACCCTGGCCGGTTGACTCAGCTGAGCATCTGCCCAGCGTGTGGAAGTCCCCAGTTTGATTACAAGCCATGGCACACAGGAGAAGCACCCATCTGCTTCTCCACTCTTCCCCCTCTCCTTCCTCTCTCTCTCTTCCCCTCCCGCAGCCAAGGCTCCATTGGAGCAAAGTTGGCCCGGGCACTGAGGATGGCTCCATGGTCTCCACCTCAGGCGCTAGAATGGCTCTGGTTGCAATGGAGTAATGCCCCAGATGGGCAGAGCATCACCCCATAGTGGGCCTGCCGGGTGGATCCCAGTGGGGGCATGCGGGAGTCTGTCTCTCTGCCTCCCTGCTTCTCACTTCAGAAAAATACAAAAAAAAAAATTTTTAAGTTGGACCTGAATTCCAGATGGGCTCAATTACTTATTACCGTGAAGCCTTGAATAATTTCACTAATGAGCCATCATGTGTGAAGGGTGTGTGTGTGGGATCCTTATTGGGTAGTGCTGTTTTGAAGGGTAGATACTGTTTCTGTTTATAATTATCAGGGAGGAGTGGACTTATGCACAGAAAGTTCATATGGGGTTCCTGAGATCTAAAAGCACCTGGGAAAAAGAATTGTATGTAAATTTAGACAGGAATAACCAATGCAGGGACACCGCTAGCCTAGGTCTGCGGTGTGGGAGAAGGAAAGGGGTGTTTCTAGGGTGGCGATGCTGGGCTTCTGTCTCTCTCTGCAGCTCTTTTCTCTCGGTACTGCCCATCTACCACAGAGGGCCCTGAAGGAAGAGGACAGGAGAGCCACCATCAATTCTTAAATTGTTAAAGCCATGTCCAAGGTAAGGAAGCATTTCTTACCCCTTCCCAACAACATCTTGTGATTTAGGTTTTAAGGGAACGTTTTGGTTTTCTTCTGAAACTCCCCAGCCGAACAAAGTCCCATCTATTGGTGACCTGGTCCCCATGTTCTCCAGTCCAGTAAAAAGGGGGTTCCCAAAAAGCCCAGTGAGCTAATGTTTTCTCTCTCTCTTTTTTTTTTAGATTTTTATTTATTCATTTTAGAGAGGAAGAGGAGAGAGAGAGAAGGTGGGGGGGAGCAGGAAGCATTAACTCCCATATGTGCCTTGACCAGGCAAGCCCAGGGTTTTGAACCAGCGACCTCAGTATTCCAGGTTGATGCTGTATCCATTGTGCCACCACAGGTTGGGAAGCTTCCTCCTTTTTTTTTTTTAATATCATTTTTTGTCTTCGTTCAAGAAATCATTGAGCAACTCCTATGGGTTAGGATCTCTGAAGAGGCAAACATGCACTCCCAGGGGGTATATGAGAGCCTCCATAGTAGGGACTTGATTAATCTGGTCAGGGTGTGTGTTCAGATGTGAGCACTAGCTTAGAGCTTAGTCACAGTACACGACAAGGTCTCTTGCTCAGGGTGATCCTGAGGAATGGAATGTGTTAGGTCTTGAGTAGTAACATCTTGTGGGGCTGATAGATAGGGCAGGGATTTTTTCAGGCATGCTGTGGGCTCTTTTCTTTTGGTGATAGGGACAGAGAGAAGGTCAGATAAGGACAGACAGACAGGAGAGAGATGAGAAGCATCAATTCTTCATTGCGGCACCTTAGTTGTTCACTGATTGCTTTCTCATATGTGCCTTGACTGGGGGGCTACAGTAGAGCGAGTGACTCCTTGCTCAAGCCAGCGACCTTGGGGTCATATGTATGATCCCATGCTCAAGCCAGGGACCCTACGCTCAAGCTGGTGAGCCCACGCTCAAGCCTGATGAACCTGCGCTCAAGCCGGTGACCTCGGAGTTTCGAACCTCGGTCCTCTGTGTCCCAGTCCAATGCTCTACTCACTGTACCACCACCTGGTCAGGCATGCTGTGGGCTTTGAGGAGTTGGACTCCATTGGAGTAATGAGGTCCTGCTTTAGGGACATCCTCAGTAAGTAGCCGGCAATAGCTAGTGTGTTCTAGGTCATCTAGTAGTTAAGGTTAGTGGAATAAATAGGGAAAAATAGCAGGAAACATTTTTGTAAAAGAATAATAGTAGGGAATACTTGAATCCACATTTATTTGAAGATAGTGAGACAGACTCCTGCATAAACCCTGACTGGGATCCACCAAGCAACCCCGTCTGAGGCCGATGCTTGAGTACTGAGCTATTTTAAGCACCGGAGGCTGACATGCTTGGACTGACCAAGCTATCCTCAGTGCCTTGGGTCATGCTTGAACCAACCAAGCCACTGGCTACAGGAAGGGAAGAGGGAGAGAAGGAGGAGAGGAAGGTGGGGAGAAGTAGATGGTCCCTTCTCCTGTGTGCCCAGTTTGGGAATTGAACCCAGGACATCCCTGTGCTAGGCTGACACTCTATCCACTGAGTCATGGGCCAGGGCCTGAATCCACATATAAAAATGGCTACCTCCATCTATAACAGTAAATAATAGTCTGGCATGGGAGCCAGAGGATCAAATAGAAGGATCAGTATTTAATGTCTAGAAACAAATGGAAGCATTAATAAGAATGGAAAACACTCATTCACTAGACATATAGTTAGTTATTCAAGTGCCAAGTGCTATATTAACTGGACTAAGTGGTAAATTAAAACAGACTGTCTTTTTTTTTGCATGGAATTTAGTACCGACTGGTTTGTTTATTCTACAATGCAGAGAAGGGATGGATTATTCATTTAGGGGAAAAAAATTTCTTCCTCAACTTGTGTAGGTCATATCTGAAAAGTAAAACCAGGTACACTACTAGATGAAAATATAGAGAATGGGTATAAAGAGGAAGATGAGGCAAAAGCAGAAATCAGCAGTGTCCAGTGGAACTTCCTGTAATGATTGAGGATAGAAACATAGTCCTGGCTGGATAGCTTGGCTGGTTAGAGCTTCATCCCAAAGCACAGAGGCTGCTGGTTCAATCTCCAGTCACAGGAACAGACCGATCTTCCTATCTCTCTCTCTCTCTCTCTCTCCTCTTTCCTCTCTCACTAAAATCAATAAAGAAACGTTAAAAAATACATTTAAAAATAAATATATCCCACGTGGCTGTGGAGTACTTGTCAGTGTGACTGAGGAACTGAATTTATAATGCTAATCGATTTACATTTAAATAGCAACACGTGGTCAGGAACTAGGGTATTGGACAGCACAGGTCTAAGCTCATAAAATAATAAAGCCGGGAAGAAGATTGGGGGTGAGCTTGTCCAAATCTCTCATTTTATAGATGAGGAAATAGAGGCCAATGGAGGGAAGCAACAGATTCCTGTTATTGGTTAGTGACTGCCATTGTGGGAAGATGTAGGGTATGTGGTGGGTCAGGAATAGAGATGATGGTAAGTGAGTGAGGATTTGAAGAGGGTAGTAGGGAAGGGTGGTGTGCCCCCTGGGACGGAGCACATCATTTCATTCCTTTGCCCAGAACCTTCACTGGCTTCCATTTTACTTGGAAATGAAATCACTACGCATAAAGCTCTACATGATCCAGCCCCTAACTACCCTGAGCTTCACTTTATTTTTCTTTTTCTTTTTTATTTGTTTTGTATTTTTCCAAAGTGAGAAGCAGGAGGCAGAGAGACAGGAAGTCCTGGGTTCGATTCCTGGCCAGGGCACACAGGAGAAGTACCCATCTTCTTCTCCACCCTTCCCCCTCTCCTTTCTCTCTGTCTCTTTCTTCCCCTCCCGCAGCCAAGGCTCCATTGGAGCATAGTTGGCCTGGGTGCTGAGGATGGCTCCATGGCCTCCACCTCAGGTGCTAGAATGGCTCCAGTTGCAACAGAGCAATGCCCCAGATGGGCAAAGTATCGCCCCCTGGTGGGCATGCCAGGTGGATCCCTGTCCGGTGAATACAGGAGCCTGTCTCTGCTTCTAACTTCAGAAAAATAATAATAAAAAAAAGAAAATAGAGACATTGCAGCATCAGAGTGAAAAATTAATATTCACATAACTGAAAATAATCAAGGGGTTAGTACTTAAGATCGGCATGCTTATACCATGTGATATTATCTACCCAACATGACTGATGTTGTAAGTCAATGAATATGTATAGGTAATGATAGACATCTATTGTATAAGGAAAATTTTAAACAAATATATACTAACTATAAATTTTGTCCACTTCTAAGAAGTAAGGTTACCTGATAGCTAGGTGTGGGGATGTGGAGGACTTCCAATTCTTTAACTTAAAAAGGGAAAGAAAATAACTTCTTGGCCTTTTGGCTACAATCAAGTGTAAAAAGGGAAAAAATTCACTGAAGGTAGAAATACTGAATATCATTTTCTAAGTTTCCTTTGCGATGACAAAATTGTATGAAAATTCTGTTTTACCACGTAAAAACAAATATAAAAATACTTGAAAGGTATTCAAGTCTCATTGGCCAAGTGAAAAACGTGAATAAGATGATTGAAACCTAGGATCCATTAGTGCAGCTAAAAAATATCTTTAAGAACTTTAGCCCTGGGTGGTTAGCTCAGTTGGTTGGAGAATTGACCGGAAGCACAGAGGTTGCTGGTTTGATCCCCGGTCAGGGCACATACAGGAATAGGTTGATTTTCCTGTCTCTCTCTTTCTCTCCCCCCTTCCCCAATCTCTCTCTCTCTCAAGTCAACTTAAAAATAAAAATAAAAAGGAATATTAGCCCCTGTCCAGATAGATAGCTCAGTTTGTTAGAGTGTTGTCTAATACACCAAGGTTGCCGTTTGATCCTGGGTCAGACAGGGGACAGATGAATCAACCAATGAATGCATAAATAAGTGGAAAAACAAACTGATGTGTTTCTGTCTCTCTCCCTCCTCTCTCTAAAATAAATTTTAAAAATAACATTTTATCTAGCAAAATCTACATCACCTCTCCCTTCAGAAGAAGTGATGTGGAAGGAACACTTTCTTTGCACAAAAGTTTAGAGAGTGTGCATTCACAGTAGGAGTTTTAATAGAGGTGATGGTTAATTTTGGCCACCCTGTCTAGCCAGACCCTAGTTCATCTTCCCAGACCCGACTCAAGTGCCCTTCCTGCCATGAAAAGCCTTTCCTCACGTCTCAGGTGTCACTGGATTATGGAGTGCTGTAGAGACAGGAGCACGTAAGATAGAAGCTGATTTGTGTAACTGGTATTTCTTTGGAGTCAAATGTTTGCTTCCCCTACAGGCTACTTAACATTTTTATTCATTCGTCAAGCACTGGAGAGTCATAGACTGACGATTTTTTTTCTTTTTTTTATTTTTCTGAAGTGAGAAGCGGTGAGACAGACAGACAGACTCCTACATGTGCCCAACCAGGATCCACTCAGCATGCTCACCAGGGGGCGATGCTGGGCCCATCTGGGGCATTGCTCCATTTTAACCGGAGCCATTCTAGCACCTGAGGTGGAGGCCATGGAGCCATCCTCAGCACCCAGGCCAACTTTGCTCCAATGGAGCCGTGGCTGTGGGAAGGGAAGAGAAAGATAGAAAGGAAGGAGATGGGGAAGGATGGAGAAGCAGATGGGCGCTTCTCCTGTGTGCCCTGGCCAGGAATTGAACCCGGGACTTCCACACACCAGGCCGGCTCCCTACTGCTGAGCCAAACAGCCAGGGCCACAAATTTTTTTGATGAAAAAGGTTTTTGTGTGAAATCACTGACACACTTAAACACATCGTCAGTAGGAGCATTACTCTGCGACTCACGGTAAGGGCAGAAGTGATGTTGCTATTTGACAACCACTAAGTTCAAGAACACACCAGAACTCACTCCAGCTGGGGTCCCCAAAGCCCCTGGTGTGCTGGGCCTCCCCTTCCACTGCAGGATGGAGGGAACATCTGGCATAGTGACTTGCAGGGTCCATGTGGTAGCTGTTCACCAACCTCTGTGGTGTTATTTCAGTATCCGACCACTCATTTCACCTGTCCAGGTGCGTCCCATTGAGTGCCATCTGCCCGTCAGCCCAGCTGAGACGGGGCCTTGGTTTGTGACATGCCAAACCTAAGAAGTATGTCCAAAACTATACAGCAAACTCTGGTAACTGGAGCAGATGTACCTCGTTAGGAAAGATACCCATTTTGAATATTTATGGAGCAGATTAGGTCTTGTTGCACATTGTGAATAAGGTCCTTAATTCAACATACCGTGGCAGTATTTGAGACCTAAGCCATCTAGTGACATTCAAAAACTCTCTTTGCACATTGGACATGTGAAATTGGGTGTTTCCCTTCATTGAGTGCTGTAGGTATTTCTGATGTACTTCATGATCACACTGGAAATAGTCACTGAGTTTATTAGCAGTGCTTAAATTACTATTATTTTGTCTCTTAGGGAGCATGATAGGTTGCCAGGTGTTTTTGAAACTCAGAGCTGTTAGATAACCTTTTGTGGACCCTGCTTCTTCTGTGTAAATGTTGTACATTTGTTTTAATTATATTTTTGCAAAATCACTACAAAACTTGTTTACTATTTTGTTACATATGTGCCATATTTTTCGCTCCATAAGACGCATTTTCCCCCCAAAAAGTGGAGGGGAAAATGCTCGTGCATCTTGTGGAGCAAAAATACGGTATTTTATTAAATATTTTAACACGCCATTTGGCTCAATATTTTTTTCTTATTTTTCTCCTTAAAACCCTAGATGTGTCTTATGGTCAGGTGCATCTTATGGAGCAAAATATACGGTACTCAATTTTAGAAAATTAGTATTATAAACATCAATATGATAGGATGTGTATGTATATAGTATTAGGATGTGCATATGTGTGTATGTATATGTATTACTATTATTTACACACACATACTCATCCTACTAGTACACCTGGAATATTCCACTGTAGAGTTTGGAAAAATGCAGGTTTAGACCACCAACATCTTGGAAGACTTAACTCATGTTCCTGTCTCTTCCTCCAAGTCCTTCTACACTGCTGCAACCTACCCTGATTTTCCACACTGAGACATGCTCTAGCATTTAGTGTGCACAATGTATTATTTTATACTTGATTGTTGAGTGCTGTTATGCTCACTGTTTTGCAATAAATCTTTTCCTTTGGCAGAGACTAACTCTGAAATTACACACTTAGCATGGCAACATCAAAAGTAAGCACAGAGGGGTCACCCAGCCATTACTTGACCTGTGTTGCTCAGAACATAAAATACCTCCAGAAAATGCCACTATATGTGGTATTTCTCTCCAAAACCATAGCTGATTTAGCTCTTCAGACTATGCCCACAGGAGGGTAAGAACACTGGTTGGACAAGAGTGTGTTTATGTCATTTCAGGATGTGGTGACATTTGGGGATGTGGCCATAGATTTCTCTCAAGAGGAGTGGGAATGGCTGAATCTTGCTCAGAGGAATCTGTACCGAAAGGTGATGCTGGAGAACTACCGGAACCTGGTCTCCCTGGGTGAGGTCTCCCCATAATTCCAAATCTGCACATCAGGCTGCTCTACAGCATAATGTGTGGGAAGCCTCTGACCTACCGTATTTCCCCATGTATAAGATGCATTGTTTTTAGAAAAATTTGGGATCTAAAGACTGGGCACGTCTTATACAGTGGTTGTAGATTTTTTTTTAATTTTTACTTTTTAGTATTTTTTCTGAAGTTAGAAGCAAGGAGGCAAAAAGACAGGCTCTCACATGCGCCAGACCGGGATCCACCTGGCATGCCCACTAGGGGGTGATGCCCTGCCCATCCGGGGTGTTGCTCCGTTACTCAGCAACTGAGATCTTCTTAGCATCTGAGGTGAAGGCCATGGAGCCATCCTCAGGGCCCAGGCCAACTTTGCTCCAATGGAGCCTTGGCTGCAGGAGGTAAAGAGATAGAGAGGAAGGAGAGGGGGAAGAGTAGAGAAGCAGATGGGACCTTCTCCTGTGTGCCTCGCTGGGAATTGAACCTGGGACTTCCAGATGCCTGGCTGATGCTCTACCGCTGAACCAACTGGCCAGGGCCAGTTGCAGACTTTTTACTTGCATTTCCCGCTTTTTCGCGCTTGTTTTTGCGCTCATTGTTGAAGACATTGATTCGTCCTCAGACACGAATGAGGAGGACAAGCTAACGGATGGGAGTTTTGACAATGATGAAGAGTTGTATGAATTTTATGAGGAATACAACCTGAGTTCAAAAACTTTATGTCATTTTTTTTTCAAATTTTGGGCCCCCAAAATTAAGATACATCTTATATGTGGGAGCATCTTATATGTGGGGAACTATGGTACTTTATTGAATTTCTCTTTCCCGGTGCTACCCCCAAAAGGCTGGGATTTGTAGAATGGGCAGCTTCATTCGACTATGCCTGCACCTTCCTCTTCCTCATTCATCACAACACTTCTGCTCCTGCAACTCCCTTCTGGAATGTCCTCCCCCCCACCTCCACCTCCTGATCACCACGCAACTCAATCTGATTTGAGGGCCTGGCTAATAATTTCTCCTTTATGTCTCATAAGCAGGAATCTCCGTGTCTAAGCCAGAGGTGATCTCACTGCTGGAGCAAGGAAAAGAACCGTGGCTGGCGGAGAAGGCGGGGACAGGGGGCACAAACTCTGGTGAGTGAGAGGGAACTGGGAAGGTCAAGGCCATTGCAAGAAAGGAAGGCCCTCCCATTCTGAGAGAGTTCCAGCTTGTAACTGATGTTTTCTGGGTAGCTTTTCTTAAAGGCTACAGGCCTTGGCATCTTTAGCATGAACTCCCCAACTTATTTTCTCTCCCGTCACTGTCCTCTCTGAGAACCTGTCCTGTTCTTTGGGTCCAGGTGTCATAGGGTCTCCTTGTTCTTGCTTTTTACTTTTGTCCGGGTCATTCCATCACATTGAAAAAATCTGGATGCAGCAATGCCTCTATTTTTCCTTTTTAGTCACTCACTTCCCTTAAAGGATTGATTCATTTATTTGATTCATGATTCTTTTTACTAATAATGTTGAGCATCTTTCCATGAACTTCTTGGCCATTCATTTATCTTCTATGAAGTGTTTGTTCAAATTTTTTGCCCATGTTTGAGTGGGTTGTTTTTCTTCTTATTGAGTTAGTTGTAAGGGATAGATGTTTACCTTAGTCCAAGTTCTTTGTCATTTTTGTGTGTTGGGATATATGTATGCATGCCAGTTGTGGTTTACGTTTTTTTGCTTGTTTGTTTTGTGCGTGCGTTTACTACTGTCTTTTCAACATCCACAGTTTTCCATTTTTATGAAGTCCATTTATTAATTTGTGTTGGTTGGTGCTTCTGCACCCTATATAAGAAATTCTCGCTTACTCCCAGGTCACCAACATTTTCTTCTATGTTTCTTCTTAGGAATTTTATATTTTAGATTTTACATTTGGGTGTATAATCCATTGAGCTAATTTTTGTGCCTTGTGTGAAATAAAGATTGAAGTTCATTTTTTCCCCCTTTGGATATTCAGTTGCTCCAGTACCCTCTGTTGTAACAGGGACTTTCCAATCCCTGTTATATCGCCTTGTTAGTAGTACCTTTGTTGAAAATTGGCTGACCATAAATGCATGGGTCTAAGTTCTGAACTTGGTTCTGTTGCATTGATCTGTATGTCCATCCTTTCACCAGTAACATACTGTCTGACAATCTGTAGCTTTATAGTAAATTTTGATATCATAGAGTTCAATTTGTAATATCACTTTGGCTGTTTTAGATCATTTGCATTTCCATATAAATCTTAGAACAAAGTTGAGAATTTCTACCCCAAATTTTTGATTGGGATTATGATGACTCTGTACATCGATTTGTGAGGGAATTGACATCCTAACATCATTGAGTTTTCCAGTTCATGAGTGTGGCTTATTTAATCATTTATTAGTCTTCTTTCTGTTCATAATATTCTGTTGTATACAGTGTAGTGGTCTTAAATATCTAAAAGCAAATTTTTTCTGAGTCTTAATTATTTGTGCTATTATAAATAAAATTCTTAAGAACTCCATCTTCTAGTTGTTTGTTTTTAGTATGCAAAAATGTAAATTGATTTTATATTAACTTTACAGCTTTTAACTTTGCTAGATTCATCTAGTAGTTATTTTAGTAGTTGTTTTGTAGGTTTCTGACCATTTTCTGCATAGACAATCATATTACCTGCCAATACAGTTTTATTTCTTCCTTTCTGATCCTTGTGCCTTGTTTTTCTTGAATTATTACAATAGCTAGGGTCTCCTGTACAATGCTGAATAGACTGGTAAGAGCAGATAGATACACTTGCATTGTTCTCTATCTTAAGGGGACAGGTATTTAATCTTTAACCAGAAAGTTTGATGTTAGTTTGCATAAAGGCTCTTTCTCAGTTTTAGGAATTTCCTTTCTATTCTGGATTTGCTAAGAATTTTTACAAATAAATTTAGTAAAATACTCTTTCTACATCTGTTGAAATGATCATATGATTTTTCATCTTCAATTTCGTGATGGAGTGATCATTGATTTTCACCTATTAAACCAACCTTACATTCCTGGGATAAACAATACTTGATCATGATTATGCTTTTATATTTTCCTGGACTTGATGTGCTACAATGTTATTAAAGGTTTTACATTTATGTTCATGTGCTAACATTGGTTTTGTGAACCAATGATAGGAATTTCAAAAGTGATGAAAAACCATTGGGAAATCTTAAGCAGAAAAGGTGATCCGATTTGGGAATGGAGAGGGGAAAGCAGTGGCAGGTTAATAAAATCGAGCAATTTGATACAAAATTACTTCAATGTAAAGGCTTCTAAGCTTTAGGGATCAATTGAAAAATTGACATTTGGTTGGAATATATCTCACAGAAAAGGATATTCAAGAAGATCTTTTTATATTTACATCTTTAATCAGCTTTCTTAAATTCTTGTTTTTTTTATAATATCATACCTTTTAAACTTCATTTAACAGCTATTAAATCCTCAAACTTCTTATGTATTTTGTTCATTAATTTTTGTTTTAAAAATCCTTCTCTGTATTACCTAAACACAAAAGACTCTTTTTTTCTTATTATCTTTTAGATTGGGATTATGCTTATAAAAACAGCGACTTTTCATCAAAGCAAGTGATTTATGAAGAATCCTCCAAAACAGTGACAATGGGAAGAAGCCATCTTAGGTACAGCCCTAATTGCCCCAGTCTGAGAGAAGACTCTAAAAGTACAAGCTGGTGTAAGAGCCTACTGGGAAGTAAGAAGGTCCATTCTAGTCAACTGCTCATCACCCATAAAGAAATCCTCACTGAAAATCCAAGTAATGAATATACCAAATCTTGGGAAACCTTCCACCAGGATGCAATCTTTGCTATAAAACAGAGTTTCCCTAGCAGAGAAAGAACACATAAGCATGAACCACAAAAGAGACGTTATCAAAATAAATCCCTTGAAAGAAAACATAAGAGAGTGTATGTAGAAAAGAAACTTTTGAAATGTAATGAGTGTGAGAAAGTCTTCAACCAGAGTTCATCCCTTACTCTCCATCAGAGAATTCATACGGGGGAGAAGCCCTATGCCTGTGTTGAATGTGGGAAAAGCTTCAGCCAGAGTGCCAACCTAGCTCAACATAAGAGAATCCATACTGGGGAGAAGCCCTACGAGTGTAAAGAATGCAGTAAGGCCTTCAGCCAGAATGCACACCTTGCGCAACACCAGAGAGTTCATACCGGAGAGAAACCTTATCAGTGTAATGAATGTAAGAAAGCCTTCAGCCAGATTGCACACTTGACGCAACACCAGAGAGTGCACACCGGAGAGAGACCATTCGAATGTGTTGAATGTGGAAAAGCCTTCAGTAATGGTTCATTTCTTGCCCAGCATCAGAGAATTCACACAGGAGAGAAACCTTATGTCTGTCATGTGTGTGGGAAGGCCTTCAGCCATCGTGGCTACCTCATCGTTCATCAGAGAATTCACACAGGAGAGAGGCCTTATGAATGTAAGGAGTGTAGGAAGACCTTCAGCCAGTACGCACACCTCGCTCAACACCAGAGAGTTCACACTGGGGAGAAACCTTATGAATGCAAAGTTTGTCAGAAGGCCTTCAGCCAGATTGCCTACCTCGATCAGCACCAGCGGGTGCATACCGGGGAGAAACCCTATGAGTGTATTGAATGTGGGAAAGCCTTCAGCAACAGCTCATCACTGGCACAACACCAGCGGAGTCATACCGGAGAAAAGCCTTACGTGTGTAAGGAATGTAGGAAGACATTCAGCCAGAATGCCGGCCTTGCCCAGCATCAGCGCATTCATACTGGAGAGAAGCCTTATGAATGTCATGTATGTGGGAAGGCCTTCAGCTACAGTGGCTCCCTTACTCTGCATCAAAGAATCCACACTGGAGAGAGACCGTACGAATGTAAGGACTGCAGGAAATCCTTCAGGCAGCGTGCCCACCTGTCCCATCATGAGAGAATTCATACTATGGGGTCATTCTTGAGTCTCCCTTCTCCTTCACCCTCCAGGTCTAATCAGTTGCCAAGACCCATAGGTTTTATCTCCTAAATATGCCTGGGATCTCCTTTCATCATTTACACTCCATCATCCTTGTCCAGTGCACAAGAATTTACTTGTCGTGGACCCTGGGAAATAGCTTTCTAACTGGTTGCCTGTATTTTCCACTGTCAGTTAGTTGTCCACACTGCAGACAAACCTGTATTAAAAATTTTCATCATATCACTCCTCTCATTCAAACCCCTCAGTGGCATCCCATTGTGCTTAAGTTAAAGCACACATTCTTCAAAATAGACCATCCCCCCAATACCCCTTGACAGTCTACCTTACAAAGGCGCTATCTTATGCCAGTATCCATCTCATTCTTTGGAGACTTGTCCAGAATTAAGCATTCATATTCCAGCATCAAATAGATTTATTTCTACTCTTTCCTCTGCCATTTTATGTAGCCCACTAATTTTAGAGAAACATTTTGTCTTTTGTAAGCTTCAGTTTTATTTATAGTATAGGAACAACAATGGTACTACCTCAAAAGTTAATGGGAATATTAAATGAGATAATGCATGTCAAGTGCTCAGCACAGTGCCTAGCATAAAGTGTTCACTTAGTAAATGTTAATATAAGTAAAAAAATACTGTGGTATACAAAGACTACACAATCATCTCAACGGTGATCAGCTGAGAAATAACAAAGACAGCCCCTCAAGACTCAAGAGGTTGTAAAGATTTCTGATTAGGAACAGTGGTCACTGTTCTAAAGATGGGTGACCAGGGTATCTAATTCAGCAGGACTGATGTTAGTACATGATAAAAGTTTGATGGCAGCTTCTAGTTCAGCATGAGCATATAGGGATATGACAGTCTTCATAAGAATAACTAAACTCATTGCATATTCAATGATTTTAAGAAGCCAGATTTAAAAAATCTAGCTGTTAAGTAGAAGTGACTGAGATGTATTCTTCATTTACATTTAAACAAAGGCAAAATAGATGTTAAATAAAAAGAAAACTTGAAAAGAGAAATAACCAAAGAAGACTAAAAAAGAAAGTGTAAGGTTGGACCCCTGCTCCTAATTCCAAATGAATGCATTGTATTACATTTATGTCATTTAAAATAGAAAAAGTTGTTGAGATCCTAGCTGTAATTCCAAAACTACAAGGGAAAAGAAATCAAAACTATAGATCAATACTTATAAACTGGCTGCCCACAAATATGTTTGATTTGGCATGCATCAAGTTTAAAAAGAACATGAACACCTTCAGGTGGGCGTGTGTTTTTCACTACAATTCTGACTGTTCCCTCTATCTGACTTGTTTTGCACTTTATGTTACTTGCTGACTCTTGAGAATGTAATCAGTGCATGAACCAACTCACATGGGAATGACTACCAGTACAAAGAAAATGATGAAAGTTAACAGAGGATGAAAGAAAGACTTGAACAGACATTTATCCTTCCATAGGGGAAGACTCAGTTTTATACAGATGAATCTACAGATTTCTTCTACCTAACAAAATTCTAAGAATTTAAAGCTTGAAAGATGGTCTCTGTGAGCACGAATGTACATGTTCATACAGACATACATATAAAGAAAATATAAAGGTGACATTTCATGCCAGTGGCTTAACAGTATTGGTAAAATGGACTTCTCTGAACAAAACAATCTGCTCATCCTTTTATACAAATGTAAAACTGATTAGAGGACACTAACAAAATCATGGAGGGAGAACAATCTTTCCTAAATATGACATGAGATCCAGAAGCATTTATACAGGCAAAAATGGTATAAACAAAAGATTTCTACATTGTAATTGGTGGAAATCATCAACCCATAAAATTCATATCCTTAATACAGACATGCTCCTACAATCACTTAGAACATGACACTTCCTCCCTCAATGGGAGCAGGGAAGGAAGAGGCAACCGTGGATGGATGAACTTGTGATAAGTACTGAATCTCACTAGGATCAGAATAAATACAAGCTAGACCAAATAAAGTATGTATTGCAAAAGCCTATGAAAGGATATACTTCTATGTACCCCACACGGAAGTGCAGACTGTACAACCTTGTGAAAGGCAAACAAATGATCAGTATCCAAATTTTCACTGGGAAAACCAATATTTTCTTGGCAGTTGACAAACAGCACACTGGTCTCTTTCCCCTTCATATCCCAGTAAGCAGATAATGTGAAAGGTAACATACAAAAAAGGAAAGAAAGAGAGTAAAGAAAGGGTCATCTGTGGATGCAAGGGTCAAATTTTGTAAAAGGAAGAAGAGGATTTACTCATGAAATTTAGCACAAGAAACTGCTCCCTGAAATGGATTCAGGAATGGGAACCCATCTGCAAAGGATCCTCAGAGAGGGTCAGGCTTCAAACTGGCTTGTGTAGAGGCTGGGGAACTGAGGAGACATGGTGACAGGACGTCAAGCACTAACATCAGGACGTTAGGTGCTTCTCTATATGAAAGTTATGTTAGCACCCCTGCCACCCTGTCTTCTATAAGTGCACTGAATAGGTCTCTTACTTCACACCAACCTCAGAAATGGTTTCCCGTACAGTAACATCCTAAGTGTAAAAGTACTAGAAGAAAATAACAGTAGGGTATGTTTATGACTTTGGTGTTGGACCCATCTTTCGAAAATACACAAAACTTAAGCCATAAAAGAAGATGAATAAAGTTGATATCAAAAGTCAGAATGTTTTTAAACAAAGTTAAAAGAGAGGCAACGGAAAGGTAGATCATATTTTTAATGTAATACAAAGGGAGAGATGTAGGAATACCAACAAATCAATAAAGTCCAACTAAAAGTATAAAAATGGGCAAAGTGGGGTTAGGGGGAGGTAGGAAAGGGAAAAGGGGATAAACAGTGATGGAAGGAGACTTGGGGTGACGATCACAATATACAGAGACGTATGAAAGAACCATAGACCTGAAACCTATGTGTTTTATGAACCAATGTCACTCCAGTAAATTCAATTAGAAAGTTTTTTAAAATGACAAAAGATAAGGATGGACAATTCGGAGAAATACTAATGGCCAGTACATATAAATTCGTTTAACCTTGCTAGTATTAAGATGCAAATTTAAATGACGTAATATCAAAAATTGTCAATGTTGTGGAGAAAGAGTACTCTCATCATTGCCACTTTGTAGGCAATGAAGTTTTAAAAATAATCACTATATCCCCTTTGGAAGGCAGTATGATTAGTACATAAGACACTAGAAACTATTTAAACTTCCGTCAAAAGAACAGAATACGTAGGGCTAGAAATACCAGCAGCAGTTTAAAAGGATGGGCTGAATATTGACATGGATTTGACTAAAATATATTGATTAGAAAAATGAAAATTTTCAGAATAGTGTTACATTTTTAAAATACATTTCTGCTACTTTTATATGAGTAGGTGATTGCTTAGAAAAAGTTCTGAACAGACACATCCAACTGGTACGTGTTTCTTCTGGGGAGGGGATTGTGATCGGATATTCTGATCATGAGGGACTTTGGCATTAGGAATATCTGAAGTTTTAAACAGTAATGTAATATAATTTTTAAAACAACTGAAAAAACGGAATGGACTTACGGTGAATTAGGGCAGTCAGAGTGAGAGTTGTCAGCCCAAGCAGAAATCTTTTTAGAGTTTGGAGAATCTCTCATGGACTCCTCAGCCCTTGCCTTGCATACCGCAACCCTGGTGACCCCTGCTATTGGGGGAAACAGGTCGACAGTGGCAGTATCTGAAGAACTGCCAGTCATAGGATAACCAAACCATATTCTTCAATGTGAACAGATGGCTGAGGATCACCATAGAAAGGCTGTAAGCATAGGCCCTGGCCAGTTGGCTCAGTGGAAGAGCATCAGCCGATGTGTGGAAGTCCTGGGTTCCAACTCCCAGCCAGGGTACAAAGGAGAAGCACCCATCTGCTTCTCCACCATTCCCCCTCTCCTTTATCTCTCTCTTCCCTTCCTGTACTCAAGGCTCCATTGAAGCAAAGTTGGCCTGGGTGCTGAGGACGGCTCCATGGCCTCCACCTCAGGCGCTAGAATGGCTCCGGTTACAACAGAGCAACAGCCCAGATGGGCAGAGCATAGCCCCCTGGTGGGTATGCCGGGGTGGATCCTGGTTGGACACATGCGGGAGTCTGTCTGACTGCCTCCCCACTTCTAATGTCAGAAAAACACACACACAAAAAAAAAAAAAGAAGAAGAAAGAAAAAGAAAAGACTGTAACATAATAAGGACCAGGAGACAGAACTAACCCCAGGGTGGCCAAAAGCTATATAATAAAAGCAAAAATTTATCTTAGTCTGAAATTTGAACAGATGTTGCATTTTAAAACAATTATGGGGGTGGGGGGCTACCAAAAAAAAGTACATTTAAATAGGACAACACCTAAGAATGAAAAAATATTAATGCTATAATCAACCTAAGAGAATGCTTGAAAGAAAATTAAGGGAACTTGCCAAGTACATAAAAAGAAAGAAACTGAGAGACACAAAGGGACGTAAAAGTATAGAAGGTCCAACACCTAATAAAAGTTTCTGAAAAATATCAGGGAAAATCTGAGGCATGTAGCAAATTCATGATTAAGACTTTCAAAATCAAAGAAAGGAGTATCTCACTAAATGTAAGGCAGGCTGAATTGACAAAAACCACAACTACAATAGAATCAAACAGACACACACAGAAATATGCTTGTAAGACTTTAGAATACTAAAGATAAGACCATCCTAAAAGCTCTCCAAAAATGTTCATGTCTCCTAAAAATGAACAATCAAACTAGTGATGGTCTCCCTGCCTGTGAGCAATATTAGATGACATGGTACAAAAGAACAGTCCCTTCCAAGTGAACATGTAAACTTACATTGATCTTAGAATTCTATCCGAAAGCAATGAACACATCAGGTCAAATATCAATATTCTGTATATGTGGTTCACTGCCTTTTATTTGCACTTTTCCATGATTGAAGGGTTCTCTTGAACAAAATTTGGTTGCAGATGAAAAAAGGAGGCAAAAAGGGCTTCGATAAGCAGTGGATGTGACCCAGAGACGGGTGCTGGCGATCAGTGCAAGGACCACTCTGCAACAATCAGACCAGATAACCAGTGGATTAGGAATCTAGGGAGTCAGAGACGAAAATCTTCAGGAAGAATGGAATGGTATATATGAAACAGAATGAGTAGGAAGCTGAGGATTTTACTGAAATGGTGAAGACAAAAGTTTGTTCTGAGGAAGAAGGAAAGGCGATGACCAGTTCTGGGAAAAACAAGAGAAGACACATTGGCTATCACGGTCCTGGTGTGAAGCTGGCCCACATAAAATAACACCTGATTTTGGAAAGTAACTAGAATATGGGGGAAAATCCATTTGACTGATATTATAAATTGTCTTGTTTGAGTAGGTACTGATATCATCATGTTTGGACCTGTAGGGGAGGAAATGTGGTCTCTACACATTGCTGGGCTCGGATTCCTTCAGAGAATAATATTTACATGGTGGTAATAACCGAATACTATGTTATTTCCAACTTAAAAACAGATATGCAAGTCAGTGTAGTCTATGTATATCATCTATCTAATACTTCATCATATAAAAGGCTTCCAGTAAGACAGTGAACAGGGATAAGGGGCAATGGGATTCTCATTGCATGAGGTGGGGGGGCTTACCAGCTTGGTCCAAAGTCCACAGAATAATAAGAAAGATGGGTTAGGCCCTGGCCAGCTGGCTCAGTGGTAGGGCATCGCCCAGCGTGTGGAAGTCCCGGGTTTGATTCCTGGTCTGGGCAGACAGGAGAAGCACCCATCTGCTTCTCTACCCTTCCCCTTATTCTTTCTATGTCTCTCTTCCCCTCCCACAGCCAAAGCTCCAGGAAGCAAAGTTGGCCCAGGCACTGAGGATGGCTCCATGGCCTTCACCTCAGGTGCTATAATGGCTCCCATTGCAAGAGAGCAACACCCCAGGTGGGCAGAGCATCACCCCCTCGTGGGCATGCCAGGTGGATCCCAGTTGGGTGCATGCAGGAGTCTGTCTCTCTGCCTTTCTGTTTCTCACTTCAGAAAGAATGCAAAAGAAAGAAATAAGAAAAATGAGTTACCTCCATTTCAATATAAACTGCAACAGGAGTTAATATGTCACTCAGTGGGATGAGTTGAATCTTTGTATTTCATAAGACTCAGAATGTATAAAACTGATCAATGGAGAATCAGCAAATGTCATCTGGGTACTGACAAAAACCAATTCAAATTGTTCAGGATAAGGGACGTATTAGCTCCTGTAACTGGACTCAGTGCTGAGAGCCTCCCCCCCCCTAAAAAAAATGGCATCTGATATATTCATAACAACTTAAAATGCCAAGGTGAGTCAATCTCTCCCTTAGTCTCCGTGCCAGTTACTGGGAAAATATTTGTTCCCATGTAGGCTAGGTGCCTGCTCTGGACCGATCCCAGGAGTGCTTTGGCCAGCCTAAGTCACGTGGACAAGCTTTGTCCAGGGGATCGAATTGATTGGATTGATCAGTTCACAAAATTCCATGGAGTGGGGGTGTGTGGAAGGAGGTTGAGAATTAGTTCCCACAAAGAAAAGACCAGACATGAGCTGATGTGAGGGCTTGATTCCTATCTTTTGCTGCAGAAATGCTGTCTTCTATTGGGGGTGCTGCCTCAGGACGTGTAGCAAAGCTAAGTTCAATTTCCACAGGTCAAGTGGATTGGAGACACAGGAGCTGAGAGTTACAGCGACTTAGTCATAATCCTAGGATGACTGCATGTCGGACAAGGGAACCCTAAACTCAAGGAGTCAGGGTTTGGGTAACTAGGAATGGTTGAGCCTCCTCACCTGCTGGTCATGCCAGCAGACCTCAGGAGGTTCCTCTTAAAGACTTCCAAAGAAAGCTTCCCTCACAGAAGGTGTCAGGTAGAGACACAACCAACAGGAACGTGAGGCTGTTTCACAAGGCACCAATCTGACGGACAAGGAGAGTTGTCTTCTAAGGAAACTTCCTTTTCCCCATCTCTTCTCCTGGTCTCTATGGAAGAGCGGTGGACCCACAGAGGCGGCCAATTCGAATCTATGTATGAGTATGAGGGGCCTTTAAATAAGCAGTGGCACCAAAATATCTCTGTGTCTCTCTTTTCTGAATCCAAGGAAAAGCAATAAGAATCAGATCTGGAAGCTCCACCTGGGATGAAGTTGAGATACATAAAATTCTGAGCCTCAAGATCCACAGTGAAATGCTCCTAAATATGGGGAGAGTCCAGGGACAAAGTTTCTCTTGCATTCCAGAGCAAAAATTATTCCAGAGGAGTGGTGTATCTGGGAGAGAAATGTGGGTAATGGACTAGCAGCACCCAGCAGCACAAGATAATCTGGTTGAATTCTAGAATCGTGGACCCCCCCAGGTGATTAGAATCCACAGTCATGTCTGAGAACCACTGGGCTAAAACAAGTTTCCTGCACTTCTGGACTACTTCCCTGTGATACACAGCTAGATCTGAAAGAACTTCTATTCATTCAAAACATTAAAAGTCTACCCTTGTGGATGGAATACTGGTAGACTCAGTCTTACCCAACTTCCTTCTACAAAAATGGGGGGGAAAACCACATAAAATTTATATATATATGGTGTGTGTGTGTGTGTGTGTGTGTGTGTGTGTGTGTATGCCAGCATCATGAAAATAAGAACATGATACCACCTCATACATACCACACACTATGAAATCTGTAATGCAGAAACAATGGTTAGGACTACATGAAAGAACAGGCCAGAATCTTGGGCATTCTCGACTCTCTGATAAGAGCAACAATAATGCAGGAATAAAGTAGAGAAGAGAAATTCTGAAAAACTTGACTAAATACACCCCAACCTGGTGGACAAGAGGCAGAGCTGAACAAAGGTACCTAAAATTTCTCTAAGAATCCTTCATTCTAGATAGGTACTAGTTTGAATAGCAAAGGCAAGTTGGCAGTATCTATTAAAAGATGCCTTTTGGCCCTGGCTGGTTGGATCAGCAGTAGAGTGTCGGCCCGGCGTGTGGAGGTCCCGGGTTTGATTTCCAGCCAGGTCACACAGGAGAAGTGCCCATCTGCTTCTCCACCCTTCCCCCTCTCCTTCCTCTCTATCTCTCTTTTTCCCTCTCACAGCCAAGGCTGCATTGGAGTAAAGTTGGCCCGGGCACTGAGGACGGCTCCATGGCCTCCATCTCAGGTGTTAGAATGGCTCCCGTTGCAATGGAGCAAAGGCCCAGATGGGCAGAGCATCGCCCCTGGTGGGCATGCCGGGTGGATCCCAGTCGGGTGCATGCAGGAGTCTGTCTGTCTGCCTCTCCGCTTCTAACTTCAGAAAAATACAAAAAAACAATGGCTTTTACCCAGCAATTTTTTCTCCGAGAATATATATTTTTTTCTCCAAGAATATTGCTAAAACCTTACAAAAGCCAATGTACCAGACGGTTAATTGCGGACAAATGATGATGAAAGGAGACTTGGCTTGGGGTGGCGAACACAAAATACAATATACAAATGATGTTATAGAATTGTATGCCTGAAACCTATATCGTTTTATTGATCAATGTTACCTCAATAAATTCAATAAAAACATTTGTTAAAGACTGTCATTGCAGCATTGTTTTCTGAAAATAAGTCCTGGACCCATAGCGATCCCTACCCTCATTAAATACTTATTTGAGAGCTGAACTTCTGGGGAGGACAATATGAGAGGTAGTAGTTTATCCTCCCATTAGACATGCTAAAAAATATGGAGAAAATAGATAAAATCTTGGACAATGGACAGCAACAGAGATCCCTGGGAAATGGGACGTGAATGAGGCGGGAACCACTGTGATTTCCCCAGGGAGCTGCATGTGGACAGTTTCCAGGCTGTAGTCTCTGTTCATGGAGGAGACACTGAAGTCATTACTATTCACAGGACAAAGCTCCTGAGCACTCTTAGAGAAAGAACAACACAGACATCTGCAGAATTTTTACCTGAGTTAAAAACTCTAGTATTTATCTGAATACTGAACAGAACACACATGTGAGCATTTGAGCTGAAGTTGAGGAAAGGACTGATATAGAACTAGAAGGAGAAACAGACAAATCCACAATGTTAAGAGATCCTGACATGCATCTCTCACTAGGACAAGTAGACAGAAAATGAGTAAGGATACTGAACGCTTAACACTATTGGCCAACTTGACCTAGCAGACATTTTCAAACGATTCCATCAGAGAATAGAATATGCATTCTTTCCAAATGCATCAAGCACATTGATCAAGAGAGACCATGTTCCAAGCCTGAAAACTTGTCTCAACAGCCCTGGCTGGAGAGCATGGTTGGTTAGAGCATCGTTCCAAAACAGAGGGTGCCGGTTTGATCCCTGGTCAGGGCACATACAGGAACAGATGGATGTTCCTTCCTCTCTCCCTCCCCCTCCCTTTTCCCTTTCTCTCTCTCACTAAAATCAAATTAAAATTTTCTTTCTCAATAAATTTAAAAGGGTTCAAACCATACAAAACATTTTTATGACCAGAATAGATTAAATTAGAAATCAGTAACAGAAAGATAATTGGAAAATACTCAACTATTTAAACCTAAATAGCCCAATTTTTAGTAACCCAGCGGTCAATAAAGAAACCAAAATGGGAAAATAGAAAGTATTTGAATTGAACGAATCTTAGAATACAAAATATCAAAAGGTGTAATACTGTACTTGGAATATAACTTAATCATAACTGGCTTAGCTATAAGAAAGCTCTCAAATCAATGACTTTAATTTCCATCTTAAAAAAATTAGAAAACAAAAAGCAACCAACCCCAGAGTTAGCCTAAGAATGGTAACAATAAAGATAATAAAAATCAATCTTGCCCTGGCCAGCTAGCTCAGTCGGATAGAGGGTTGTCCAGAAACACCAAAGTTGCAGGTTTGATCCTGGGTCAGGGCACATACAGGAAGCAACCAGTGAAAGCACTATTAAGTGGAACAACAAATAAATGCTTCTTTCTCCCTCTCTCCCTTCCTCTCTCTCTGTCTCTATAAAATCAATCAATAAGTCGATCTTGGAAATGTTTTTAATGCTGATTTTACAGAACCAATATGGCAAGTTTAAATAAAAATAATTGTTGTATTATATAGTGCTTTTTATGATCTCCCTTCTCAAATCTGGTGGCTGTTTTCTCAGTTGTGGTCAAAGTTAGAGTGACCTAACCCATATGGTCATACATTCCACAAGGTGGTCTTAACAAGGTATGGACATTCTCAAAAACAGCTTTAGCACAGGGAAAATGTACACAGAAGCATCCAACTATATAACCCGTTTACAAACAAACAAAAAACTCCAATTTTACTTCTTACAGATTTTGCACAAGTTAGAAAGAGATGAAATGGTACTAATGGTGAACAGCTCACAGGAGAAGAGCCTGGTACATAAATCCAGGGTTATTCCCATGTATTAGTCAGTTTGAGCCGTCATAACAAAACACCATAGCATGGTGGCGTAAACAAAAGGAATTTCTCCTAGTTCTGCTTAAAGTCTGAGATCAGGGTGCCAGCATGTTAGATATTGGTGAGGGTTGGCTTTCTGGCTCATAGAAAGCTGTCTTCTTCTTGTGTTCTGACCTGGCAGAGTGAAAAAGCCAATCTCTCTGGTGCACTTTCTTTTATTTTTTTACTTTTTATTTTTTGTTATTTTTCTAAAGTGAGAAGCAGGGAAGCAGAGAGACAGACTCCCGCATGTGCCCGACCGAAATCTACCTGGCATGCCCACCAGGGGACCGCTCTGAGGTGTTGCTCTGATGCAATCGGAGCCATTCTAGTGCCTGAGGTAGAGGCCATGGAGCGCTCCTCAGCGCCCGGGCAAACTTCACTCCAATGGAGCCTTGGCTGCAGGAGGGAAAGAGAGAGAGACAGAGAAAAAGGAGAGAGGGAAGGGTGAAGAAGCAGGTGGACGCTTCTCCTGTGTGCCCTGGCCAGGAATTGAACCTGGGACTTCCACATACCAGGTTGACACACTACCACTGAGCCAGGGCCCAACCTTAGGTTTTTTTATTTTGTATGTATATTCTGATGTTGAATTAGGGATGAGCTGCAGCTATAGGACTTCCCACATTTACTACATTTATAGGGTTTCTCTGAAGAATGACTTCTCTGATGCTGGATGAGGTCTGAGCCACTGCTGAAGAACTTTCCACACTCATTACATTCATAGGGTTTCTCTCTGGTATGACGTTGTTCATGGAAAATAAGGGAGCTATGTTGACTGAAGGCCTTCCCACATGTTCAGCACATGTACGGTTTCTCTCCCGTGTGGATTCTTTCGTGTTGGACAGTGGTACTTAACCTTTTTTGAGGTACCAAACCCACCAGTTTCATATGCGCATTCACCAAACCCTTCTTTAGTAATAAATAAAATATGTTTTTTTTTTTCCAAATTCAAGACATAGGTATATGTTTTTTTACTGGTGCACAAAATTAGCCGTGCATGAACATCACCTTGCTCAAAGAACAAAATCAACAAAGTGCATGAACTCACAACAAATTACAGTATTACTTTATTCTAGCCCTCGCGGCAGAGGCTTCTCCGAACCCCTGAGACCGACTCATCGAACCCCTAGGGTTCCATAGAACCCAGGTTAAGAACCACTGGTGTTGGACAAGGTGTGTGCTCTGACCGAAGGCCTTTCCACACTGACTGCATTCATAGGGTCTGTCTTCCGTATGAGTTCTCTTATGTCACATGAGAGATATTTGGTGACTAAAAGCTTTCCCACATTCCTTGCACTGATAGGGTTTTTCTCCAGTGTGAATTCTCTGATGTTCCATCAGAAAGAACTGGCGGCCAAAACCTTTAATACACTGATCACATTTGAAAGGTTTCTCTTCAGAATGAGTGTTCTGGTGTATTTTAAGGTTGGCCATTTCATAAAACATCTTCCCACAGCCCTTACATGCAAACCATTTCTTTTCCTCGTGTGAACTTTCTGGTGTTGAATAAGGGATGCATGCCAAGTACAGGCCTTCCCACATTTGCTGCATCTGTATAGTTGTTCTCCATTATGAATTTTCAGATGCAGAGTAAGGGTTGAAATTCATCTGAAGAACTTCTCACACTTAGCACATTTGTAGGATTTCTCCGGAGCATGAATCCTCTGATGAAACGTAATGGATGAAATCCTATGAAAGGATTTTCCACATTTTCTACATTGATAAGGATTCTCAAACTGGTGACGTCTCTGCTGACTTAAGGCCTTCTCATTCTTATGGCTTTTCTCCCCAGTATGAGTCCTTTTATGCACAACGAGGACTGCTTTCTTACTGAAGCTTCTCCCACATTTATCGCATTTATGTATTTTCTTCCCATTGTGGGTTTTCTCGTGAAGTGAAAGGGAAGACCTTCAAATGAAGGCTTTCCCACATCTTCTGCACCTGTGGGTATTCTCAACAAGAATTTTCTGATGTGTTCCAAGGGGCAGGTACTGACTCAAGGCCTTTCCACAGTTAAAGGTTTCCTTTCCATCATAAATTTTCTCATACAGCATAAGGGTTGTTATCTGAATGAAGCTTTCCTCACATTTATCACGGGCACGGTGTTTCCTTCCACTGTGAAGTCTCTGATGAAGAAGGGATGAGACTAGTCTGAAGGCTTTTCTACAACTACTGCATTCATAAGGCTTCTCTTCAGTGTAAGAATTCTGATGAAGTTTAAGAGACAAGCTTTGACTGAAGCTCTTCCCACAGTCATTACATCTGAAAGATTTCTTCTTTGGATGCACTTTTTTGGGTTGTATTAGGAGTGACTTTTTCTTGCAGCCTTTCTTTTCCATGGGACCTTTTTGTGCTACAGAAACTGGTTTCTGATAGATGCTTTGCCCAGATTTGTTGCAGCGATTTGGACGTAACTTCTTGGTCTCACATTTAGACCTGGAGCCTGAAAGAAATCAACAAATTAAGTATTTGTTTCCTTGTTCTTGTCTTTTTTAAATTGGCATGTAAGAAGCTATATTGAATCGACACAGAAAAATTTCTAGAATATAAGGGAAAAACTAGTATGTCAACCTTTATTGCAAGAATGATCCTATTTTATGTGTTGAAAATACATAGTAGCTGTGCACCTCAATAGGAAGTGTTTTTTTTTCCATTCAGTGAAAGGAGGAGAGGCAGAGAGACAGACTCCTGCCTGTGCCCTGACTGAAATCTACCCAGCAATCCCACTGGGGGGAGATGCTCTGTCCATTTGGGGCGTTGCTTTGTTGCTCAGCAACTAAGCTCTTCTTAGCACCTGAGAAGGCCATGGAGCCATCCACAGTGCCTGGGGCCAACTCACTCCAATTGAGCCATGGCTGCATGAGAGGAAAAGAGAGAGAGAGAAGTGAGAGGAGGGATAGAGAAGCAGATGGGAGCTTCTCCTGTGTGCCCTAACTGGGAACCGAAGCTGGGATATCTACATCCTGGGCCAGCGCTCTACCACTGAGCCAACTGCTAGGGTCAGAAAGTGTTCCTGGGAGAAAAGATTGCAGTAATATTTTCCTTAAGTTTATTTTTGTTATTTTCTAAAATGTACATGTTCCTTATAAATATAAAATAGTCATTTAAAATGGCTAAAATAGCGCTAAAAGTAGTAAAGATTTTGAAAAGCATCAGAAATTTAAAACTCCTTAACCCTTTTGATATTTTCCCAGAATTGATGTTAAGAAAAAATAATAATACTGTGAAATTGAAATTTCATTAGGCTGATTGATTTTGAGGCATGGTGGGTTTTTAACTATATACTCATTTTTACAGGAGCCATTGTGAATTCTCTTCTGAAAAAAGAAACCACTAACCTTAAATTCTGTATTCTGTAAAAATATCCTTCAAAAATGAGAGCGAAATAAAGACTTTATCAGAAAAATTGAGAGGGAATCTGTTGCCAGACCTGCCTTGCAAAAAATGTTCAAAAGGTGTCTTTATAGAGAGAAGGAAAATAGTATTGATCAGAAACTGGAATTTACATAGAGAAAGGGAGAACACTGAAGAAGAAATAAGTGGAGGCAAAAATAAAACCCTTATTTTTCTTTTTTTTTCTTTCTTTTTTTTTGTTACAGGGACAGAGAGAGAGTCAGAGAGAGGGATAGATAAAGACAGACAGACAGTAATGGAGAGAGGTGAGAAGCATCAATCATTAGTTTTTTGTTGCCTTTGCGAAACCATAGTTGTTCATTGATTGCTTTCTCACATGTGCCTTGACCGCGGGCCTTCAGCAGACTGAGCCACTCCTTGCTGGAGCCAGTGACCTTGGGTTCAAGCTGGCGAGCTATTGATTAAGCCAGATGGGCCCGCGCTCAAGCTGGCGACCTCGGGGTTTCGAACTGGGGTCTTCCGCATCCCAGTCCGATGCTCTATCCACTGCGCCACCGCCTGGTCAGGCACGCCTTATTTTTCTTATTCTTTATTGATCCAACAGATAACAGTTTGTTCAAAATAATAATACAACAACATATTTGATTATGTGTGTGTGTGTGTGTGTGTGTGTGTGTGTGTATTATTTTCCATGTGAGAGGAGAGGAGATAGACAAACTCTAACATGCACCCCGACCAGGATCCACCTGGAAACCCCTGTCTGGAGCAGATGCTCTGCCCATCTGGGGTCATGTTCTCAACCGAGCTATTTTTAGCACCTGAGGTGGAAACTCCATGGAGCCATCCTCAGTGCCTGGGGCTGATGTGCTCAAAACAATTGAGCCATAGCTACAAGAGGGGGAGAGAGAGAGAGAAAAAGAAAGAGAGAGAGAAAGAGAAAAGATGGGGAGGTGTGGAGAAGCAGATGGGCACTTCTTCTATGTGCTCTAACTGGAAATCAGACCAGAACATCCACACATCAGGCTGATGCTCTACCACTGAGCCAACTGGCCAGGGCCCTGATGCATTTATCTTAAAGGAAGTGAATGACAGCAACGATACTGGGAACAAGAGGAAGGAATTAGCCTCATTTTGTTATTATAAGGTACTTATGCTACCCATGAAGTGGTACAGTGTTACTTGAAAGTAAACTTGAATTAGTTGTAAATGTATATTGGAAACCCTAGGACATTCACTAAAATAAGTAAAAAAAAAAAGTATAACTGATATGCTAAGAAAGACAGAAAGTAAAATCATGTGAAATGAAAAAAAATATTTTTTAAATAGAAAAAAATAACAAACCTAAAAAGGCAGAAAAGAAGTAGCAGGCAAAAATAGGAACCAATAGTAAAGGCAACAACTATGGTTACTCTATATTCATTTCTGATATTATCTATTAACTATGTCAATAATCGCTATCAGTGTAAATGGTCTCAATGCACCAATTAAAAGACATTGTTGGCATGGATCAAAAACCACAAACCAGGCTCTGGCCGGTTGGCTCAGCAGTAGAGCATTGGCCTGGCGTGTGGAAGTCCTGGGTTCTATTTCCGGCCAGGGCACAAAGGAGAAGCACCCATCTGCTTCTCCACCCTTCCCCCTCTCCTTTCTCTCTATCTCTTTCCCCTCCTGCAGCCAAGGCTCCATTGGAGCAAAGTTGGCCTGGGCCCTGAGGATGGCTCCATGGTCTCCGCCTCAGGCACTAGAATGGCTCCAGTTGCAACAGAGAAACGCCCCAGATAGGCAGAGCATCGCCACCCAGTGGGCATATTGGGTGAATCCCAGCCAGGCACATGCGGGAGTCTGTCTCTCTGCCTCCCCACTTCTCACTTCAGAAAAACACAGAAAAAAAAGTAAATAAAATAAAATGGAATGAAGGAAGGAAGGAAGGAAGGAAGGAAGGAAGGAAGGAAGGAAGGAAGGAAGGAAGGAAAAAAGGAAGGGAGGAAAGATGAAAAGTTGGAATCCTCATGCACCATTGGTGGGAAGAGAAACAGAGCAGCCACTGTGAAAAACAGTATGGAGCCTTCTCAGAAAACTAAAACTAGAACTGTCATATGTTCCCGTGATCCCATTTCTGGGTACATATCCAAAGATATAGAAATCAGGATCTGAAAGAGAGAGCTGCACTCACATATTCATTGCAGTATTATTCACAGTAGCCGAAGGGTAGAAGCAACCCAAATGTCCATCTACAGATGAACGGATTTTAAAAAACGTGGTACAGCCATCTTTCAGTATCCTTGGGGGATCCGTTCCAGGACCCCCATGGATACTAAATCCATGGATGCTCAGGTCTCCTATATAAAATGACACTGTATTTGCAATAAGCTATACACATCCTCCTGTAAACTTTTTTTTTTTTGACAGAGACAGAGAGAGGGACAGATAGGGGCAGACAGACAGGAGAGAGAAAGATGAGAGGCATCAGTTCTTTGTTGCGGCACCTTAGTTGTTCATTGTTTGCTTTCTCATATGTGCCTTGACCAAAGGGCTACAGCAGAGCCAGTGACCCCTTGCTCAAGCCAGTGACCTTGGGCTTCAAGGACTGAGTAACCAAAGCCAGTCAGAAAAGGTCAAATGCTGTCTGATTCTATTCATATGAAGTATCCACAGTAATCAGAATCACAGCAAAAGAGAGCAGAGGGGTGATTACCAGGGACTGGGAGAGATAAGGGAGGACCAGTATTGAGAAGGCATCTACTTTCATTACTGCAATTGAGAAAGTCCTAGAGACCTTTTGCATAACAATGTGCTTACACTTCACTGCACGTTTAAAAATGGTTACGATCAGATATTTCATACTGTACTTTTGCACTGCAATGAAAAAAACTTCATAGAAGTGTAAACACACACACACACACACACTTGACCAACCAAAGAAGAATCTATTAGAAAAGAGAACGAGTTCTTCCAAAGTAGCCAAAATGAATAGTTATGAAAAAGATTTTAAATTCTTGTTAAGGAATGAAGAAAACGATACAGGTGGGTACGTTTTCCAACAAGATGTGTTGTCACAAAGAAATCAAAATGTACCTTTTCTGAAGGGAAACACAGAAGCAGAGGCAGGGAAATGGGGGGGGGGTGGAAATGAGGGTGGAAGACTTGAGCTTGTGAGACTAAAAGCTGGGTTCAAACCCCCACCTCCTGGCTGGGAGGCCTGGGGCAGGTCACTCAAGTGCACTGGTCCTGCTCCTCGTAGGAACCGGGGTACCTAGGGCACAGCGCTGCTGGGAGAAACTTGTATTGAGAAGTGTCTGATACCCAGTAAGGGGCTTATAGAATGTTGGTTATTTTCTTTTGGGGGTGGTGGTGGGGCTCTTATCGAAGGGAACTGAATTGTCCACACAGGCCTAGGGTCTTTTGGTGGAGAAAGTGGCTCTTGAGTGCTATCTCCCGGGGGTTTCCCTCTCACAGATGGAGCGTGCTTTCACACTAGGACCAAACCGCCAACTTCTAAGCCCTGGTCCTGTCACTCACCTGGGCCTCCATGGCCTCTCGCCAGTTCCACCGTCCAGGGTGCTTTCTGTTTCTCCAACAGGGTGATCACATTGGGCCTCCGACAGGAAAGTCCTGCAGAGAGCAACACGTTGGAATTGAGCATGACATGGATGGCACAAGGTGGAAAGCCCAGCCCTGTGTCAATGGCAAGGGGGGTTAATAGGCACAGAGGAAGTGTGTGGGACTTGACGGGCAGGCAGAGAATGAGCAGCATGGAAATTCGGTGGCAGCCCTGGCTGAGTCGTTCAGCTGATGAGAGTGTCATCCCTGACACGCCAAGGTTGTGGGTTTGATCCCTGGTCAGGGCACATACGAGAAATCAACCAATGAACATATAAATAAGTGGAACAACAAATCAATGTCTCTGTCTGTCTCTCTCTTTCAATAAATTAAAAAAATGTTTTTAAAATATTCAGTTACGGGCCCTGGTCAGTTGGCTCAGTGGTAGAGCATCGGCCTGGCGTGTGGAAGTCCCAGGTTCTATTTCCAGCCAGAGCACACAGGAGAAGCGTCCATTTGCTTCTCCACCCCTCCCCCTCTCCTTTCTCTTGACCTCTCTCATCCCCTTCCACAGCCAAGGCTGCATTGGAGCAAAGTTGGCCTGGGCCCTGAGGATGGCTCCATGGCCTCTGCCTCAGGCGCTAGAATGGTTCCGGCCGCAACAGAGCAACGCCCCAGCTAGGCAGAGCATCACCCACTCCAGCACATGAGGGAGTCTGTCTCTGCCTCCCTGCTTCTCACTTCAGAAAAAATACAAAATAAATAAATAAATAAATAAATAAATATATCTCCCCTCATTTTTGTGAGTTAGGGGATATTTCAAGATGAATAGGAAGTGATGAGATATCCCCTCATTTATGTGAGCAGTGTATATTTCATTAACACTGTTGAAAACAAAAACCCAAACCGGAGTGGCTTCTGTCTTCCTGCCCAGACTGATTCCCATCCCCTCAAAGGGCCCGCTGTTGGGGGGAGGGCAAGGGGAGGGCCGTACCGAGAGAGGCCAGATGCCGGTAGTTCTCCAACATGACCTCTTCGTACAGATCCCACTGTGTGGGGCTCAGCCGCTCCCACTCCTCCTGGGAGAAGTAGATGGCCACATCCCCGAATGCCACCAGTGTCTGAAACGGGGGAATCGCCACTCCAATCACAGTAGGCTTGTGTTTCCACACTGCTGGAGCAGAGTGGACTTGTCCCTTCACACACAGGACAAACAAGCTGCCAGGAATGTCCTCAGGAAACATCTGGTGCTCCGGGGCCAAAAGGGGCAGGGGGTACTGACATAAATAAAATGCAGGGCGACATGATCTTCAAGACTGTTATATAAAAAGCATATTGACTGGGACTTACTGGGCGCTGACAGAGCCCCAGGCATTTTCCTAAGCACCTGCATGTACAGGTCCATTCAATGCTCACATGAGCAGGGACCTGGTCCCCGCTGACAGGATCCTAGTGCCAGGAATGACAGTGAGGTGAGGGGACCTGCTGACATTCATGCAGCTCCTGAATGGAGGAACTGAGCAGTGTGGCCCCTCACTCCTTCCAACGACCTGCTTACTCACATGGCCCGTGAATAGAACCCACGTAGCAAAAGGCTCTTTGCAGATGTCATCAAAGGTTTTGCTAATCTGTGGACCTTGGAACAGGGAGCTTATTAAGGATTGTCTAGGTGGGCCCGCAGGGACCAGAGGAGCCTATAAGAGCAGACGCTTCTTCAGCTGGTGGGCGGAAGAGGAGAGAAAGGAAACTCGAGGAGATCGGAGGCATGAGCTGGATGTGAAGATGGAGGAGGAAGGGGCCAAATGAAAAGCCAGAGAAGGAATGAATGAAGGTGACACGGACCGACACCTCAATTTGAGCCTTGTGAGACCCAAACCGGAGGCCCCAGCTAAATCGTGCCATGCTGGAGCTCCAACATGGATGATAACATGGCCATAATACATGCCTACTGCCAAGTTACGTTGTGACAGCAACAGGGAGGACCACACATAACTCAGAGGGCGAAGCTGTTCATTATGAGAAATTAACTTCAAAATGCATGTTGGGCCCTGGCTGGTTGGCTCAGTGGTAGAGTGTCGGCTCGGCATATGGAAATCCCAGGTTAGACTCCCGGTCACGGCACACAGGAGAAGGACCCACCCTTCCCCCTGCTGCTCCACCCTTCCCCCTGCTGCTCCACCCTTCCCCCTCTCTTTCCTCTCTGTCTCTCTCTTCCCCTCCCACAGCCAAGGCTCCATTGGAGCAAAGTTGGCCCGGGTGCTGAGGATGGCTCCATGGCCTCCACTTCAGGCGCCAGAATGGGTCTGGTTGCAATGGAGCAACGCCCCAGATGGGCAGAGTATCACCTCCTGATGGGCATGCCAGGTGGATCCTGGTGGGGGGCATGTAGGAGTCTGTCTTTCTGTCTCCCCACTTCTCACTTCAGAAAAATACCAAAAAAAAAAAAAAAAAAAAGGATGCATGTTGGAGAAAATCACTTGATGGTCTAGACTAGAGCCATATTATTCAACTGCCAGCCCACAAACTGGTTCACCCAGAAATTTTGTGCTGTGAAAGAGTTCACCACCCCGACGCTGTATGACAAATATAGACAATGGCTTAGTCACTTATGTCAGGGCGATTTCTGCCTTGGCAGTCCCAGAAGTAATTCAATAATTCTCCTGTTTTCACTAGTTGGCATGTGTGGAAAGGTAGAAAACCACCGGGAGCGGGAATGTCTCATTGCCGAAGGCTAACATCACCACCCCACGCCTGAGCTGCCACAAAGCCAACTGAGCAGTCACTCAAGTTGGAGAGGGTCCCTCCTCGTAAAACGGGGTGCACACACAGAAATGGAGCGACATCAGGAGGTCAGCTCCGGGGTGCAGCACAAAGTCCCCCTTGGCACCTCAGGCCCCTCCTGGGTGTGAGTCTCCACGGTGACAAAGTGGCAGCTGTCATCGTCCCTCTGGGGGGCAGCCTTTCTCCCCAGGTGGGCAGAGCCCCTTGAGGTGTTGGATAAACTGGGGGGAGGTCATGCACATGCTGAGAAACAGGAGAGTGGGGCCTTCTCATCCTCCCACCTTTGGAGGCCAGGGGAGGGACCCAGGGAACCCAGGCCCCGGTTGGGTCTCTGTTGCGCAGGAAGTGTCCGTGAAGAGAGAGCAAATGGTCTGCGTCTTACAAGATGGAATGTTCCTGAAGGAAGAGGAATGGTCGCTTACCTTGGCCCTGGCCCTCCCTCAGGCAGCAGGCATCCCTTCCTCCGGGCCGGAGGGCCCAGAGGCCACATGTGGGGAGCGCAGCGTGCTAGGAAGGGGAGGCTGTGGGGGAAAGAAGTCAGGAGGCTGACTGGCATTCTGGGGGATTCCTGGAGTCTCTAGGGTAGGGGTGCTCAATACCTCGATCGTGATCTACTGTCGATCCTGAAGGAAGTGTGGGTAGATCGCATGACATTAAAAAGACATTTGTCTTTTGATTGGCATACAGGGTAGCCAATCTGACGTCTGACCTTTTGACACCCTACGCATGCACGTTAACTGCGCTAACTTGTTCAGTTACATTGCTGCATAGTTAGCCTTCAATTTATTTAAACTAAATACAACAAAGGGTATAAAAATGAGTGCCGTAGCTGATCTGAGTAAGAAGCCTAAAACTACCACTTTCATACAAATGGGAGGGGATTTTTTTCACTATGTCTTATTCTAAGTGCGTTTGCCTCATCTGTCTGTGTGCCATTGCTATTCCAAAGAAGGGAAATGTGGAGCGGCTTTTTCGGACTGTTCATAAAAACTATGACATTGACTTTCCTCTTAAAAGAGAGCTGAGAAGAAGAAAGGTGAAAGAAGAATACAGAATATTAAATAGTAATAATAGTAACTTAAATAATGATAATATAGAAGAAATAAATTTATGTTTTACATTTTTATTGTAGGTAGATAATTTTGACTTGGTCATCTTATAAGTAGCTCGCAAGCTGAAAAAGTGTGGGTACCCCTGCTCTAGGGTAAGAACCCTAGAGCCCTAGCCCCTGGACATACACACAGACACACAAAGGGAGGTCAGAATATCATCTGGAATATTCCTGCTCCTTTTCCTGGGCAAGTACGGGCCACATAGCCAATGCTACCTGCTGCTATGATCACAGAGGGCCCTGGATCAGATGGCAAATGCCCGGACACCTTGACAAGTGCGCACTGCGAGCCTGCTGAGTGCCAGGTGCTGTCCTGGGTGCTGGGGGACAGTAGTGGGTTAGAGCGGGTAATTCCGGCTCCCCAGTGCACCGCACTCCAGCAGGGGAGACAAGTCTACACAGAACAGTGTTAACTGAGATCATTGGTACAAAGAAAAAAAGCCCCGACTAGGCAGTGGCACAGTGGGTGGAGCGCCAGACTGGGACGCAGAGGATCAAGATTTGAGACCCTGGGGTCGCCGGCTTGAGCACGGGCTCGTCAGTGGACTGGGACGCGGAGGACCCAAGTTCGAGATCCTGGGGTCGCCAGCTTGAGCATGAAATCGTAGACATAACCCCATGGTCGCTGGCTTGAGCCCAAAGGTCGGTGGCTTAAAGTAAAGACCAAAACTGTAATGTTTCCCATACATTGAGTTAAATAAAATATATTATCAAAATTAACTTTAATGATTACTTTCATTTTTTTCATTAACTTATTTCTTTTTGTGAGAGAGAGCAGAAAGGGAGAGAGATGAGCAGCATTAACTAATAGTTGTGTCACTTTTTTTTTTTTTTTTTGGTATTTTTCCGAAGTTAGAAGCCAGGAGGCAGACAGACAGACTCCTGCATGTGCCAGGCTGGGATCCACCCAGCGTGCCCACCAGGGAGTGCTGCTCTGCCCATCTGGGGCATTGCTCTGTTGCATGGGAGCTGTTCTAGCGCCTGAGGCAGAGGCCATGGAGCCATCCTCAGTGCCCAGGCCAACTTTGCTCCAGTGGAGCCTTGGCTGCGGGAAGGAAAGGGAGAGAGAGAGAGAAAGGAGAGAGGGAAGGGTGGAGAAGCAGATGGTCACTTCTCCTGTGTGCCCTGGCCAGGAATTGAACCCAGGACTTCCACATGCCGGGCTGACGCTCTAATGCTGAGCCAACTGGCCAGGGCCATCCTTTTTCTTTTTTGAGTCAGTATATACCAAGCCCCCAAAGCTGAGGCAGACTGGGAGCAAGCACTCAAGGGCTTTGGTTGAGTGCTTATTCGGTGTTGGCTTGAGAGAAAGCAGCACCGCCTCAAAGGATGGTGATTTAGCCACAGCTACACATCTGAAGGTGCTCAGACTCCTTGACCCAGAAACCTGGTTTCTGGCATTTGTCTTTGGATGCCCTCGCACTGTGTAACATGACAGATTGGCTGGGTTTGTAGGAAGAGGTGGGAAGAGCCCGCCGTGAGGGGTAGGTGCCTGGAGCCTGACTGTCCGGGTTCACACTCCACCACCTCCTCTGGGTGACCTCACGCTCTCTGTGTCCTCTGAGCTTCAACTTCCTTAACTGTAACACGGACCCAATGACAACGACTCTGCAGGGCCATTGTGACCGAATGAGCAGAAACCTGTAACACACAGCTGTCATTGCTGTACGATTCACAGTCATCAAGAGACTCGGAATGAGGGGTCCTGACACCAAAAAGCCAGCTGTTTAATGCACAGGCAATCTCTCCCTCTCTCTCTCTCTCCCTCTCTCTGCTTCCTTTCCATCAGAGCCTATCAGATATTCAAAGACCACCCCTTCTCTGAACCTGCCAGCCCTAGAGGTCAGTGACATCCAAAGATACTCTCTCTAAAGACCCAAGTCCAACTACAACAGAAAACATGCATGTACACAATGAATGTGGGCCTCTCCATTTCTCTTCTTTGCATGGGGAGAGACTTCCTCACTTGCAGGATGGGGCTGCGAACATCCCCATTGCAGGGAAGCATGGCTGTCAGGACCACCTTTGCTGAGACGTTGAAAGTTCTGGTCACATATCTCCTCCCCGCATCACCACAGTAATTTCTTTTATTCCTGGAAGCCCTAGAGGAGCCCGTGAGCTCTCAGAGATATAACTCTGAGCCTCACTTGCACATGAGAATTTCTAGGGAGTTTTTTTTTTACAAAGACAGTGAGAGAGACAAAGAGAGGGAGAGATAGGGACAGACAGACAGGAAGGGAGAGAGATGAGAGGCATCAATTCTTCATTGAGGCTCTTTAGTTGTTCATTGATTGCTTCCTTCTACTTGACTTGACTGGGGGGCTACAGCAGAGCGAGTGACCCCTTGCTCAAGCCAGCAACCTTGGGTTTCAAGTCAGCAACCCTATGTTCAAGCTGGTGAGCCTACACTCAAGCCAGATGAGCCCACCGCTCTCAAGCTGGCAACCTCAGGGTTTCAAACCTGGGTCCTGTGTCCCAGTCCGACGCTATATCCACTGTGCCACCACCTGGTCAAGCTCTTGAGAGCTTTTTAATAAATAGTGATGCTGTGCCCCACACCAGACCAATTAAATCAGAATCTCCGGGGATTGAATCTGAGACTCTTTTTTTTTTAAGCTTCCCAAGGGGACGCTTATATAAAGCCCTCAGTCTTTGAGCCTCAAGGGTGGGGCCGGAGACCTGAGCTCTTCCTGTTGAAGCCTGGACTTCAACGCTGGAAGAGAGAAGACTGATAAATTTGAGGGATTACATAGTCAGTGATGGCGGCCACTCCTGGCTTCAGGGTTGACTGAGACGCCCATGGGAAGCCTGCATGTTGAATCTGAAAACAACACCTGTTGTCATTCCACCCTCCCTTCACCCTACTTTATGTTTCAAAACACTCATATCTACCTGTTTTAAATCTAATTGTGGTCTCCCTACTGAATGCAAGCTCTGGAGGAGGCGGTACCTCATCTGTTTTGTCACCTGACCAGCACATGTACGTGGCCCATTGCAGGCACATGACCACTGAATGTGTTGAGTGCCACTTAGAGCCTACCCAGGCTGCAGGCCGCAGACACCCTGTCTTCTCATCTTGGGACATTATCCCTTTATCACCTCTCTCCGCCCTCCTGCCCCCTCACTCTCTTCCTTTTCCTTCACATCTTGGGACCTCCCACGGTGTGCCCTAATCAGGGTCCCATCCACCAATGATTCTTCACTGGGATGATTTGGCCATCTGGAGGACACCTGGCAGTGTCTGAGGCATTTCTGGTTTCACAACTGCGGCAGGGTGTGTGCTCCTGGTGTCTGGTGGGGTAGAGGCCAGGGATGATGACACATATCTTACAATACAGAAGACCCTGACCCCCAGTTATTTGACCCAAAGTATCCATAGTGAAGAGGATAAAAATTGGTCTAGAGATCCATCTCCAGCCTGTGTTATGGGACGCACCTCTACCCAGGGCCCTGCCACTTCCCAATTCAGGTCATCCCCCCCCCCCCACGCAAGAAGCCTGTGAACTCGTCTGAGGCAGTGAATCTGCCCCAGAACCAGGCCTCATCTTTGGTTTGGGCATTTTTTTGCTCCTTGGCTTCATGGTGTCTGCTGACATTTTTGAGCTAACACTTGCTATCTGGGAAGGTGACTTCCCTAAGGGGTTCATGGCAAGGTGGGCACCCAAAGTCTCAGGGTTGCTAAATGAACTCGGGAATACATGTATGGATGAATGCATACTGTTAGTGTCAGCACAGAAAAAAATATGGAGCTTCTGCCTGACCAGGCAGTGGTGCAGTGGATAGAGCGTTAGACTGGGATGCCGGAAGACCCAGGTTCGAGACCACGAGGTTGCTAGCTTAAGCGTGGGCCCATCTGGCTTGAGCAAAAGCTCACCAGCTTCGACCCAAGGTCGCTGGCTCCAATAAGGGGTGGCTCAGTCTGCTGAAGGCCCGCGGTCAAGGCACATGTGAAAAAGCAATCAATGAACCACTATGGTGTCACAACAGCAATGAGAAACTAATGATTGATGCTTCTCATCTCTCTCTATTCCTGTCTGTCTGTCTCTGTCTGTTCCTCTCTCTGTCCTTGTAAAAATAAATATGGAGCTTCAAAGACATGACACTATTTCTTAGCAGGTGGGATTTTGAGAGCCAAGGTTTACTTTTTAAAATATCTTATGTATTGATTTTTAGAGAGAGGATAAAGAGAGAGAGAAAGAAAGGGGAGTGGGGAGAGTGAGAAGCATCAGCTCATAGTAGTTGCTTCTCCTATGTGCCTTGACTGGGCAAGCTCAGGATTTTGAACCAGTGACCTCAGCATTCCAGGTCAGTGCTCTAGCCACTGCGCCACCATGAGTCAGGCATAAGAGCCAGGGTTTAAACTGGAAATGTCTGATATAAAATCACAATGACAGTCCAGAGCTGATCTTCAGTCATTTTTGCTTCTTATTTCATTTATCCAGTATTTTTTTTCATTTCCATTCTGTGCCAAGCATTTTACATTGGGGTAAAATGGTAAGTGTGCCAACAAAATGAAGATGGTCTCCAGAGTTGTGGAGCTCACAGTCAAATAAATAACCTAGAAAATAAGCAGACAAATAGAAATACCATACAACATTCATTAACATATATGTGTGTGTGTGTGTGTATGACGTTCATATAATATGACGTATTTATATAACATTACAACATATACCACACTGTGATATAAGAATATTTTTTTTGCCTGACCTCTGGTGGCGCAGTGGATAAAGCATCAACCTGGAATGCTGAGATCGCCGGTTCAAAACCCTGCACTTGCTTGGTTGAGGCACATATGGGAGTAGATGCTTCCTGCTCCTCCCCCCTTTCTCTCTCTTTCTCTTTCTCTCTTCTCTAAAATAAATAAATAAATAATATTTTTATGCTGAGGGCAGGTGGGTGGGAAGCAGGTAGAAGAGAGTAAAGGGGGGAATAAATGGGAGGGACAGAGACTTGGGGGGAGTGAACACACTACAGTGTACAGATGATGTGTTGTATAATTTTGCACCCTGAAACCTGTATAATCTTGTTAATCAGTGTCACTCAAATAAATTCAATAAAAGGGGGTAAAAGAAGAAAAAATATTTACATCATCCATCCACGGCCACATCACGGAAGGTTTGTGTCATCTATGCAATGTATTTTATGTGATAACCTTTCAACTCAAAGAGTACAGACTTAACATTTATATCCCTAAGGATATTCACAGTTAGAAAATCTTCCTTTAGAGCTCCTAAAATTATGCATCAGAGGTTAGTGAAGCTGTTGATGGGGACAGGACTGCCTCACCTAGAGGTCATGATGAGAGGAGCCCAGCTGGGTTGCCAATATGAACATCCCTATTTCCTCTGAATTGCAGGTTATTTGACAATCGAGGTGCAACTCAATGTTGGGCGCTTGACACTAGGGTGCAGAAGAGGTTTGTCTACTCAGCTCATGAAAACCTGGGGAGCAACACGGAGCCGACTTGCACCCTAACACAACATCCTTTAAAAAAAAAGCTTTCTTGAGATGATAGACCATATAATTCACCCATGGAAAGCATCCAAGTCCCTGGCTTTTGGTGTATCCATAGATACGGGCAACCATCACCACTGCTGATTTTAGAATGCTTTTATCACCTCCAAGAGAAATCTCATCTTGAGCTATCTCCACTGTTCCTCAACTCTAAGATACCAACTTTCTGTGTCTATGGCATTAGCTAAGGTGACCAATCGTCCTCCTTTAGGGAGGACAGTCCTTCTTTTGTAAGTTCTGTTCTTTCTTGAAAAGCGTCCTCCTACCTGTCCTCCTTTTTGATATTGGAAGAATAATCTGTCAATGTCCATATTCAATCAATGCAGTTGATTCATTGCATGTGATGTGACATCTTTGTATCTAAATAAGTACTTTTTTCTTACAGTTATTAACAATTAGTAGGCACATAAGCATAATCACAATATAAATATTACAAATGGTTTTATAATGCATTGATCATATTATAGCATCTTATTGTCGCAATGAATAAAATGTTTCTTTAAGATATTTTCTTTCAATTTCCTTTTGCCCTCTTTTTCATTGTAAAAAAGTTGGTCACCTTAGATTTACCCATTTTGAAGACTGAATATAGGTGACATCCTGTGCTATGTGACCTTCTGTGCCCTTACTCTCCTGTTATTCATATTTTTTATTTTTTAAAAATTTTACGGTGTTTTGACATGTTGGGAAAATGAGCTAGCAGGAGAGCGACTTGCTCCTTCTAGGGCGAGCAAATCACCAGAGATAGTTAACCAGTTCGCCTGAGAACATGCCTTCCATCTGCACACCAACAAATCCAGACCCATATTCCCACCCTCTCCTTTATCTGACTCACACCCACTCAGCCAACACGTTCTTGTCCTAACTCAATTCCAGGGCCAGGTACCAGACAGCAAGGGGACATCCCACGGCCCAGAGTCTGCCAACAGTATGCAGACTAACGAATCCTAAGCTGTTTCCCCTTTCCCTAGGGAAACACAATCAAGTCGCTGAACCCCACATTCCCCTCACTCCTTTCTGCCTCCTGACCAAGCCCGGCACATGTGTGTGCGGTCCTGTATGAGCAGTGGGTTCCCTTGTTTTGGAAAATGTAAGTTCCAAAATCTCGTATAGAGAGATGTCTCTTTGTCTGTCTGTCACCTTCTGGTACCTGATCAAACCAAACCCTCGGTAGATTGTAAAAAAAAAAAGCGCTCTGGGCATGGAACCCCTGCCCCCAATGTTGTCAGTGGCACTGCACCAAAAAACTTCGGTCACCTGAGTCAGGGGTGGGGTGGGGTGGGGGTGAATCAAATGTCCAAATCTCCACCCCACCTGCCCAGAACTCGGCCAGCAACAGACAGCGAAGGGCAGGATGAGAAATGCTGACCTCCTGCTTCTCTTAGAAGCCCTCTGACTGGGACTTGTGGGGTGGGCGGGAGAAAGCCACATTTTAGCAGGTTTTCTTGAATCAGTGATTATTTACTGTATGCTCTCAGAGCTATTTCTAGACACATGAAATGAATGCTTTCTTTTAAGAAAAGAATCTTTACTCTCTTCCTGGGCGCAGGTCCTCTGCAGTGCTGTCATGCGGGAGGTGACACCTGTACGTCTTACCATCGCTGTGTTAATTCACGGTGAGGTCCATGTCCAGCCATAGAGTTGACCTATTTATTCATTTCTCATCGTTTAAACTGAGCAGCTTTCAGTTAATTCTTCATTTCTTTCTTTTTTGTGAGAAAGACAGAGAGAGGGACAGACAGGAAGGAAGGAAGAGAAATGAGAAGCATCAATTCTTCATTGTGGCACCTTAGCTGTTCATTGATTGATTTCTCAACTGTGCCTTGATGGGGGGGGGTGGCTACAGCTTTTTTGTACAGAATAAGTGTGCCAGTGACAAGGCATGGACTGACCCCTGTATATTATAAAAGGCATGTTGTTTTAAGACAAGCTGCTCCTATGTGGGAATATTTAAGGATACAGACAAGTTGACCATAAAAAAAATTGGAAAAAATGTATACTATGTGTCTCAGTCTGTTTGGCCCATTACTGCACAATCCCATAAAGTGAGTGGCCTAAAAACAACAGAAAGGGCCTGACCTGTGGTGGCGTTGCAGAAAATCTCACCCAACGGAAAGGCCTAGCAGCACTCGGGGTGATGGAGAGAACCAGTTTATTACGCTAGTGGGACCACACGGGTTAACACTCAAAGGTCTGGACCCTGAACTTACAGAGTTGGGGGTTGAAAAATAATGCTGTTGTCAGGCAATAGCCCTCGATGCAGCGAGCTGGATTTAGCACTATGGTCTTCCTCTGTGACTAGCACCATATGGCTCATACTGTCCACACAGCATCCAAGTGACACACATGGTCACTCACAGTCTATTTGGGCCCAGTGACCAGCCTGGGCATGCACAGTGAGCCCATGGTAGCCATGACACATCCCCCTTAAACGGACACATAATAACCGATTATTTCCCAGATGCATATCAACCCTTTACTCTGTTTTCAAATGTTAAATATTTGTACATTGCCAAATAATACCTATCTTTACACTTTAAAGACATTTTAGAAGAAAACACATTCAAATTTCTGGCACTTAACAGTAAGCCTGAATAAAAGATTAAGTTCCTCTGACACACAGACTTACACAAAGCTGTCACGTTGGCAGCGTGCCGGGGTCACTTGGACTTGTGTCAGCTACGCTGAGCCCACAAACCTCAGGATCCAGCTGCCAAATTTTATGGAAAAAGAAAAACAGCAAGTAAGTGAGTAGCAGCGCCTTCACAGTAGAAGAAAGTTAAAGATTCTAACGTCATTAATCATGCACATTTAGGAAAACTGTCTGGGTCATGGGTTAACACGGCTTACACAGTGTTTGCAGGTCAGGTGTTATAGAAATGGAAACTATTTCTATTGGAATCACAGTTTGGCAGGGGGTCTGTCTGTCCATACCATTGCAAAAGACTGGTCCACAACTGAGCCAATCACCACCTGTGTGACCTTGGAAAACATTGCCAGAGAGTATGGGTAATTAAGTTGACCTGAATAATAAATAAATCCATGTTTCTTTGAACCTCTGCTTGCTTATTGACCTTTGGATACCTTTAAAAATCCACAGGACCTTTAAAAGTATTCAGAGTTAGCTAATGTTTGCTGCAACTAACTCATTGATGATGAGGCCATCCATACCTTGCAACCTGCCTCGCACAGTGGTGACTCAGCAGAGCCTTCTCAGAGAAGTGCACTGTCCTGTCCCAGCACCTGTGTTCTGTGCTCCCGGATCTGGTGTCTACAGCACACTTCCATCAGTACTGAGAGGCTGAGCCACCTGTCTCCAAGTTTGCTGCAGCTGGAACCACTAGGTCAGGCTTGGTAGGTGATCTTTTACGTGGGTGCTGGTGTGTTTTGTGGTTTGAAGGAATTCCTACTCTAGTATCATATGTGATATTGAAAACCTAGACTTCTGGTCCTGGCCAGTTGTCTCAGTGGTAGAGCATGGCCTGGCATGTAAATGTCCTGGGTTTGATTCCCTGTCCGGATACACCGGAGAAAAAAACATCTGCTTCTCCGCCCCTCCCCCTCTCACTTCTCTCTCTCTCTCTCTCTCTCTCTCTCTCTTTTCCCTTCCTCTCCTGAAGCCATGGCTTGATTGGAACAAGTTGGCCCTGGGTACTGAGAAGGGCTCCATGGCCTCGGCCTCAGGTGCTAAGAAGAGCTCTGTTGCTGAGCAATGGAGCAACGCTCTCCTTGTGGGCTTGCTGGGTGGATACCAGTCCAGGTGCATGCAGGAGTCTGTCTCTGCCTCCCCTCCTTTCACTAAATAAAAATAAAGAAAGGAAGAAAGGAAGGGGAAAGAAAAATAAATAAAATGAAAGAAAGAAATAATGGAAGAGAAAGAAGAAAGAGAGAGAGAGAAAGAAAGGGAAGGAAGGAAGGGAGGAAGGGAGGGAGGGAGGGAGGGAGGGAGGAAAAAAGGAAGGAAAGAACCTAGACATTTACAGGAGGAATTAGTGGTCAGGGATGAAGATGTCATTACATTCTCTTACCCAAAGTCACATAAGGAAGGGGCATCAGGAATTGAGAAAGGCTGTTGAATGAGTGACATCTCATTGCCTTGTCACAGGCTGGGTTTGGTGGCTAGCATGGCATCCTTGTGGTCTGAGGGAGGAGATCGACAGAAAATTATAACTCAAAAGGACATAACTAAGGGAGTATTGGAGAGGTCACGGGCTTTACAGAACAGAACCCTAATGCAGATATTGGTGGTCCTGTGGGGGCAGTTAGAGGGACAGATGCATCTGTTCTGCAGTGCAGCAATGAATGAGGGATTGTTAGATAGACAAGGAAAGGATGGTGGGTTCCACGTGGAAAGGTCCAGAACTGAAAGATACTGTGGCTTGTTAAGGGCTAATGGCTCGCTGCCTGACCTCAACCCAGTCACTTCCCAGTACTGTCACCAGGGCAAAGGAATTCAGAGAACAGCAGCACAGCCTGGAGAATTCCCGGTAGTCCCTGTGGAGAAAGCAGAAGCTTTTTAAACAATGTCCCAAGACCAGGGGGCAATGTAAGCCACAGACATGTGTCACCTGCACCCTCGTGGTCAACTGACCAAAGCCACCCTACCAGGTCTGACACAGCCTACAGCCCCTGTCCGGTGAACGGTCGCTCCAGTCACGGTGATGATTAGCCTCCAATGTCAGCATGAATCTGTCTCATCCAACCCTGGGTGGCTCACTGGTGTCCCTCAATTTCCAGAGGGGACATCTGGTCAACCCTCAGTAATTCCTCACTCAGGCAGATGGACTCTCACAATCCAGACACTGGAGTCTGTCTCACTTTCTGCTCTGGAGATGAAGTTCCCAGGACTCAGGACAGACACAGAATCCTCAGCCGCCAAGAGGTCCACATCCTGAGCCTTCTTTGTGATAAACACCATGGTGTTCTTGTGCCCTATGGACTCAGACAGGGTTTTGCTGGCTGACCCACGCAAGGCTGAAGAAGACAGAGCTCAGGGTCCGGCTCCCTCAGTCCATGACTCTCCTCAGGCCTGGTCAAGCCATCCTGACTGGAGAGAGACAGGGACAGAGTCTCTCTGCCCACCCCGCAAGCGCCTGGTCAATGTGGACTGTGGCACGAGGAGGGAACCGGGGGCAGGTCACCCACTTTTATCTGGTTTAGTGATTCTGGTCTCATCCCTCTCTCTTTCTAACTGATTTCCCCACTTGAAAAAAATTGATCGATAGATCAATTGATTTTAGAAAGAAAGAAAGGGGGGAGGGGTGAGAGAGAGAGGGAGAGAGAGAAAGCAACATTGATGTATTGTTCCACTCCTTTACGCATTCATTGATTGGTCCTTGTATGTGCCCTGACCGGGGATTGAACCCACAACTTTGACCTAGAGAGATGACTGTCTAACCAGTAGAGTTACCCAGTCAGCTGATTGATTTCCCCTTTGATCCCAGTGAAGCAATGACTAACTGTGTCCCCTGGAGGGTGTCCCTTATGGAGAAGGTGTGGGCTCAGGGCACCGTATGTGTGGTGCTGTCCCAGCTGGGGCCGATGATGCCATCAAAGTGGCCTCTTATGCGGTTTTTCTCCTTTACTGTGTGTGTCCAAGGAGGGGCATGCTCCAGCCTCAGCCCCGGTTCTGACATCTCCAGAGAGGCACCATGTCCATGGACATTGGCTGGTGACTCTTTCTGCCAGTCAGTCTGAAGGCAAGGACCCTGTATTCCACCATCTTGCAGCTGTCACTCCACACTTCGCATTTTTGGAAATGGATTTACCTGGTTTCTTTTGTTGTCTACACGTGTTCTCTCACAGCTAACTGAGCTTAAATCAGTAATTTTGGTTTGATATTTTACATCTTGAAAACCTATACAATCTTATTAACCATGGTCACCCCAGTAAGCTGAATAAAAAGTAAATAGAAACATCCGTTCAGAAAAAAACAGTGCTTTTGAACACTCTCATCAGGATATTCTTACATCGCCATTTCTTTTCAGAGAATACCCGGACTTAACATCATTCATTTGGTGGCCCTGTGTCTCCCTGACCTGTCCTGACCCTTGTAACCTGGGGTAGACGTCTGCACATGCGGACAAGCTGGAACCTCCTCTTCCTGGTCAGACTCCAGGACGGGAAGGTCTCACTGTCCAGCCTGGCTGAAGATTCAGGGAGTCTCTCAACCCTTTTATAGGGAGTGACCCACTCCATTCCTTCCATCCCCTCCAGCAGGGCAGGTTTTAGGATGGTGTCTTCTCTTGGTCCCACAGAGCTCTGTCATATGCTGAGAGTTGCCTATGTTTTGTCCCTAGGCCAGTGCCCCAAGATACTTGGACAAGGGCAGCCGTGTCCCTTCCCTCCCCCACCCTCCCGAAGGAACAGCCTCAGGGATGCTCGCAGCTCTTAGATACAGAGCTTGACACGGGACACATTGTAAATGATTTAACAGATGAGAGATGCCCTAAAGAATTGGGGTGGTAGCAGTGTGACCCTGAAGAAAGAAAAGAAGAGAAGCATGCCCCGAAAAAGGAAGAGAGAATGCCAACAGGGACGTGGTTGGGCCGGGAGGCGAGTTTCATTCTGGTGCCACAGCGGGCGAGCGGGAGAACAACCCGCAGGTGCGGTCCCTCTGGAGGTCACGGCATTGGTCTTCAGTACTTTCCACTGATGTCACTCCTTGGGAGGGGCTGCCAGGCAGCAGGCTACGCTCTTAGGAAGGATGCCTCCTGGGTTTTGCTCAGGGGAGTTTTGCAGAAATGGGGGCACCTGCCACCTCTCGACGGCCGCACTCATGGCAGGTGGGGCATAGGCACCAAAAACCTCCACCCTGGAAACACACACATCAACTTCTAGGTTCTCATTCGTGATGGGAGGTCAAATATACAAGAACATACGTGACTGGGGATGGCTACAGAAGAAGGGGCCCGTGTGTACGCTGTGTTGCCCGGTGTGCTTTCATACATCACAAATATGGGAATGTTTTGACTTCTATTTATTAACTTATTTAGAAATCACACAAGTTTTGTTTTTTGGTTTTTGGGTCTTCTTGTTTGTTTTTAATTTTTGCAATAGAGAGAGAGAGAGAAACAGAGAACGACAGACAGGAAGAGAGAGAGGTGAGAAGCATCAATTCGTAGTTGCGGCACCTTAGTTGTTCATTGATTGTTTTTTCATATGTGCCTTGACCAGGGGGCTACTGCAGACCAAGTGACCCCTTGCTCAAGCTGGCAACATTGGGCTCAAGACAGCAACCTTGGACTTTAAGCCAGCTACCTTTGGGATCAAGCCAGTGACCATGGGGTCAAGTCTATGATCCCACACTCAAGCCGGTGAGCCTGCGCTCAAGCTGGTGACTTCGGGGTTTTGAATCTCGGTTCTCAGCCTCCTAGGTCGATGCTCCATCCATTGCATCGCCATCAGGTCAGGTGGAAATTACGTAAGTTTTAAAATATTGTTTTCTTCATTAGTCTATAGCAGTGATTCTTAACCTGGGTTCTATTGAACCCTAGGGGTTCGATGAGTCGGTCTCAGAGGTTCAGAGAAGCCTCTGCCGCGGAGGACAGAATAAAGTAATACCATAATTTATTGTGAGTTCATGTCCTTTGTTGGTTTTGTTCTCTGAGCAAGGTGATGTTCATGCACAGCTCATTTTGTGCACCAGTAAAAAAACATATACCTATGTCTTGAATTTGGGGGAAAAAAATCATATTTTATTTATCCCTAAAGAAGGGTTCGGTGAATGCGCATATGAAACTGGTGGGTTCAGTACCTCAGAAAAGGTTAAGAACCACTGGTCTATAGGTTCTGAAATATTACATCACTTTTGGAAGCTGGCCCAGCTTCAAGCCAATAAGGAACATGGTTATTGTTACTATGTGTATAAGGAATTGTAGGACAACGTTTCCTTTTGATGAGCAGGCTGGGACACAGAAACAGCAGGACATTCAGCCTTTACATCCTAGTCAGACACGTGAGGTCATTATTCCCAGGGGAAGGAGCCTCGAGGAAGCCCAGCCACATTCTCCTGGTAAACTTTATCAAAGGCTTCTGTCTGGGCCACTGTCAAGTGATTTTTCCAGTCCCCAGCGATTCCTGTCAAATACAAAAAAACAAAACACAAGTCCAGACAGATTGACACATAAGGTCCCAAGACCCTAGCTGAACTTCTCTGTCTGTCTCTACTGTGAAGCTATCACGAACCCTGACCCAGAAAACGCAGACCAGGTAGTTGGCGGGTTAAACTGTTCCTGTCTGGGTTCAGACAGCCATTGGCTTCAACCCTAGACTGCTGGTCACAGAATGTAGTTGAGTTTACAGTTTGTCATCTGTTTAATGAGACTGCCCCCGGTACCTGCCTCATGGTGATGTTGTGAGGACTGAGCAGCAAAGGCCACAATGGCGATGTCACCTGACAGCAGTAATTTCTTCTCTGCCAGGCACTGTGTGTTAGGATGTTATTTGCCCACATTCTTGAACAAGCAAGACATTTCTTTGGGTCAGTGGAGGTTCTTCTCAGCCATGTTACTCTTTTTATTTATTTATTTTTTAATGTTTGTTATATTGATTTTAGAGAAAGAGGAAGAGAGAAAGATGGGAACATCAATCTGCTTCTCTATGTGCCCTGACTGGGGATCAAACTGGCAACCTCTGTGCTTCAGGACGATGCTCCGACCAACTGAGCTATCTGGCCAGGGCTGCCCTGCTACTCTTATGTGGGTCAGGGTAGAACTGGAATTCTTGCTCTAGATTATGACTCCCAAGTGGCAGTCCTCTGTCCTTGAACTCTACACCTGTGAACCAGCATGGCATCCAACTACGCTACCCAGAGTTTTCAACTTGCAGTTCCATTTACCTAGAATGCTGTTCCCTTGGGCAGCCCAGCATAGAGTCCAATGTTGTGTTTTCTTTACATTCACCCCCAACCATTCTATTGTAAAATCCAGGCTGACAATGGAATCGTCCCAGTCTATGTAATCCACACCCTCATTCCTCGTGTGGAGTGGACATATTTGGTTTTTATGATGGGCGCTGCAGCTGAAGGTTTTGTTTGGAGCTACATCACGTCTTTCCTCTCATTTTTCCTTCCATAGGGGGTATTACCATATTTCCCCATGTATAAGATGCACCCTTTTCCAAAAAATTTGGGGTCTGAAGATTGGGTGCATCATATACAGTGGTTGTAGATTTTTTTTAACTTGCATTTCCCATGTTTTTGCACTTATTTCTGTGCTCCTTGTCATCAGACACAGATGAAGACAAGTTAATGGATGGGAGTTTTGACAGTGATGAGGAGTTGTATGAATTTTATGATAAATAAAACTTGAGTTCAATAAGTTTATGTAAGACTTTTTTTTCAATTTCAGGCCCCAAAATTAAGGTGCATCTTATATATGGGGGAATATGGTACTTGCCAGTACCTATTGGTGGAATAGATATTCCCATTGTCCATCTATGTGAAGAGATGGTCACTTTAAGGGTCTAGGGACCACACCAATGCTGTTAATGGAAACTCTATAAAAAATATGGGTATGACCTACATGAGGAACAACAGCTAGGAAATGGATGTGTGTCTCATCAGCAATGCTTCCTATTGCTGTTTTCTTTATAAATACCAAAAATCATCCCTTCAACTATTTTTAAAAATTTTCTCACCTGAGCAGGTGGTGACACAGTGCATCAAACATCAACCTAGACAAACAACAGCTGATGCCAACCCAAGAAGACCTAGAAATAACACAACTGAAAATTGTAGGCAGATAACACCAACCCTAGACTTAGCCAGCTCTACAAACAACACACCCAAACAAGGAGAGTATACACAGACAAAATGGGAAGACAGAGAAGTGCAATTCAAATAAATCAACAAGAGAAAACCCCAGAAAATGAACTGAGTGAGATGAAAATAAGCAAACTACTGGATGCAGAGTTTAAAATAATGATTATTAGAATGCTGAAAGATCTTAGAACAACAATGAATGGACACAATGAGCACATAAATAAAGAAATAACAAGCATCAAAAAGGACATTGAAATGTTAAAGAAGAACCAGTCAGAAATGACAAATACAATATCAAAAATGAAGACTACACCAGAAGCAATTAAAAGCAGGCTGGATGAAGCAGAGGATTGAATCAGTGATTTAGAAGACAAGATAAACGAAAACATGGAAGCAGAGCAGAAAAAAGAAAAGAAGCTGAAAAAATCTGAGGAAACTCTAAGAGAACTCTGTGACAACCTAAAGAAAAACAACATCTACATCATAGGGGTTTCTGAAGAAGAAAAGAAAGAACAAGGGATAGAGACCTTGTTCAATGAAATCATAGCTGAAAACTTCCCTAAATTGATGCAGGAAAAAGTCACACAAATTCAAGAAGCACAGAGAACTCCACTAAAGAGAAACCCAAAGAAATCTACACCAAGACACATCATAATTAAAATACCAAAACTAAGAGATAAAGAGAAAATATTAAAAGCTGCTAGAGAAAACAGCTATCACCTACAAAGGAGCCCCCATAAGGATGACATCAGACTTCTCAACAGAAACACTGGAGGCCATAAGGGAATGTCAAGAAACATTCAAAGTAATGCAGAACAAGAACCTACAACCAAGACTTCTTTATCCAGCAAAGCTATTGTTTAAAATATAAGGAGAAATAAAAAGCTTCCCAGACAAAAAAGAAAACCCTTAAGGAATTCATTACAACCAAACCAATGCTGCAAGAAATGTTAATGGGCCTGTTGTAAACAGAACGAAAAGGGAAAAGAATATAGTAAAAGAGGAATATAGCTTTAAAGAGTAAAATGGCAATAAACAATTACATATCAATAATAACCTTAAATATAAATGGATTAAATGATCCAATCAAAAGACAGGGTAGCTGCGTGGATAAGAAAAGAGTACTGATGCATATGCTGTCAACAAGAGACACACCTCAAAACAAAAGACACACATAGACTGAAGGTAAAAGAATAGAAAAGAATATTTCGTGCAAATGGAAATGAAAAAAGAGCTGGGGTAGCAATACAAATATCAGACAAAATGGACTTTAAAACAAAGGCTATAGTAAGAGATAAAGAAGGTCACTACATAATGATAAAGGGAGCAATCTAACAGGAGGATATAACCATTATAAATATCTACACATCTCATATAGGAACACCTAAATATATAAAGCAGACTTTGATGGATATAAAGGGTGAGATCAACAGCAATACTATAAAAGTAGGGGATTTCAATACCCCACTAACATCACTGGATAGATCCTGAAGAAAGAAAATTAACAAAGAAACAGCATACTTAAAGGATACACTAGATCAACTCGATTTAATAGATATCTTCAGAACCTTTCACCCTAAAGCAGCAGAATATACATTTTTTTCAAGCGCTCATGGTACATTCTCTAGAGTAAACCACATGTTAGGGCACAAAAGCAGTCTCAACAAATTTAAGAAGATTGATATCATATCAAGCACATTCTCTGATCACAATGGCATGAAACTAGAAATCAACCACAACAGAAAAACTTAAAAATACTCAAACACATGGAAATTAAATAGCATGTAATTAAATAATGAATGGGTTAACAATGAGATCAAAGAAGGAATTAAAAAATTTCTAGAAACAAATGATAATGAGCATACAACAACTCAAAATTTATGGGACACAGCAAACACAGTCCTGAGAGGGAAGTTCATAGCACTACAGGCATACCTTAAGAAGCTAGAAAAAGCTCAAATAAATAACATCTAAAAGAACTAGAAAAAGAACAGCAAGCAAAGCCCAGAGGTAGTAGAAGGAAGGAAATAATAAAGATCAGAGCGGAAATAAATGACATAGAGGCTAAAAAAACAATACAGAGGATCAACTAAACCAACAGCTGGTTCTTTGAAAGGGTAAACAAGATCGATGAACCTTTAACCAGACTCACCAAGAAAAAAAAAGAGAGGACTCAAATAAATAAAATTAAAAATGAGAGTGGAGAAATAACAACTGACACAACAGAAATTCAAAATATTGTAAGAAAATGCTATGAAGGTATGCCAAAATATTAGACAACCTAGGTGAAATGGACAAATTCCTTGAAACATATAATCTTTCCAAATTCAATCTGGAAGAATCAGAAAACCTAAACAGACTGATTACAACAAATGAGATAGAAACAGTTATCAAAAAAACTCTCAACAATCAAAAGCCCTGGGCCAGATGGCTTCGCAGGTGAATTCTACCAAATATTCAAAGAAGAACTAACTTCTGTTCTTCTCAAGCTATTTCAAAAAATTCAAGAGGAAGGAAGACTTCCAAGTTCCTTTTATGAGGTGAGCATAATTCTGATTCCAAAACCAGGCAAAGAAAACACAAAGAAAGAAAATTATAGGCGAATATCCCTGATGAATTTAGATGCTAAAATCCTCAACAAAATATTAGCAAACCAGATCTAGCAATACATGAAAAAAAATCATACATCATGATCAAGTGGGATTTATTCTGGGGAGGCAAGGATGGTACAATATTTGTAAATCAATCGATGTGATTCATCACATAAACAAAAAGGAGAAAAAACACATGATAATTTCAATAGATGCAGAAAAAGTTTTGATCAAAACTCTCAGTAAAGTGAGAATACAGGGAACATACCTCAACATGATAAAGGCCATCTAAGAAGAAAAAAAACCCAAAAAGACATCGGCCTAGGATGCTGAGGACCCAGGTTCAAAACCCCTAGGTCACTGGCTTGAGCGGGGGTAGGGGGGCGGGTCACCAGCTTGAGTGTGGGGTTGCTGGCTTGAATGCAGGACCATAGACATGACCTCATGGTTGTTGGGTTGAGCCCAAAGATTGCTGGCTTGAGCAAAGTGTCATTGGCTCAGCTGGAGCTCCCCCTCTCCATACCATTCAAGGCACATGTGAGAAAGCAATCAGGGAACAACTACGGTACTGCAACTATGAGTTGATATTTTTCTCTCCCCCTCTCTCCCTATCTCTCTCTTTCTCACTTAAAAAGAAAAATCCCCCCACTGATTTGACAGAGAGAGAGGGAAAGAGAAAGAGAGGGAGAGAGAGAGAGGGAGGGAGAGAGAAGCATCAACTCATTCCACTTAGTTGCTCCATTCAGTGGTGCCCTCATTGGTGGCTTCTCCTATGTGCCCTGCCTGGGGATGGAACCCACAACTTGGGTGTGCTGGGACAATGCTCTAACCATTGAACCACCTGACTGGGGCCTCATTCCTTAGCCACTTTTATTTTTGTCTACTTTATTGATTTTTTAGAGGGAGAGGTAGGGAGGGAGAGAGAGTGAGAAAGAGAGGGAGGGTGGAATATCAAGCTGTTCTTGTATGTGCCCTGACCAGGGATCGAACTGGCAACGTCTGTGCTTCAGAACAATGCTCTAATCAACAGAGCTCTCCATCCAGCCAGGGTGCACTCCTTAAACTCTTCAAGCCTGTCACTACTTCTGCGATTTGTAGCCATGCAGATTATTTTTATCATCCCCATGTCTGGGTGCATCCGTTGATGCTGAGGCGTTCACTGTCCCCTTCCATCCACGTCCTAACTCTAGAAACTCCCTCTAACCTTTTCTCATGAGACATCCTTTGCTGTGGTCCATGTAGGTGTCGGGAAGGAGAGAGTAGTTGCTCATTTTGTTGTCCTTCATGGCCTGGAAGGAGACGTTCTTCAGGACTGAGTTCAGCTCTTCCGGGCTCAGCTTTGTGCCCAGGAACTGGCAGACTTTCTCCACGCTGGCTCTCAGGTCCTAGAGTGAGAACCACAGAAGAGAAAAAAATGGACATCACGGAGCATGAAGGAGAGGAGGAGAGAGAAGGGATGAGGAGAAGCGGGAAGACCATCAGCCTGTCTTATTCACCCACATGCCACCTGAGCTAGGGATGGAGGAGAGGGGCCCTGAGCAAACGCTCTTTGGAGACGAATGGGGTATGAGATTCATGTCGCTTCCTGTGAATAGAGTCCCAGTTGGCTCCACCAGAAGCCCACTTCCTGTCAGTCAGTATGGGAACATGCAAGTACTTCCTACACCGGTTCGACCCCTGTCCAGTCCCCCTGTCCATGCATCCCTGCCTGCTCCTGTCCTGAGGTTCCCAGACGGCTATTGCAATGAATAAAATGTTTCTTTTATTTACAATATTGTTTTCTTCCATTTATTTTTGTCCTCCTTTTCGTTGTAAAAAAGTTGGTCACCGTAATAAATAAGAAAATTGAAGAACATGGGCCAACTAATGAGGTCAGTAAAAAATAAAACAACACAATAACCCTGCTTGGTCTCATTTTTGGGATCAGTGTTGATTGAAAGTGTAGAATGGGAACATTCCAGACTGTAAGGAAGGTAGACAGCTATGACATGGAGCTGAAGAGAAGATTTTTTTTTTTTGTATTTTTCCAAAGTGAGAAGCAGGGAGGCAGAGAGACAGACTCCCGCTTGTGCCCCACTGGGAGCCACTTGGCATGCCCACCAGAGGGCGATGCTCTGCCCATCTGGGGCGTTGCTCTGCTGCAACCGGAGCCATTCTAGCACCTGAGGTGGAGGCCATGGAGCCATCCTCAGCACCTGGGCCAACTTTGCTCCAATGGAGCCTTGGCTGCAGGAGGGGAAGAGAAAGACAGAGAGAAAGGAGAAGGGGAAGAGTGGAGAAGTAGATAGGTGTTTCTCCTTTGTGCCCTGGCTGGGAATCAAACCCAGGACTTCCACATGCCGGGCCAACACTCTACCACTGAGCCAACCAGCCAGGACCGAGAAGAATTTTTTTGGTAGAGGAATTACCTGATGCAGCTCCTCATACGATATGATCAGGAAATTCTCTTTCCCTTTCATCTGCAACCAGCCACGAACATGGTCAAACCAGGAGCCATATGGCACTGCAAGGGAAATGAGGAGAAAAGGTGACTGGTTCATGTTTGTGTCCTCCATTGCCTAAGCAACTCTGCACCTATTTGGTGTGTTAGCCACACTTTAGGAATTCCATGACCAAGTGTCCTGAGTGCTGAAAATTCTTTCCCTCATTCACATGAGAAATAGAATTTCATACTTACTGCCCGGATGGCCGAGCAGTAGGTGCTAAAGGAGATACCCTACTTGAGATGCGTTCCAGATCGACCAGAAATAAAATGATTTTGAATGGTGAAGAGACTTCAGCTAGTAAAGGAAAGAACGGAAGTCAAACACCATCTAGTTTGGCCTGACCAGGCGGTGGCACAGTGGATAGAGCGTCAGACTGGGATGCAGAAGACCCAGGTTCGAGACCCTGAGCTCACCAGCTTGAACGCAGGTCCATCTGGCTTGAGCAAAAGCTCCCCAGCTTGGACCCAAAGTCGCTGGCTCCAGCAGGGGGTTGTTTGGTCTGCTGAAGGCCTGCGGTCAGGGCACATGTGAGAAAGCAATCAATGAACAACTAAGGTGTCGCAATGACAACGAAAAACTAATGACTGATGCTTCTCACCTCTGTTCCTGTCTGTCTGTCCCTATCTATCCCTCTCTCTGACTCTCTCTCTGTCCCTGTGAAAAAAAAAAAACACAAAAATACCTCCATCTAGTTTGTAGTCAATGTCTTTGTTCTCTTTGTCTGTGAATACTAGGAGGGAGTTACCTGGAGACAACACGTGCTTTTGTCTCTTTGCCCACCCCAGACCTTTGGGATTGTACTTTATTTATATTTTTTAAAAGATTTTATTATTTATATTTAGAAAGAGGATAGAGAAAAAGAAAGGTTGGGAAGAGTAGGGACCATCAACTCGTAGTAGTTGCTTCTCATATGTGCCTTGACTTGGCAAACCCAGGGTTTTGAACCAGCGACCTCAGCATTACAGGTCAATGCCTTATCCATTGTGCCAGCACAGGTCAGGTGGGACAGCTCATCTTCTGAAAAATTATCCCTTTCACATGGCATTCTATTCAGATGCCTATTGTTGGGGAATCATATGTCATGTGACCTGATCCCTTTGATATTGTTGATTTTTCTTGAAAAGGTCATCTGATAAATAAGAATCACTTGAAAAGTCTTGTACATCTACCTCTACCTTTTGGATTTTTTGTAAGTGTCCCGCTCACCCCCTTGGAGAAAGGGAAGATGCCCATAAAAGTGTCAGTGCTACAGTGTCAGAATTTTCTCAATTACCCTAGACAGATTGGTACCATTTTCCATGGCGTCAGAACCATTAGAGCATGCCTCCTACACAGAGTCTCCCTGTAGAAGGAAAGTCAAAGTATTGAGTGACTTTCTGTTTCCATTTTGAGAAAGTGAAGGTTGAGACCAAACATGCATAACTGAAGGCAGTCGCGTCCAGGGAAGGCCCAAGGACGCAGATGCTTGGCCTTCCGGGAGCTTTTTTGCAGGTCAGGAATCAGACAGTAGATGGTGTGGTACTATGTCTCAGAAAGGAGAAGAGAAATTTAATTAGTTTTGTAAAATTAAATAATAAAATTGTATGTTATATTTCGTTTATTAGTTTTTTACGCATGATGTTATGTTTTTGCTTAACAAATTAGATAACTGATTTTTCTAAGGCTCAATTCTGGAGATATTGGGGTCCTCCACTTGCAGTATTATTGTTGCCTCATTCTTTTGTGGCACCTCTTCATGAGACCCTGAATGCCAACAACATCTCCCCATCAGAATGTGATTCAAATGTTTGGAATTACAGCGGTGGTTAGCTAAATAATGGTCCCCGCTAAGGTGCCCGTGGCCTAATCCGCAAATCACGGATGATGTGATTAAGGATCTTCAGACAGAAAGAATGTCTTGGATTATGCTGGTGGAAACAGTGTGATCACAGGATTCCTGATGAGAGAGAGGCCAGAGTGTGAGACCCAGAGAAGAAGATGGGATGACATCAGGGTTCAGAGGGATGTGGCCATGAGCCAAGGAATGTGGGTATCCTCTAGAAGCTCGCGAGGCAGGAAGTGAATTCTCCACAAGAGCCTCAAGAATGAAATGCAGCTAGCTAGATATTCACATTAACTTGAGTCCCTAAAACACTGTTTTTGATTTTCTGAACTCCAGACACAAGAAAATTCTTGGTGGTTGTTTGAAACCACTAAGTGTGTGATCATTTCTTACAGTGGTGATAGAAATAGAACACACTTCCCAACACAACAGGTGAGAAGTGGAATCTCAGTGTAGTTTAAACACATTTCTCTTGTTTTGAGTATGGTAATTTTTTTATTTTTATTTTTTACTGAAAGAGACAGAGAGAGGGAGAGATAGAGACAGGCAGAAAGGGAGAGAGATGAGAAACATCAATTCTGTGTGGTGGCACCTTAGTTGTTCATTGATTGCTTTCTCATATGTGCCTTGACTGGGGGGCTGCAGCAGAGCAAGTGACCCCTTGCTCAAGCCAGCAATGTTGTGCTCAAGCCAGCGACCTTTGGGATCAAGCCAGTGACCATGGGGTCATATCTATGATCCCATGCTCAAGCCAGCTCAAGCCGGGTGAGCCCATGTTCAAGCCAGATGAGTCTGCACTCAAGCTGGCAACCTTGGGGCTCAAACCTGGGTCCTCTGCATACCAGTCCGATGTTCTATATACTTTGCCACTGCCTGGTCAGGCAAATTATCCTTTTATATGTTACCCTATTTAGAAAGATGTTGTGTGAGCCAAGCATGTTGATAGAGATTCTGTGTTAATGGGAAGTACCCTAGATTTCACCACATCGAGGTTGGATTGCAGTGTTGTTGTATAAACCACAAGACAGCAAGGTCTGGATGTGAGGAGCAGGAACTCCACCATTATGCCAGGAACCCTTATTTTGAGTCAGACTCACCATTTCCTTGAAGGAACCACTCAAAATATTCTTCAAGTGAGTCTGGAATTCTGGTGATCTTTAATGCTTTCCAGAAATGATAACCAGAAACAATAATATCTTTGGGATTTCTCATGATGTAAATACCCTTAAATGAGAAAAAAGAGAGATAATAAGAATAAATGTGCTCATGCCCCAGCCAATGGAGAAAAATCCAACTCCCACTAAACTGATTGGCTACAGTTTAATCTTTAATTTGTTCTTTTAACAAAGTCTTTATTTCTTTATTTTGGGTAAAATTATATATATATTTTTGCTGAGAATAATTAAAATAATGGTGATAACCAGATTTCTCTTTAATTCAAAACCTAATTAAGTTTATATTTTACTTTTAAAATATAATAATAATCAATAAAATGCCATCAGGCCTGACCAGGTGGTAGTGCAATAGATAGAGCATTGACCCGGGATGCTGAGGACCCAGGTTCAAAATCCGAAGATTGCGGACTTGAGCATGGACTCATCCGGTTTAAGCGCGGGTTTGTGGGTTTGAGCGTGGGATCACAGACATGACCCCATGGTCACTGGCTTGCACCCAAAGGTCACTGGCTTGAAGCCCAAGGTCTCTGGCTTGACTAAGGGGTCACTGGCTAAGCTGAAGTCCCCCAGTCAAGGCACATACGAGAAAGCAATCAATGAACAACTAAAGTGCCGCAACTATGAGTTGATGCTTCTCATCTCTCTCCCTTCCTGTCTGTCTGTCTCTGTCTGCCCCTTTATCTCTCTATCTTTCTCTCTCTCACTAAAATAAAGGAAAGAAAAAAAGAAGAGCCATCAGTCCTACGGTCCCTTTTTTTAGACTGGCCACAGGGTCTTACGTCAGTAAAAGACCCTCAATGACCCTTTACTCTATTCAATGGACTCTGTCATTTAAAAATTTTAGGACTCACTGTGCAGCAGACATTCCCTTACACTTTATAGAAGGTGCAGTGAACAAGATGTGTATAATTTCTCTTCAGGAACATTATGGTATGTGGCATGGAGGCAAATCGATTTACTACATTTTGGCCCCACAGTTTTCAGGAGCTCCTGGTGGTGAGTCAGGAACTCTGAGTTCCGTTGGGACTCTGACAGGGACAACCTACTCAGAGTTCCTCCAGGAAGTTCACGTTCCAGGCTTTTATTTGTTGTTTTTTTTCTAGAAACTTCTATTGCATCAGCACTTCCCAAATACTAATGAGACAGATGTTCAGGGTCTTTCATAAAACTGAAAACAGAGGTGTGAGTAAACCGATTGTGCTGCTTTGTAGGGTGTGACCTTAGGAGAGAAATCGAACTTGTGGGCTTCTCACCTGTTTGCTCAACACGTGACAACCAGGAACAAGAGAGGAGTGAGCAAGAGAGTCTCTTCCCTTCTAAGCTCTGCTCAAGGTTTTTTCTTTATGTGTCTAGGGGAGAGTCATGTGGGCGTGGAGAAGACTTGACCTACACCTGGGTTATTGATCACAAGGAGATGAGAACAGGTGTATACTGGGGCCCATGGTGGAAGTCAAAGAGTAAGACAGCCTCAGGTTCCAGTGGGATTCATGTCCTTAGTGAATACGGGGCAGACACAGCCAATTTTTGTAAGCACACACAGGGGGTCTTTGCATTTAAACACTCAGCACCAAAAGACCCTCTCTATGTGTGATCCCCCTAATTTTTCAGCATCACACACTGCAATCCATTGAAAATATTTCTTGTCATTGAATTCAGTTTCCCAAAATCCCAACAGAAATACGAACAGACAACCTGAGAGTGTAACTCCCTCATTAAACGTTTTTTTAGTGAGAGAGAGACAGACAGACAGATAGACAGACAGGAAGGGAAAAAGATGAGAAGCATCCACTCATAGCTGTGTCGCTTTAGTTCATGGATTGCTTATCATTTGTACCTTGACTGTGGTGGGGAGAGGGCTCCAGCTGAGCCAGTGACTCCTTGCTTAAGTCAGCGACCTTGGGCTTCAAGCCAGTGACTTGGGCTTTAAGCCAGCAACTTTGGGCTTCATGCCAGCGGCCATGAGATCATGTCGCTATCCCATGCTCAAGCTGGTGACCGTGTGCTCAAGATGGTGAGCCTGCACTCAAGCCAGTGACCTCAGGATTTTGAACCCGGGACCTCAGTTTCCAAGATTCTAATTAATTCTCTCTGGTTAACCAACAGTAGCAACGACATCTGAATGTGTTACTTTTTTTCATGGCACATGGTACTTCGAGGTGTGATTAAGTCTACACTAGTGACAATTGAGTAGCTCGTACAGGGTCATCATCATGACATAGAAAACCGTAGGTAATACTTGTCAGACAGTAGACACAAGGCCATGAAAGGCTGAGATTCATGGGAGAAGGAACCAAGCGAGTTGGGCCCCCTGACCACCCACATTCTGCCCATGGACTATCTCATCTATAGTGGAGAGAATACAACCCAAGCAAACCAGTCATGCTGAACCGAGGAGACAAAGTCACACCGTGGGGCAGCCACAGTGACTGGGATTGTCAGAGTGGGACATAAGGAAAGAAAGAGAGGTCTGCAGACACTGCCTCGGGTATGGGTCAGAGTCCTCTGTGAACCCACGGCACCATCAGGGAGTGCCAGACACATCGTACCAGGGGGCCGCAATTGCCACCAGCTTATCAGCACTCCTGGGAACTGTGAAGATGGGTTGGAAGTGAGCGGAGAAAAATGTGTGCATTTTATCCAGTGGGGAATATAGAATAAAAAGCCCTGCTTCTCCCCAAACACAATGGAGCCCTAATAAAAATGAAAAGCTGCTTTGAAAGCACTGAAGGAAAAATTAATCAACACAACCCTTAATCTAGATCTGGGAATATCTTCCTTCAAAAGCATGTAGGTGGGACACAAAATTGAAACTCATGGACATAGATAAGAGTACAGCGGTTATCAGGGGTAGGGGGATGTGAGGGAAGAGGAGGGGAGAAAGGGTGGGGGAAGGGTATAAAGAGTGATAAATATAAGGTGACGGAGGATGATCTGACTTTGGGTGATGGGTATACAACATAACGGACTGTTCAAATGGTGTGGAGATATTTATCCAAAATCTATAGACTCTTGCTGATCCATGTCACCCTGTTAAGTTTAATTTTCTAAAACAAACAAACAAAAAGCAAAATATAGTTTTAGAAACCTGTGAGCTCAGGGAACCTATGGCTAGAAGCTCTACGCTACAGCAAATTCTAAAGGAAGTCCTTCAGTCTGGTGAGGGCGGGTTATAATACATGTCAGAAAGGTCTCAGAAACAGGAAGTAAATAAATAAATATAGGACAGTATTTTCTTTGTCCTTGTAATTAACTTAAAGGACAAGCAAAATAATGCCGTAGGTGGTTATAATCATTTATGTAAACCTAAAAAAATTATAGAACGCCTGACCAGGCGGTGGCACAGTGGGTAGAGCGTCGAACTGGGATGCGGAGGACTCAGGTTTGAAACCCCGAGGTCGCCAGCTTGAGGGCAGGCTTATTTGGTTTGAGCAAGGCTCACCAGCTTGAGTCTAAGGTTGCCGGCTTGGGCAAGGGGTCACTCACTCTGCTATAGCACACCCCCCCGCCCCCCCCCCGCCCCCCCCCCCCGTCAAGGCAATATGAGAAAGCAACCAATGAACAACTAAGGAGCCGCAACGCAGAATTGGTGCTTCTTATCTCTCTCCCTTCCTGTCTCTGTCCCTCCCTATCTTTTCCTCTCTCTGTCTCTCCCTGTCTCTGTCACATAAAAAATAATTATGAGGAAATTGCACCTAGAACTCTGGTGGGAAATAAGAACGAACATACTGCCTCACTCAGCTACAAAGTCTGGGTCCCCTCGCTCAAACAAACTGGAGAAGTCATCCTCCGTCTGCCCAATTTCATCAGCATTGCCCTCCTAGACGCCACCCAATACTTGATATTTTTTCTCCTTGCCTCACCCTCTTATTTACTATATTTTTAAAAGTAGATATTACTCATGCAGCATGCCCTGAGGACTGATACTAAACTAGGCTCTTAGTAAGCCATGTTGTCGCTATCGACACAAACAGAGTGTATATGTCTGTTCTTGCCTTTTCCCGTGGTAGAATTCATAAATTTGTTAGGATGTGGCTTGGGCTCGTCTTAATCACCACCTTCCTCCAAAGCCTTTTACGCAGAGCCTGACGTGTAACAGGTGCCTAAACCTAAATGTACGAAAAAGAACTTCACAAAAGCCCACGCGCGGTGAGCCAGGTGTTGGAAAGGAAGGAACGCACAGGTGCATGAACACGCGAGCTTCGGGACAGAAAAATAGAGCTTCAGAGACAGTGCACTCACGGTCGACAGACAACCTCTGGAGAGCCATGGTTGGAATCATAATCATTTCCTGTCATAAACTCACGACCATTGTACAGAGCTTGGTCCTGGGGTTGTTTCTATTTGTTTGTTTTTTTATCTCCTTTACTCCTAGTTACCCAATATTTTCGCAAATCTCTAGAACGTTTTGACACGTTTGGCCAAATCAGGGTTAGAGGGTAAAAAAAAAAAGGTAACAGAATAAACTGCAATGATGGCAATCACAATAAAATAAGCAAACCTGACAGAATACAAGCGAACGGATAGAAGTACAGCACAGCATCAGTGCAATAGAAGCTCTTGTGACTTTAGAGTATTTGCATGATAATTTACTATCACATCGTGTAAGACGGTTTGAGGGCATTCCACACAACGTGGATAACATGTTCAGCATCACATGTATTCAGCTGGAATCACATGTATTCAACTGGAATCTCAGATGAGGAAAGATGCCTCTCTACGGCCCAGGGTCACTCAATGTCACAGCTTTCCTTGTAATCTCTTGAAATTATGCATCGGTGGGCTGTGCATCTACCGAATGGGTAAAACCTGCCCAACGTTGATTCTATCAGGATTAGGGATACCCTTTTGGATTTCAAGTGTTAGTGCTAAAGGCACATTTCCTATGAAACACAGGTGTTGGTTAACCATGGAGATGCTGTCCCCTGCCCCCGTGGTCCTGTCAATGTTGGGGACCTCAGTGTTGGTGGTATGGCCAGGATCTGTTTACCTACACCACCAGTGTGCTCTGGAGCAATGCCAGGCAGGTTGTATGGAGTACAACATTGTACCTCGAAAACAAGCTTTTCTGAATATCTATCTCCCTTTGCCAACCCATGTAGCAATCAGGTGCTGAAACACAATCATTCAGGCCAGCCCGAGAAGTGACGCAAACCATGTCACCCTTGCATGATTAGCTCACCTTGGCCTTGGACTTGAAGAATGACTTGGGGAAGAACTCAATAGGCAGGTGGGAGCTGTAGAAGCGGGGGTCTTTCTGAGTCTCTATAAGTTCGAGCCCTGTGATCGATTCTATCCATGGTGAACGTTCCCACTTGAGAACAGTCTGGACCCAGCTGGGGTCTCCCTTGGTGTGGATCAAATGGACAATCTCCAGGATCCAATTGGTCCCTGAATCAGAAAGAAGAAAAGAGAGTGTCATCTGCTTCAATCGGACTTTGGATGCCACCCTGACATCTTAAAGACACGGTTCTTTCAGCAGTGTCACCCATGTCCCTGAATTTCTCATCTTGCTTTTCTCTTAGACACCTTCCATTGATCTTTCAATCTTGAAACATTAGACATTTAGTTTCCATTAGACCGTGAGCACCTTCTGAGTTGACAGTATTGGTTTCACATGTACAATGTCATGACTAGACATTTCTATATCTTAATTACCCTGATAAATCTAGTACCCACCTGGTATCATAAAAAGTTATTACAATATTATCAACTCTATTGCCTATGTTGTACTTTATACCCCTGTGACTATTTTTTCCATTTTATTTTATTATTTTATTTTATTTTTACTTCTGTATTTTTCTGAAGTGAAAAGCAGGGAGGTAGAGAAACAGACTCCTGCATGTGCCTGACCAAGATCCACCCGGCATGCCCACCAGGGGGCAGTGCTCTGCCCATCTGGGGCCATTGCTCCATTGCAACTGGAACCATTCTAGCACCTGAGGTGGAGGCCATGGAGCCATCCTCAGGGCCCAGGCCAACTTTGCTCCAATGGAGCCTTGGCTGCAGGAGGGGAAGAGAGAGATAAAGAGGAAGGATAGGGGGAAGGATGGAGAAGCAGATGGGTGCTTCTCCTGTGTGCCCTGGCTGGGAATCGAACGTGGGACTTCCACACACCAGGCTGATGCTTTACCAGTGAGCCAACCAGCCAGGGCCCACTGTGACTATTTCATAACTGCCAATTTGTACTTCTTAAGCCCTTTCCCTTTTTTCACTCAGCCCCCCAAACTCCCTCCCATCTGGCAGCCATGAAAACATTCTCTGTGTGTGGGAGGTTTGTTTAGATTCCACATATAAGTGAAATCACATGGCATTTGTCTTTCTCTGTCTGACTTATTTCACTCAGACAATGCCCTTTGGGTCCTTCCATGTTGTTGCAGAAGGTAAGACTACATTCTTTTTTTTATGGCTGAGTAGTAGTCTGTCTTATATATATATAAGACATATGTACATATATATATATGTACAACTTCATTATCCATTTGTTTATTGATGCACACTTAGGCTGTTTCCATATCTTGGCTTGTAAATAATGCTGTAATGGACATGTGGGTGCATATGTCTTTTTGAACTAGTGATTTGGAGATATATATATATATATATATATATATATATATATATATATATTTCCTAAAGAGAAAGTGCTGGATCTTTCTTTGTCTCTTGTTATAGCCTTTGTTTTAATATTTGTTTTGTCTGGTATCCTAGCTTTAAAAAATTTTTTTAAGTTAACTGCTCACAGAAATGAGGGGATATTTCACAATGAATATAAAGCGATAAAATATCCCCTAATTTTTGTAAGCAGTATATTTTAAACTTTACATATAGCTACCCCAGCTTTTTAAAAATATTCTATTTGCATGAAACATCTTTTTTCATGTCTTTACTTTAGTCTGTGTGTGTCTTTAGACCTGAAATGGGTGTCTTGTAGACAGCATGTATATGGGTCTCATTTTCTTATCCATTTAGCTACCCAATGTCTTTTAACTGGAGCATGTAATTCATTGACATTTAAAAGTGATTATTGATAGGTATGTAGCTATGACCATTTTATCATTTATATTTATGTTCTTTTTATCCTTGGTGGTTTTAGCTGTTTCTTTTTTGGGAAGCTCTTTATCTTTCTTTCAATTATAAAATTATAATAGCCTTGCTGGATAAAGTGGTAGTCTTGGTTGTAGATCTTTGCTTTTCATTGCTTTGAATATTTTGTGCCAATTCCTTCTTGCAAATTTCTGTTGAGGACTCAGCTGACAGTATTATAGGAGCTCCCTTGTAGCTAACTAACTTGCTTTTCTTTTGCTACTGTTAAGATTCTCTCTTTGTCTCTAACCTTTTGCATTTTAATTATAATATGCCTTGGTGTGGACCTCTTTGGGTTCCTCTTGTTTGGGACTCTGTGCTTCCTGGACTTGTATGTCTATTTCCTTCACCAGGTTAGAAAAGTTTTCTGTCATTATTGTTATTTATTTATTATTAAGTGAGAGGCGGGGAGGCAGATGAACAGACACCCACATGCACCCCGACTGGAATCCACCTGGCAAGCCCCCTACCAGGTGATGTTCTGACCATCTGAGTGGGGCTGCAGCTCCATTGCTCAGCAAACAAGCTATTTTTACTGCCTGAGGCAAGGTCATGGTGCCATTCTCAATGCCCAGTGCCAAGTTGCTCAAATTATTCAAGCCATGGCTGGGGGGTGGGGAAAGAGAGAGAGAGAGAGAGAGAGAGAGAGAGAGAGAGAGAGAGAGAAGGGGAAGGGGAATGGTGAAGCAGATGTGCACTTCTCCTGTGTGCCCTAACAGGGAATCAAACCCAGGACTTCCATAAGCAAGGCCAATGCTCTACCACTGAGCCAAGTAGGTTTTCAATTCTTTACTCTCTCTGTTTTCTTTCTGACACCCCGATGATGCGAATGTTGGTGCGCTTGAAGTTGTCTCAGAGGCCCCTTAATTATTCTCATTTTGGGGGGTTCATTTTTCTCTTTGTTGTTCTGATTGGGCATTTTGCTGCTTTATTTTCCAAATCACTGATCTGTTCCTCTGCTTCATCTTCTCTACTGTTAACTCCCTTTAACATAGTCTTCATTTCAGTTATTGTGTATTTCATTTATGATTGGTTCTTTGGTATATTTTTTATCTCCATTTTTATCTTTTCTATCTCTTTGTTGAAGTTCTTACTCAGTTGAGCCACTCTTCCCCTACATTCACAAAGCATCCTTACAACCCACCTTTTGAACTCTCTATCTGGTTGACTGCTTGACTCCATTTTGTTTATATTTTTTTTCTGAAGATTTGTTTTGTTTTTCCATTTGGGATATTGTTCTCTGTCTCATTTTGGCTGTCTGCCTTCATTTGCTTTCATGTATTGGGTTGAGCTGCTACATCTGCCAATCGTGAGAGTGGCCATGAAGTAGGTGTAGTGTGGGTCCAGTAGTGCAGCCTCCCTAGTCACTGAGGACTGGTGTTTCAGGTGTGTCCCTTGTGTGGGTTGTGTGTGCTGTTCTTCTGTAATGAAGCCTTGGTTGATGCCAGCACATCAACAGGCATGACAGACCCTTCAGTCTGATTAGTTGTGAGGAGTCGCTGTGACTACAGTGGAGGAGCTATTGTGTAGGAGTAGTCCTTAGGGGGGCAGGATTTGCTTTAGTGGCAATCTGGTGCCTGCCGAGTCAGCCCTTTGAATGTGCTGGTGTGAATATAGTTAAGTGGTTCTGGTGTGGTCAGCTACTGCCTGTTCACTGTTCAAGACCTTCTGGCAGGAGCTAAAATGTGAGATGCCAATGGCCACCAACTAGATTGGGCTTGGAGCTCCCTGGGAGAGGCGAAGTTGTAAACCAGGTGGGCTGCCATTACTTCCGAACTTGGGACCACTTAGCAAGAGGTACAGGGCATGCTGAGGCCAGATGCTGTTTTCTTTTTTGGGGGGGGGTGTTGTGAACATTTGAGAGGTTTTAGGAAAGTCCACAGCATGAGCCCTGACTATCTATTTGTGGGAAAGAGCCCTGGAAGTGACTTGGGTGAGCCTGCAGGTTGGGTGGGGCATGGGGACCTTAGAGAATCACCAGGGTGAGGTGAATTGTGTGAGTCCAATTGATGGAGACTCAGATAATGTACCTGCCTGTGCCTTCAGGGAGAGAATTCAGTGAAGGAACAACGGTCTCTCCCAGAACTTTGGCCTGGGAGAAAGCCACCCATCCCGCCCTTACTCTAATGTCAGGCAATTCAGTTTCTCCTTGTGTGTCTCTGAGACTTTTCAAGCTGCTGGCCCCCACTACGGGAGCTTAAAGGGGCAAATCCAAGTAAGTGTCTGCCTGGGTCCTTCAAGAGGGACACCTTGGGACTCTGGCAACATCCTGTCTCACTCAGCCACTATCCCCAATGATTTTTACAGGCAGAAGTTATGGGGATTCTCTATTTGGCACTGGAACCCTGGGCTAGTGGGGCCTCGTGTGCAAGTGGGACCCCTCAATCCTCTGGGGGGCCTGCACAGCTGAAATATTCCTCCCAATTTTTATCCCACCACATCTGCCCATCTGGGGCATTGCTCCATTGTAACCAGAGCCATTCTAGTGCCTGAGGTGGAGGCACTTGCCTGTTTCACATCTCTACCCCTCCTACCAGTTTTGATGTGGTTTCTTCTTTATATCCTTAGGTATAGGGCTTCTGTTCAGCTAGACATTAGGAAGTTTCCTTTTTAAAAAGTTTTTATTGATTTTTTTCCTTTTAAAAAAATGTATTGATTTTGGGGAGAGAGGAAGGGAGGGAGAAAGGGAAGAAGGGAGGGAGAGAGCAAGTGAGAGAGAAAAAGAGGGAAACATCAATCTGTTCCTGTATATGCCCTGACCAAGGATCAAACCAGCAACGTCTTAGCTTTGGGAAAATGCTCTAACCAACCAACCTATCTGGCTAGGGCCAGGATGTTCTTAATGATGGTCAATCTGTAGTTTAGTGGTAATTTTAATGTGATTTTTGTGAGGAGACAAACACAGTGTTTTAACTACTCTGCCATCTTGACTGGAAGCCAATCTGTCCATTCACTACTAATCTTTTTATTTTATACTTATTTTTATTTAAATATAGTTGGTATACAATCTTATACTATTTATATTCATTTCAGGTGGACAGTAGAGTGATTCAACATTTTCATATCTTATACTGTGATCACCTTAAAAATTCTAATAATTATCTGTCACCATGTAACCTTGATAATAATATTGTTTACTATATTTCCCTTCCTGTTTTCAACCATTCCCCTACCCCCTCCCTTCTGGTAATGATTTCTTTTTTTTATGTTTCTAGAGTTTCTTTTGATTTTTTTGTTTGTCTGTTTTGCTTTTAGATTCTACATATAAGTAAAACCATATGGTATGTGTCTTTCTCTACCTGACTTCTTTCACTTAGCATAATAACACTTTAGAGCCATGTTGTCAAGAAGGAAGACCTAGAGAGGAAAATGCTCAGCCACTTGCAACCATCTGCTTCTGCCCTTGAGTGAGCAAAGAGGACTCACTGCCATGCAGCCCCGAGCAGTTTTGAGGAGGACCCACCCATCAGAGATGCCGGCAGTTCCGCTACACTGAATTACTGAAATTCTGAGTCAAATAGAGCAATGGCGTATTTTTATAGACATTTCATTATAAAACAAAAATAAGTCCCCATATGTTAAGATGTGTTTGTCAAGAATTCTGTCACACACAGCCCTTAACAGCCATGCACCCTGGAATTTAGTATCTGGTCCAAAGGGCAACGCTTGAGAGATGCTTCCTAATTCAATGACCACGTCGCTTTAAACCCACTGCTTAAAAAAAATTTTTTTCTGAAGTTAGAAGTGGGGAGGAAGACAGATAGACTCCCACATGCACCCAACCGGGATCCACCTGGCATGCCCACCAGGCAGCGATGCTCTGCCCATCTGGGGCATTGCTCCATTGCAACCAGAGCCATTCTAGTGCCTAAGGTGGAGGCCATGGAGCCATCCTCAGTGCCCGGGCCAACTATGCTCCAATAAAGCCTTGGCTGCGGGAGGGGAAGAAAAAGAGAAAGAAAGGAGAGGGGGAAGGGTGGAGAAGCAGATGGGTGCTTCTCCTGTGTTCCCTGGCTGGGAATCAAACCCAGGACTTCCACATGCTGGGCCAATGCTCTGCCACTAAGCCAACCAGCCAAGGCCTGCCTAAATATTTCTAAACTTCCAATTCCTCTGTCACTCTCCTAGTCCTAATCAAAGTTGTCAACGAACTCACCTACTGATGTGGCAATATTAAATCTAATTTGACCTACTGCTCCCTACTTACTCTTGGCTCGTAAAATTCCTTCAACCTAGAGAGCACCTAGTCATCTTTGCTCATACACACCTGTCACCTTGCCGTTTACATGCTTTATAGGGATTGACATCGACTTGGGATACTTTTCTAATTTATTCACCATGAGTTGAAGGTTTTAAAGCAATTTTCCATTTAAACACATCTTATCTCCCCTCCTGCTACTATGCTATCTCCATTCTCTACAATATTTTTTTCAGATTTCCAACTCTCCTTCAGTATCTTGCAAATCTGGACCCTTCCCACTCTGTTCTCTCTGCACCTCTGATAAAGCCTCTCTCCTTGAGCAAAGGCTGGTCAGACTCCTCTGAGTCACCTTCACGATTTGACCTTGACCTTAGCCCTCTACGTCCATCTTTCTGTGTCAGCAAAGTTCTAGCCAGAGTACCGCAAAACCAATAATGGAAATTCTCCCACCTTTGATATCTTATCGAGGTCCTGAACCCTCACCCTTGATGTCCAAGTCCTGGGCTTGCCTTAGCAAAGATCTTGTTAGGCTGCTTGGGCAAGAACCATTGAACCTTTGAGGTCTAACTAAATTCTCTTAGTAGCTTTCAATATACTGAGTCACTCACTCTGCTCAATGCTTATCTGTTATATTCAGTCTCTCCAAGAAAGTAATAAATCGTTTCTTGGCATTTTATCAAGTGCTAGAATAATTTTTTATTTGACCTCTAAAAATACCACCTTCTCTTGATGTCTCAGAATAGACGGGTCCTTCTGACCAGATCCTTTGATGTCCTATCCCCTTTACACATCCAACACAATCACCTAATAATCTCTACATCTCCTAGTAATCTCTATATCTCTTCATAATCTCTATGTCTCTATAATGCCCTGGTGGTCACATTGCTTTGTATCATCATTGCCAGAATGACTCCCTCTTTCTGAGTATAAGCTCCACTGAGAAACCACACTCATCACCAAAGCAGAGTTGAGTGTGAGGCACAGAAAAGGCACCCTAACCCCCACCACCTCAGTTTCTTACCTGACTTCGGGTAAGAAAAGATAACAACGTCGTCATCCCTCACCACAAATTCATCCCTCAAAGACTTCAGGTCTTTAATAGTAGTTGTAGGGAAAGGGATCCCTTCAATCCATAAAAATTCTCCGGCCATTTCCAAACAACAGCCTTCTGACCTGGGTTTGGTTGTGCTGGGCTTAGCAATTGAGAAGGTGGCTCTACTTCCTGGTTCTGATCCACATCACAAGTACAGAGCAGAACCATCCAAGGTTTCTCTGGGACAATGAAGAAAACTGGAGGGTCACAGTCAGTTGAGGTAATCATTAGCTCATTTGGAATACTTTCTGAGAATCATTGATTGAGTCTGACGCTCTTTAGCCTGCCGCATAACTAACCTTATTTCTTGGACACTCCCAGATTACATCATTAATTATTGACTAAATTATGAAAGCCTTCAATCAAACAGTGTCTATAGAGTCCAGCAAAATAGCAATTTTACTAACAGGAATAGGTGAGTGCATGTATTATATGATCCGGAAAAAATATGTAAGCCATGTTCACACAGGACTGAAAGTTATTTCTAATGCTCATACTTTGATGAAGTAGGTAGAGTTTTTAACATTCTTCTAACATGAAATGAGCTGATAAAATAATAATAATAACTACTATTATTATTATTATTTTATTCATTGAGAGGAGGGGAGGCAGAGAAACAGATTCCTGCATGCACCCCAACCAGGATCCACCCAGCACTCCCACTAGGGGGCAATGCTCCGCCCATCTGGGGCATTGCTCCATTGCTTAGCAACTGAGCTCTTCTTAGTGCCTGAGGCAGAGGCCATGGAGCCATCCTCAGCACCCGGGGCCAATTCACTCCAATCTAGCCATGATTGCAGGAGGGGGAGAGAGAGAAGCAAGAGGGGGAAGGGTAGAGAAGCAGATGGTTGCTTCTCCTGTGTGTCCTGACAGGGAATCAAACCCAGGATATCCACATGCCAGACCCACGTTCTACCACTGAGCCAACTGGCCAGGGCCAAAAGTTTAGGTTTCCAACATCGCATATGATACTAGAATAGGAATCCCTTCAAACCACAAAACACATCAGCGCCCACATAAAAGATTGCCTACCAAGGCTGACCTAGTGGTTCCAGCTGCAGCGAACTTGGAGACAGGCAGCTCAGCCTCTCAGTGCTGATGGAAGTGCACTGTGAACACCAGATCTGGAGCACAGAACACGGAGGCTGGGACAGGACAGCACACTTCTCTGAGGAGGCTCTGCGGAGTCACCCCTGTGCGAGGGAGGGTGCAAGGTATGGCTTCATCGTCAGTGAAAGTTGCAGCAAACATTAGCTAAGTCCGAGTACTTTTTGAGGTTCTGTGTATATTTTTTAAATTTTTTAAGTGAGGAGAGATAGACAGACGCCCGCATGCACCCCAACTAGGACCCACCTGGCAATCACAATCTGGGCTGATGTTTGAGTCAACTGATCTACCCTTAGCAACTGAGGCCGAGACTTAGACTAACTGAGCCACTGGCTATGAGAGGGGAAGAGGGAGAGAAGGGAAAGAGAGAGGGGAAGAGAAGCAGATGGTCGCTTCTCCTCTGTGCCCTAACTGGTGATCGAACCCAGGACATCTACACGAGAGGTTCGTGCTCTATCCACTGAGCCAAATGGCCAGGGCCAGTTCTGTGGATTTTTAATGGTACCCAAAGGTCAATAAACAAATAGAGATTCAAAGAAATGAGGATTTATTTAAATTATTCCAGTCAACATAATTACCCATACTCTCTGGCAATGTTTTCCAAGGTCACACAGGTGGTGATTGGCTCAGTTGTGGACCAGTCCTTTCAAATGGCATGGACAGACAGACCTCCTGTCAAACTGTGATTCCAGTTGAGATAGTTTCCATTTCTATAACACCTGACCTGCAAACACTGTGTAAGCCATGTTAACCCATGACCCAGACAGTTTTCCTAAATGTGCGTGATTAATGAAGTTAGATTCTTTAACTTTCTTCTACTGTGAAGGCGCTGCTACTCACTTACTTGCTGATTTACTTTTTCCATAAAATTTGGCAGCAGCTGGATTCTGAGGTTTGTGGGCTCAGCGTAGCTGGCACAAGTCCAAGTGACCCCGGCACGCTGCCAACGTGACAGCTTTGTGTAAGTCTGTGTGTGTCAGAGGAACTTAATCTTTTATTCAGGCTTACTGTTAAGTGCCAGAAATTTGAATGTGTTTTCTCCTAAAATGTCTTTAAAATATAAAGATAGGTATTATTTCGCAATGTTCAAATATTTAACATTTGAAAACAGAGAGTAAAGGGTTGATATACATCTGGGAAATAATCAGTTATTATGTGTCCGTTTAAGGGGGATGTGTCGTGGCTACCATGGGCTCACTGTGCATGCCCAGGCTGGTCACTGGGCCCAAATGGACTGTAAGTGACCATGTGTGTCACCTGGATGCTGTGTGAACAGTATGAGCCACATGATGTTTGTCACAAAGGAAGACCATATAGCTAAATAGTTTGCTGCATATTGGGACCATTGCCTGACAATAGCATTATTTTCCAACCATGTCAGGGCAGCGTGGTTGCAAGGGGAAAAGGGCTGGTAAGACCCTACTAGGGACTCCTACAGTCTGAGAGAATGTCATCTTGGACCGGCAGAGACATTTGCCGCCAATCAACTTGCACAGAATGAGGGAAATCCATCACTGCTCAGTGGAAAGGCCCCTGCCTCTCTCTGCAGGATATGATATCCAGCAACTCCTTGGAGCTTTCACAACAAGCTGACATGGCTACAACACCCATGCAGCATGATGCTGTTGTGGACCTGCCTTATGCTATGAGCAGTCTTTATGAAACACCCCCATTCATTCAAGAAAACTAAGGGTTAGAAAATTGAGTTACTTCCCTTTAGCCACCAGGAACTGTGTGAGCAAATGGTAGCATTTTCCTGCAGGCCATCTTCTTCTTTACAAGGCGACTATGTGGGCTTCTCGTCACCCCTGGAATCACAGTGGAGGTCATCTCATGGGATCTAAGTGGGTCAGGGAAGTTGTTTTTTTTTTTTTTTACAGGGACAGAGAGAGAGTCAGAGAGAGGGATAGATAGGGACAGACAGATAGGAACGGAGAGAGGTGAGAAGCATCAATCATTAGTTTTTTGTTGCCATTGCAACACCTTGGTTGTTCATTGATTGCTTTCTCACACGTGCCTTGACCATGGACCTTCAGCAGACCGAGCAACCCCTTACTGGAGCCAGCGACCTTGGGTCCAAGCTGACGAGATTTTTTGCTCAAGCCAGATGGGCCCGCGCTCAAGCTGGCGAGCTCAGGATCTCGAACCTGGGTCTTCTGCATCCCAGTCCGACGCTCTATCCACTGCGCCACTGCCTGGTCAGACTGAAGTCCAGTTTTAACTGACTTCAGATTGTGAATCTGAGGACTGGAATAGAAGTTGGAGTTGGTCAAATAAAAGTTATGGAGGGGAGTGCGGCTCACAGAAGGAAAGGCTTAGGTGATGCCCCTGATTTGCCTCCACTACAACCCTTTTATTACCCTGACAGAGAATGAGAGAAACAAACATCTCAGTTCAGAGATGGTCTGTGTCCAGGGACTAAGTCCAGCTTGTGCCCAGCACTTGCCGCCTTTTGTGGATTACTGTCAGAATACAGGAAGTGCTTTCCAGATATTTATTTGCTTTTATTCAATAGCATGCTGGTAAATATTCAACCAGAGGCTGAGAGTTGAGTGAAGCCTTGCCTTATAGCACTTGCCTCATATCCACAGTGTAAATACTCCCATCAGGAAGGAATTTAATCGACTAATGAATGTGGATTTTGGAAGAAAAGTGCAATAGCATTATAACACATAGCATTTCCTTCATACAGACTCAATATGTACACACAAATAATCTCAGGAGCATTGCTAATCACAAAAAAAAAAAAATAAAGTGATACATGGCCCTGGCTGGTTTGCTCAGTGGTAGAGCATCAGCCTGGTGTGTGGAAGTCTCTGGTTCAATTCCCAGTCAGGACACACAGGAGAAGCACCCATCTGCTTCTCTACCCTTCTCCCTCTCATTTCTCTCTCTCTCTTCTCCCCTCCTGCAGTCATGGCTCGATTAGAGCAAGTTGGTCCCGAGCACTGAAGATGGCTCCATAGTCTCCGCCTCAGGTGCTAAAATATGGCTCCAGTTGCAACAGAGCAAGGGCCCTGGATGGGCAGAACATCGCCCCCTAGTGAGCTTGCTGGGTGGATCCCAGTTGGGGTGCATACGGGAGTTTGTCTCTGCCTCCCCTCCTCTCACTAAAATAATAAATAAATAAATAAATAAAGTGATACAGTAATTAGGAAAGGATCAATTTGGAGTATTGACTAGCTTTGTTTTCCAAAAACTCAATTAATTGTTAAGTTTATCTAGTTTAATTTATGATGATGGCTGTGTTTAGCAATGGACTCACAGAATTCCTAAAAATATTACCCACAGGCTGATGCCAGCTGTCTTCAGATGTGCCCACTTTATTTCTCTCTTGCTGTGATCTCCCTGATGTCAGGGCTATCTTCTTATTTGACATATTATATGTGGTCACTGCTCTGATTGCAGAAAGAGAGTTCCCTAAAGAGACTAACCACAGGTTAAGTGCTTTAATAGAGACAAGAAAAGTGTTCCCCAAATGCAAAGAAGCAACCAACACACTCTGAAAAGAAAGGGTCTGGAGGAGACTGTAAAGGCACAACACCTGAGCCGCACCTGAGAAAAGGTAAGTGAGCTAGCATCAAGACTGCTGAGGGGAGGAGGGCACTTAGCGTGAAGACAGAATGAAAGACCTGCCTACTGAGGATGGATCCCTGGCCTCCACCTCAGGCACTAAAAATAGCTGGGTTGCTAAGCAGTGGAGCAACATCCCAGATGGGCAGAGCATCGCCCCCTAGTGGGCTTGTCTGGTGGATTCCCGTCAGGGTGCATGCAGGAATCTGTCTGCCTCCCCTGCTCTCATTTAATTAAAAACAAAAATGTGCCCAGAAAACATGGCCATTCAGATAATTTTGTAAGGATAGGTCAACCAGATGTACTGACTGCTTTCCTCCTGGAGGTTGGTTGACCCAGGTGGCTGGTCAGGCAGCCTGTGCTTGGTGGGTAATTGTAGCACAGTGGTATTGACGGCCTACTCTTGGCACGAGCAAGAGCCAGTCTCAGGATGAGGTGAACTGGGAAGGGGACGGTTTGCCTGTTAAGTATTAGCTAGCTGTTTAGTAAATGCCTGTTGAATGAACAAATAATTTTGTTAAATAGTTAATACCGGCCATTCATGGATGTTTGTAAAATGTTTAATTAATTAATTTACTTAAGTATTGAGAGAGGCAGGGAGAGAGAGACAGGAACATCGAGCTGCTCCTGTATGTGCCCTGACTGGTGAATCAAACTGGTTGGCCTCCGCACTCAACCAACTGAGCTATCCGGCCAGCACTTTATTATTATTTTTTTTAGTTTATTGATGGATTCTCAGAGAGACAGAGAGAGGAAGGGAGAAAGAGGAAGGGGGAAGGGATGCTTTTATTTGTTGTTCCACTCAGTCCTGCACTCACTGCTTGCTTCCCCATGTGTACCAGTTAGGTGCATTCTGCATACCCCACACAACAGCACTTTCCTGGCAACCTGGGGTGGCTTCCCATGTTGTCACAATCCCCATGGCTCTTGAGGCTTCACACTTATCCAACTCGTCCCCCCTGTCACTCCATCTGGCCCCCACCAGAGCTGAGTGAGTTTCAAAAGTCCCCCACTTAAAATCAACACCCTTCAGGGTTCAGAGGAGCAAGTGGAAGATTTGAGCACGAGGTGGTGCCATGGCCGCGCTGCCCAACTACTAGAGGGCACGCGAGTACTTCCCACCATCCCACAGCTCTCAGCAAAGCAGGTCACCTACCGAGAGGTGTGTACCACTATCTAATGGGTGCATGGAGTGTTCCTTTCTCAGGTCCTCACAAGTGCACGGGAGTGATGCCCTCCATGTGGCTGACAAGGAAAGTGAGGCTCAGAGAGTGACATGGCCACTCGGTGTCCCCTTTATAAGACAGAAGTGATATCTCAGTGAGAGAACTACAGATCACGTGCTGAGTTGTGTGCACTCAGCAAGCAGCCTTTGGTTTTGTTTTCACTGTTGCATGGTAGTTATTATTATTATTTGTATTTTTCTGAAGTGAGAAGCAGGGAGACAGAGACAGACTGCCGCATGCACCCAGCCTGAGGTGGAGGCCATGCAGCCATCCTCTGCGCCTGGGGCCAACTTTCCTCCAATGAAGCCTTGGCTGTGGGAGGGGAAGAGAGAGACAGAGAGAAAGGAGAGGGGGAAGGGTGGAGAAGCAGATGGGCACCTCTCAAGTGTGCCCTGACTGGGAATCAAAACTACCATTTCTTAAAAAGGAAAAAAAGAAATTGGCAAAGCATTGAAGTCCCAGGATCAAAACCCTGAGGCCAATGGCTACAGTTAAGGGTCACTAGCTTGAGTGTGGGATCATCAACATGATCCCATGGTCACTGGCTTGAGCTCATGGTCTCTGGCTTGTGCAAGGGGTCACTTACTCTGCTGTAGCCCCGGGGGGCAAGGCACATATGAGAAAGCAATCAATGAACAACTAAGGTGCCACATCTACGAGTTGATGCTTCTCATCTCTTCCCCCGCACCCCCCAAAAGAAAACCCAAACAAAAAACTGGCACAGCACAACCTGGACCCGCCAGTGTCCCACAATTCAACTCAGTTCTGACACCCTCTACTTGGAGGCAAGGCCAGGTCCCACAAGACTGCCCCCCTCCCCACTTCAGACACCAGTTGCCAATCCACGTTTTCACCTGAGCTTCTGACAGATCAGCTATGGAGCCGAGGCCCCCCATGAGCCCCTCCTGGGGTTTAATTTGCTAGAACAGCGCACAGATCTCAGAAGAACACGTTCCTCACTAGATCACTACTTAGTATAAAAGGTAACTCGGAAAGAGCCAGTTGGAAGAGGTGGATGTTACAAGGTCTGTGGCGTTTCCATGGACTTCTGCGAGGTCACACCTCTCTCCGCAGTCCCCACTTGTTCATCATCCCGGAAGCTCTCTGAAGTCCTCCTTTTGGGTTTTTAAGGCGTCCTCCATAGGCCTCCATTTGTATATGATTACGTCATTGACCGCCGCGGAAGGATTTTCAATCGGGTCCCTGGCTTCAGAAAAACGTGCCGAAGTAACACCCTCACCTCCTCCGCAAGATGAGGAGGCACCAAGGGACCCGTGACCCCACTCCTCAGGTTCGGCTCCAAAGAGGCTAGCAACTCAGCTGAACAAAATAAGGCTTTCTAATGTATTTTTCAAATAGGGGACATAAGGAGGCCTCTGTAGAAAACGTAGACTTTCTTCCCCAAACCCCACCACCCCCGGTTTCGGAGACACACCGAACCAGGCGGGCGTCAACATCTACCCCCACGTTGGGGGAAAGAAAGCTAGCCAGTCCTTGCATTTTGGGGGACACTGAGCTTAGGCTGCCCTGCCCTTGAAGACCCTCTCACACACTGTATTGCACGCAGGCGTGGGGGCGGAAGGATCCAGGCCCAGGGTCTCCGCAGGTAAGAGCTCCGCACCAAGTGTCATTGCGCTCCTGGTATCCCCCCCCCCCCCCACCGCGGGTGCTCTCCCCGCTGCGCCCCGGGCACAAGCGTGTGCCCCGCGGTGCTGCACCGGGTGCCCAGGTGCGCGCATTGACTGAAAGGCCAGTGCCCGCAACGGTGGCACTCTCCACGGGCCCCTCGCCCCAGTGCCCGCGCAGGTGCCGCTCCAGGTAGGGCCGCTGGGTGAAGATCTTTCCGCCCGCAGGGAATCCAGGGGCCTTTCGCCGGTGGGGGTCTGATGCCGCAATCTCACGACGATCACCGCACCTGCATCTTCAGGTATGCACCAAGAGCGCGCGCAGGCGTGTCCTCCTCGTACACCCCTAGGACCTAGGGGTAATGGAGGTCTTCCCGCTATCGCTGCGCTTGCCAGGTTTCTTCCCCAGGTGGCTGAGCAGGTAGGTCCCAGTGCTGCCGGAAGCAGCTCTTCCCGGGAAGTTTTTCCGGGTATGGGTCCTCCCAAACCCCCAACGCAGGTGGCCTTTGTCCTCGGGGAGCCAGTTCCCCAGAGGGCAGCTCCTGTCCCTGCGGTGGGCCCTGCCTGCAGGCCTCTTCGGGGGCTCAGGGCCCTGAGTGACCTCCACGGTGTCCTCCACGGTGTCCTCCCGGGTTTCCTCTCCAGGAAAGTTGTGGTTCTGGTGCTTCCAACGAATTCGTTCCAGCAGAAGGGATTTGAAAACGCACTGGGTTTCCAAAAAGGAAACAAGAAGATCTGTTTTGGAGTGAGAGCGTTCCCCATTCCCCTCCGCAGCTTAACTCAGGGAGGGTCCGGGCTCTGGGGTTAAGCCCTCCCCCCAAACAAGTGTATCCCAGCCCCACCTCCGGACGCCCCAGGGACCCCATGATGCCTCAGCTCTCCGTCTGGAAAACGGACTGGAATTCCTGCATTTAAGGGCGCCTATCCCATCATAGAAGGGTGGGGGAGGGGCACTCCACCCCATGACCTCATTTAAACCCAATCACCTCCCAAAAGTCCCCCTTCCAAATCCATCGCATTGGAGATTGAACTTTGACATAGGAATTTGGGGGTTGGGGGACACAAACCTTCAGTCCACGGAACCACAGAATGCCAGCAGCGTCTATAAGCTGGGGAGAGGCAAGACATTGGAGTCTTTCCTAGCTGTTAGTTGAGGGGACAGGGCGACCTGACTGTTAGTTGAGGGGAAAGGGTTGAGCGACTGAATCAAGTCAAAGATGGAACAAGCAAAGACCTCTTTAGGATGTAGGAACTAAACGAATGAATGTCACAGCAGCACGAATCAGCCCCAAACACACCTGAAGCATCTCCAGAGCTGGTTGGGATATACAACCCAGACTGAGAACTCGTGAATATACAAAGTGTACTTTTTATTTTTTTGTATTTTTCTGAATTGAGAAGCAGGGAGGCAGGCAGACAGACTCCCCGCATGCACCCCACTAGTATCCATCCAGCATGCTCACTAGGGAACGATGCTCTGCCCATCTGGGGTGTTGCTGCATTACAACCGGAACTGCTCTAGCGCCTGAGGCTGAGGCCATGGAGCTGTCTTCAGCACCCGGGCCAACTTTGCTCCAATGGAGCCTTGGCTGGGGGAGGGGAAGAGAGAGATAGAGAGAAAGGAGAGGGAGGAAGGGCGGAGAAGCAGATGGGTGCTTCTGTGTGCTTTTAAAAAACTGATTGATTTTAGAGAGACAGAGAAGGAGAGAAGCATTCATTTGTTCCACTTAGTTGTGCATTCATTGGCCGCTTCCCACATGTGCCCTGACCCCGGATGGAAATCTTTCTGGACGACACTCTAACCGACGGAACTAACTGACCAGGGCCCAAAGTGTACCTTTAAAATGCAGCTTCATTGTACGGTCCCTCATGAATAGCCACTACCACTTGCCATAAACAAAGTCCTAACAGTAAATATGATGGAAAGAGATACAACCTGATACAGAAGAGGTTAACTTCCTGAGCCGAACTGGCAGATCCACACACTAAACCACAGAGGGGGAGGGGCACTTGCCCAAATCCCAAAACATAAATAAATGCGTCAGCATTGTGTACAGGGCCCTGTCCTAGGGCTCCTTAAATGTCATTTAAAAATTTGTTTTTTTAATTTTAAAAGACCTTTTCATTGATTTGAGGGAGAAGAAAGAGAGAGTGAGAAGCATCAACTCGTTCCCCCTATTTGTTCCCTTGATTGCCTCTCCTACGTGCCCTGATTGGGGATGGAACCCGCGACCTTGACGCGCCAGGACCATGGTTTATGCACTGATCTACCGGGCCTAAGCCGGGCTTTTTAAACTTCATAACAAGAATACGAGTCAGGTTCTAGCATCATCTTCATTTTTAGATTAGGAAACTGAGGCACGGGACGTGTGTAGTTTGCCCGGGGGTCCCAGAACTAGGAAGGGGCAAAGAAGGAGCTCCACGCATCATTTCACAAAAGGGGAGACCCAGGCCCCGAGTAGGTGAAAGGATGAGCGGCCTGGAGGAGGGAGCTCAGTTCAGAATCAAACCTCCTACCCTCCGGGAATCTGTCACAGGCCAGCGAGAAGGGGCTGTGCACCATGGAGACTATGCATCTCATTAGGACACAGGGGACGGGGATAGAGTGATACTGGGGGGTACACTCACCTCCATTTCAAACAGGCAGAGTGGCCTCTCCACCAATCAGAAGCCCCCTTTCAGCCTGGGCCACTTCGTCCGGCTTCCTGCGTCCCCGCTGTCTCCAAGGCAACCCTCGCGCCGGAGGGCCCGGGCCAGAGTGGCGCAAAGACTTCTGGGTGTTGTAGGCTCAAGAGGCAGAGAAACGGGAGGCGTACTTGTTCATAAAGAAAAAAAAGAGATTGTGACCTAAGGGCCTACACGCAGAGAAAGCGCTTGTCAGCGCCGTCGCCATCTGTTATTTGCTGGGGAAGCAGGAAAGGTGGAGGGGAGGGGAAAGGAGGGAGGTTGCCGCAGAGGCTTCTGGGAGTTGTAGTTCAACGCGCTGAGAACCGGAGGAGAACTGTAGATCCCCTCCATTTCAGGTCCAGAAGTGGCCGTCGTGCGACAAGGCTGCTTGCTGATGGCAGTGAAAAGTGGCTCCAACTCTGGCGTTCCTTCTTTATTTCCACTTTTCAGGTCCCGCCACGGTGGTTGACCCGTTCGTTTGCAGGCCTTGGATTGGCTGGGGGCTCGATGTCACTTGACCTTACTGAGCGTGGACGGTCACTACGGTCACCTCTTTTGTTTGCTTCTTGCCCCTTGCGTTGTGACGTCATACACACGACGCCTGCCAGGAAACAGTGAGCGCATGCGCCTGGGGAGGGAGGCAGAGGGGCCAGATGCAAGAGTGAGACTCATCTGAGCTGTGGGTATATGGCTAGAATTATGGGGATGGAACTAAGGGGTTGGGTCATTTCATAAATTATATAACTGTCTAACCACCATGTTGTAACCCTGAAAGTAATAAGTAATTGAGTGTCCATTGTGATTGAAAAATAAAAAAGGTAGAAAATAGGATAATAATGGTATATGTGGGAACAGCTAGCATTGTGCCTGGGTGCCTGCTCTATCTGCTCAGACAAGTCCCTGGAATCCGTGCACTCGTTTCTTTTTATTATTCTTTTTGCCCCTAACTAGGTTGGAAAGCTACGGTTTTACGCGCCTGCGTCAATAATAATAATAATAGAAATGGAATTACCTTAAGATGGATCTGGAGCTGCCTTGCCAGGGAAGCTACTTTGCAGGTCTTACGCCTAAAAACTTGGGGTGTTAAAGCAGGGCAAAATAACCTTTGGACTGGGCCTGAAGAAAGACTATGGCCTGAAAACAACTCTTTGTAAAGATAACGAGAAAGCCTATACATAGTAGGACTCCTGGGCTGAAAATTTAGAACATTATTGAGCGTTAACATCGCTATGTTATCTTCACCAGGAGCAGTGCCTTCCTTCTGTGGCTGAACTGTCCCCTTCCCCTTCTTTGTAAGGACCCCTAGCCTTTGTCTCCTAATCCAGAGCACTGTTTGGGTTTCCGTCTGAATCCGTCCATCCCAACTAGTTGCTCTCAAATGAATGGTTGTAGCCTGTTACTTTGAAAGGTCTTTTTACTTATAGGTTGACACCTGTCTGCCGGGACACTAGGTCACCAGTAGCATTCAGGGACATGCTGCTTCCCCCTGCCTGCCCCAGGCTTTGATGACAGGCTCTTGCTGCGCATTTATTTGGTCAACAGATCATTATTAATGCCCCAAAGGTGCCAGTTGCCAAGGAGACAGCGATGGCAAACAAACAGCCTAGGTTATGTTTTTATCAAGGAGACGCAAGGAAAGGAAACTTCCTGACCAGGCGGTGGCACAGTGGATAGAGCGTCAGACTGGGGCATGGAGGACCCAGGTTCAAACCCCGAGGTCGCCGGCTTGAGCACGGGGTCGCTGGCTTGAGTGTGGGATCATAGACACGACCCCATGGTTGTTGGCTTGAGCTCAAAGGTTGCTGGCTTGAAGTGCAAAGTCGCTGGCTTGAGAAAGGGGTCACTCTGCTCTGCTGTAGCCACCCTCCCCGTCAAGACACATATGAAAAAGTAATCAATGAACAACTAAAGAGCCGCAATGAATAATTGATGCTTCTCATCTCTCTCCCTTCCTGCCTGTCTCTATCTGTCCCTCTCTCTGTCTCTCTCTCTCTCTCTCACACACACACACACACACACACAGAGGAAGGGAACTTGTGCTTTTCAACTTCAGCATTGTTGACATTTGGGTCTGATCACTCTTTTCTGTGGGGCACTGTTCCTTGTAGGCTGTTAAGTGGCATGTCTGGCCTCCACCTGCTAGATTTCAGGAGTGACACCCACCCTGCCCTCCAGTTGTGATGTCCAGTCTCCAGATTCTGACAAATGTCCCCTAGTGGGGCAAAGTCAGCTCCTTGAGTTCCTCTGCTCTTCAAGGTGTTGCCCTAAGCACTCCTACCTTTGAATAAGTTGAGCACCTGGGAAACTCACCAGCTTCAGTTTAACACCTGACATCTGTGTACATAAGGGTGGTGAAAGGAGTGCATCTTAAAGGTTCTCATCACAACAAATTTAAACTAGGGGAGTTGACAGATGTTAACAAGACTTACTGTGATCATCATTTTGCAATATGTACAAATATCGAATAATTATGTTGTACACCAACAGGTTCCCAAGTTTGCACATCCAGCAAGGAGTGAATCAGGGATTGGGACTCAAGAAACTTGTCCCAAGAGCCTCACCCAAGACTCCAGATCTCCTCGAGTCCCAGCAAGAAATACACAGGCTGAGGGGCTGAGACACTTGAAGCAGCTATGTCTTCAGATCTTATTTCCTCAGTGGGAAATCAGAAATTGTTATATATATTAAAAAAATAGAGACCCTGGCCGGTTGGCTCAGCGGTAGAGCATCAGCCCAGCGTGTGAAAGTCCTGGGTTCAATTCCCGGCCAGGGCACACAGGAAAAGTGCCCATCTGCTTTTCCACCCTTCCCCCTCTCCTTTCTCTCTATCTCTCTCTTCCCCTCCCACAACCAAGGCTCCATTGAAACAAAGTTGGCCCCGGGTGCTGAGGATGGCTCCATGGCCTCTGCCTCAGTCACTAGAATGGTTTTGGTTGCAGCGGAGCAACGCCCCAGATGGGCAGAGCACCGGTCTCTGGTGGGCATGCTGAGTGGATTCTGGTTGGACACATCCGGGAGTCTGTCTCTCTGCCTCCTTGCTTCTCACTTCAGAAAAATACAAAAAAATAAAAAAGTAGAGCCTTTGGAACGAGTAAAACCTTGGTCAAAAGTCAGCTCTGTCACTTGTGTGACCTTGGATACATTATCAAACCCTCTGAGCCTAGTTTCTTTACCTATAAAGCGGGCAGCATAATAGAATCTTCTTCTAGGGTTGTTGCCAGAATTAAGTGATATACATGATTCTGGGTACCCCTACCCCCCTACACGTCATTAATTCTTCATGTTGGGTGAATGGAACAACCAAGCATTTAGCCATTTCAACACGTGTACATTTTATTATGGAAACAGTGAGGAAGAGATAAGAAAAGTCTGGAGTATAAGTTGTAGGGGAAAACCCCTTGCCAGTGCTCACTCAGCTACTCTCTGGGCCCACCACTTTGTGGCCTTCAGAGACACCTTCCGGCCATACCTCTGGGCAGACCGGTATTATTCCTCAAAAGACTCGATTTGTTACCCTCCAAATTTGCAGTCCAGGGCACACAGAGATATCTTGGGAGGTGAGACTATCTGGCAGATGGAAGACCTATGAAGGTTGAGCTGCGATGGAGCAGGGTTGCTAGAAAGCACAGCAGGGGTCATTTCTAAGGAAAGGAAGAAAAAAGAAAGAAATGTATTTGTGCATCAATTTGCATCCTAGACTACTCTTCTTGCTCACTGTGCTCCACTCTGTCCCTCCAGCCCACAGGTTGTCTCACTCCCTGAGACACACTTCCCTTGATCTCCATAGGGTGGCTTCTCCCCATTACTCAGCACAAATATCTCCTCTTCAGAGAGGGGTTCTTCTAACCAAGCAGTGGAAAGAAGGCCCCCTCTCCAGTTCCTTTGTGTCACAGCACCCATCCAAGGAAACTCATGTGATTTAGTGTGCCCCCTGCCCTCCCACCAGAGGGCGACCTCCATGAGCTCAAGGACCTCCTCTGCTGCAGCCCCAATGTACCCCAGTGTGGCACACTGGAGCACACAGGGTTGGTTCAGGTAGTGAATATATAATGTTCACTCTGGGCGCTAGAGTCCCAGTGAAAAATCATGTGGACTTCTGCTCCCAGAGGGGTTCACAGTCTAGTGTAGGGATCCACTAACTACAGCCCAAGGGTCACTCTAGTTTCCACCCCTTTTATAGTTATTTTAATTGTGGTTAAACCATATAACACAGAATTTATTCTAACCTAGGATTCATCAAAAAGTAGTTGCTTAATAAGAACTTAAGTTGCGCCTGACCAGGCAGTGGTGCAGTGGGTAGGGCATCAAATGGATGCAGAGGACCCAGGTTCAAAACCTTGAGGTTGCCAGCTTGAGTGCAGGCTCACCAGCTTGAGCGCAGGGTCATTGGCTTGAGTATGGGATCATATACATGACCCCAGGGTCGCTGGCTTGAACCCAAGGTCGCTGGCTTGGACAAGGGGTCACTCACCTGCTGTAGCCCCCCAGTCAAGGCGCATATGAGAAAGCAATCAATGAACAACTAAGGTGCTGCAACAAAGAATTGATGCTTCTCATCTCTCTCCCTTCCTGCCTCCCTATCTGTCTCTTTCTCTGTCTTTGTCACAAAAAATGAATAAAATAAATAAATAATAAAAACTTAAGTTGCTCAGTAAAATTTCATTCAATGAGTTCCTAAATAACTTAAACATAGAATTATCAAATGACCCAGCAATTCTGCTCCCAAGGTTGTACCCAAAAGAATGGGAAACAGGTGTTCAAACAAAAACTTGTATTCAAGTGTTCATAGCAGCACTATTCACAACAATCAAAAGGTAGAAACAACTCAGATGTCCTTCAACTGATGAATAGGTACACATAATGTAGTATATCCATGCAATGGAGTGCTATTTAGCCATGTAAAAAAATGGACTACTGATATATGCTACAATTTGTATGCACCTTGAACATAGTATACTAAGTGAATAAAGTCAGACACAAAAGACAGTATATGATTCCATCTATACAAAATGTCCAAAATAGGTAAATCCATAGAGAGAAAGAGAGAGAGGAGATTAGTGGTTGCCAAGGGGCTGAGTGGAGGAACTACTTAAGGGGACAGAGCACCCTCAGAGATGATAAAAATTTTTCTGGAGCTGAATAGTGATGACAGTTGCACAACATTTGAATGTGCTAAATGTCACTGAAATTTGATGTTATGTGTATTTTGCCACAACTAAAAAAGAAAGATTAAATTTAATGATAAAATTAATAAATTAATTCCTCCCACTCTCCAAATCCCTGTCATGTGTGATGCTCTTCACTGGTCATGCCAAATAGTGGCTTGAGACGAACAGTGATGAAGTTGGAACCTTTCAATGCAATTCTGTGATTCTGTGGTTGGAGTGGCCAAACCCACCTGGGGTTCCCTACTCAAACAGTAGGCTGTTGGAACCACGCCCTCCCACCCCAGCAGTGGGCAAGACCCACTTTCCCTGTCATAACATACCTCATGTTCACTTCCGTGCTACAATAGTGGCAGTAACACTGGGAGGTTGGATACATTCCGGAAGAGTGAGCCGGAAACAGAGAAAGACATAGTGCAGGTGAGGAAAGCCACCTTGCTTCCTTCCCTTTCTCCCTATCCTTCCCTCCCATTATTCCCTCCCACCTCTCTTTCCTCTTTTCCTCTTGTAACATCCCATGGTCTTGCTAATCTACTCGGTCTCACCTCTTGCTGCCCCCATGTTCTGCCTCATCTTCCAGTATCTCCAACAAAATGAGAAATGTTTGGTCCTTAAGAGCTTCTCTTACATGAAGGAAGGTAGAGAGAGAGAGAGAGAGGGAGGTGAGGGAGGGAATAAATGAGCAGTGGTGTTTCATAGGGATGTCAGGGGGCTGTGTTGGTGCAGAAGGAAGTGGCTGTTATCCAAGTCTGAAGAGAGAGCGGGAAAGCGAAAGAAGGAAGGAAGGAAGGAAGAAAGGAAGGAAGGAAGGAAGGAAGGAAGGAAGGAAGGAAGGGAGGGAGGGAGGGAGGGAGGGAGGGAGGGAGGGAGGGAGGACAAGAGAAAGAAAGGAAGAGAAGATTTGATTTACAGAGGAGGGGTCTTCCCTCCTAGACTTTATTTGCCTGACCCCTCTTTGACTCCTTTCCTCCCTTCTTTTTGCTCTCCTCCCTTCTCTTTCTTCCCACTCTCTCCTCCCTCCTTGGGTACTAGGCTTCTTCTTACCCAGTCTCCTTTATTGTAGGACACGAACAAAAAGGTGAGCATCATGTAGGCGCATTTCAATATGTTCCATTTGTTCTTTTTCCTGGGTGGCTTCGTGGTGGGGGTGGTCAATGGGAAAATCTTGACTGTGAAGAGGGATGGCAGTGACTCAGACTGAAGGCATGCCCTCCCTGCCTGGAGATGCCTGCACGTTCTGACTCTCTCCCTTCTTGGCACAGATCTGCCTCCCAACTCCACACCCCCATCTCTCCACCTGCCCCTGGGTTGAAATGTTACTGGGTTTCTCCACCTCTCTTCTCCAGCTCCATGGCACCAGCCTCACCATGTTGCCTGGTCATTTCAGACGTGAAATGGCGCACAAATGTTGTTTTCACCTGCCCAACGTTCTTCCCATCTTTTTTCAATTTTTATTTTAATTTTTACAATGAAAACCTTTTTTTTAATCATACACTGCTCACAAAAATTAGGGGATATTTTCTAGCTTCATATTCATTTTTGCAATATCCCTTAATTTTGATGAGCAGTAGACTTGGCATAATTGTTAATATTGTGTTGGTTTCGGGTGCACAGCATAGTGATTAGATATTTATAAGATTTATGAAGTAATTCCCCCCATTGAGGCTAGTCTACACCTGACACCATCTCTAGTTGTTACTGTGTTATTGACCATATTCCCCAGGCTGTAACTTTCTTCCCCATTTTACATTTTTATAAAAGTTTTACACACACAAAAAAAATCCTCAACGTTTTACAAACAAACTGTTAAGATTAAATACAAAATGAAGACTGAACTCGAAAATTCCCTAAGCAGATAAAACCATTTTAAGTCACATAAGTTGAACTAAATCTAGCTTATTTCACAAACATAAGCATAACTTGTTATTTCCAAAGCCTCTGATAATTATAAAGAAAATTTGTCATCTTGCCCCAAGTGGTATGAGATAATCACTTTAACCAACCTACTGCCTCTAGAAATCCTTTATTGTAATAACCATCACTGCACCATCATGCCTGTGAACTTCACATCAGTTTTGAATTTGAAAGCTCCCGGTATGAGAACTGTTTCTACATGAACAATAAACTCTTGCTTAATACTACCTTACCAATATTGTGGTTTTATCGTTGTGACTTCTGGGTTTTTAAACAAAATCCACCCATCTAAACAGGCCACAGATAAAAATAAAATAAAATAAAAATAGAACATTACCAGTGTAAAGGTAAATACAAATTGAAAAGAAAATATTCATGCTCCCTGTTGAAAATTAAGGGAGAGACACCCCCTCTTCTTTTCTCAGGGAACTTCCTTTGGAAAATTTGCAGTTGTGAGTCCTTTCTCTATCTCTTTGAAATGTATACAAGTATTTCTTCTTACTATCTATATTCCCTCCTTTCTCTTAATTTGTGTATTGAAGGTTATAAATTTCCCTCTAAGTAAAGCTTTGGCTGTGTCCTACAAGGTTTAATAATGAGTATCCTTACTATGGCTCAATTCAAAATTCTACTTCTTTTTGTGATTTCTCTTTTGGTCCATAGGTTATTTGGAAGTATATTAATCTGTAAGTTTGGGTTTCTTAATACTTCTATTGTTGAGTTATAGCCTAATTACACTTTACTCAGAGAGATACTCTAAATGACTTCAATTTGAAATTGATTGAGGTTTGCTTTATGAACCAACATATACCCAACCTTGGTAAGACAAAAATCCTGTGTTTATCATACTCAGATACAGACAACAGAATGGTGGTTACCAAAGGGAAAGAGGGTGGAGAGATATGAGGAGGGTAAGGGGGTCAAATATATGGACAGAAAGGAGACTAGACTTCAGGTGGTGAGCACACAATGGAGTATACAGATGATGTACTATAAAGTTGTACACCTGAAGAGTCTCAATGTTATAAACCAGTGTTATCCCAGTAAATTTAATTCTTTTCTCCAATAAATTTAATTTTTGAACATTCCATGTCCATTTGATAGGACCATGCATTCTACAAGGTTGTGTTCAGAGTTCTATAACATGTCAACAAGGTCATATTTGTTAGTTGTTGTTTAAATCTTCTATGTTCTTATTAAAATTTATCTATTTGCTCTATCACCCATTGAGAAAGGTCTTGAAGTCATGAATTTGTCCATTTCTGTCCATTTTTATTCCATATGTGTAAAATGTATGCCACTGTGTGAAAATGAATTTGGAACGGGCATATTTTCCTAGTGGGTTAACCCCTTTATCAATTTCAACGTCCCTCTTCATCTCTAGACACACTTCTTTCTTTTCTTTTTTTATTTCAGCGAGGAGAGAGAGGGGGGAAGAGAAAGAACATTGACAGGGACAGACAGTAAGGAAGAGAGATGAGAAGCATCAATTCTTTGTTGCAGCTCCTTAGTTGTTCATTGATTGCTTTCTTATATGTGCCTTGACCGGAGAGAGGGGACTACAGCAGAGTAAGTGACCCCTTGCTCAAGCCAGTGACCTTGGGCTCAAGCCAGCAACCTTTGCGCTCAAGTAAGCGATCATGGGGTCATGACTATGATCCCACACTCAAGGCAGCAACCCCGTGCTCAAGCTGAATGAGCCTATGCTTAAGCCAGCTACCTCAGGGTTTCAAACCTGGGTCCTCAGCATCGCAGGCTAAAGCTCTATCCACTGTGCCACTGCCTGGTTAGGCTCTTGACTTAGAACCTACTTTGTCTGAGGTTGGAATAGTTATGCTAGTTTCCTTTTAGTGAGCAGACAAGAATGTACACCTATGATATAATTTTCATTACTTTTCTTTCAAACTTTCTGTGTCATGTATATATCTATATTTGGAGAAGGGCATGTGATTATGGAGGCAGAGGTTGGAGTGTGATATCTACAGCCAGGAATGTTGAGATTTGCTGGCAAACATTAGAAACTAGGAAGAGAAAAGACAACATTCTTCCCTAGAACCTTCGGAGATAGCACAGTTGGGCCCACACCACGCGTTCAGGCTGCTAGCCTCCAGACAGTGAGAAAGGAAATTTCTGCTGTTTTAAGTCACCGAGTTTATAACAACTTTTTATGGCAATCCTAGGAAATGTGTTCAGTCTCTTTTTTTCGGGGTGAGGTTAACATTTTTCTCATGGTCTGTGGCTTTCCACTATTTTGTGGCAGTGTTCCTAGAAGTGATTTTTTAAAATTAAATTTCTTGGGGGTGACACTGGTTAACACAATTATATAGGTTGTGGGTCCCCTCAGAGTGGTTTTCTTAAAATATACATTTCCCCTTGGGGTTCTTTCTTTCTTTCTTCCTTTCCTTCCTTACCTTCTTTCTTCTTTCTTTCCTTCCTTCCTTCCTTCCTTCTTTCCTTCTTTCCTTCCTTTTTTCCTTTTTTTTAAGTGAGAGGAGGGGAGATAATGAGAGAAACTCCCACATTCTCCCCAACCAAGATCCACTGGGCAACCCCTGTCTGGGGCCAAATCAACCCAGCTATTTTTAGCACCTGAAGCTGATGGAGTGCTCAGACCAATCGAGCCATCCTCAGTGCTGGGGCCGACACTCAAACCAATGGAGCCACTGGCTGTGGGAGAGGAAGATAGAGAAAAGGGAGAGAGGGAGGGGAAGAGAATCAGGTAGTCACTTCCCTTGTGTTCCCTGACTGAGACTCGAACCCAGGATGTCCATACACTGGGCTGACGCTCTATCCATTGAGCAAACCGGCCAGGGCCTCTCAGAACTTTCAAAACTCTGTTGCTTGATGGTTATTTTTATCCATATGCCAAATTCCTAGCCATTAACTCCTCATAAATGACTTCAGCTTTATTTTCTCTTGCCTCTCCTGAAAATCTAACTTTACATTTGTCACAACTGGTCACTGGATACCACAAGTCTCTAGTGTTCATTGCTGTTTCCCTGTTCTTTCATCTGTTGTACTGTATCGGAGTAATCTCTTTTGTTTTCTAGCTCAAGAACCATCTTTTCTGAGGGTAAGCCCAACTACTGAATTCTTCATTTCAGTTGTACGATTTCAATTCCAGAATTTTCATCTGATTATCTCTTTAGCAAATCCTAACTGGTGGAATTATTCTTATTTCTGTAAACGTAACAATTATTTTAAACAGCTTATCTCTAAGATTAGCATCACCTGGAAGCTTGCTTACATTCTCTGGAGTCTTTTCTCTTGGTTTGCAGCCCTACGGTCCTGTCACTCGGGACTTGCCTGGTAATTTCCAGGGAGGGGACAAGGTCCAATGGTCAATGAAAGAAGTGGGGGGGGGACAGAAACTTTTCCCATTTATACCTTAGCATGTTGGGTCACCTTCATACTACTGAGCAGTCCAAATAGGGGCAGGGTAGCTGAAAGCTTTGGACGCCCCTCTAAAAGAACTTCTGAGGTACCGAAGCCCTGACCCTGGTTACCTGAGATCTTCTCAAAGCTTTATTATAGCCGGGACTGAAGGAACCGACTGTCCTCCACATTCCATGCACTTACCTTCTTCCTTGCAGTCATTTGTTTCTTCTGAATATGAAGATGGACGAGGAGGAGGAGGGGGGGGAGGAGAGAGGGAGAGAGGAAGAGAGGGAAATGGAAGGGGGAGGAGGAGGAAGAGAGAAAGGAAGAAAAGAAACCATCAATGAATTGTGAAATGGATGGAGATGAAGCTGTAAGCAGTGCTTCAGGGTGCTGCCCATAAGAAGGGAATGCAATGCTCTTCTTCACTGTCCCCTGACCCAGCACTTTGCTGCCTCAAGGCCTTTGCACGTGCCATTCCCTCTGCCTGGAACAGTGTTAGCCCAGTTGTACATATGACTGGCTTCCTCCACTCCTTCAAGTTGTTGCTGAAATGTCACTTTCCCTGGACGCCCTTTAAAAACATACCAACATCTTCCATAATGCCTTTCCCTCTCCCTGATCCTCTATGCGCATGGGACTTTTCGGCGTCCAACAGCCTTCACCTGGTTTCTTATTTCTTTATTTCTCCTCTCACGAGTTCCATCTGAGCACAGACTTTTGTCTGTTCTATTCCCTGCTCTATCCCCAATGCCTAGAATGGAACCTAGACAAGGCAGCTAATATTTATTAGTATTTGTTGTTGGATGAATGAATAATATCACATGTCTGTAATGCTAATGATACTGATGATGGCAGGCAGTATGACATTTGATGATCTCTAAAGGCTCTTTCACCATAAAAAAAAGTAAACTTATGGCCTGGCTAGGCAGTGGCACAGTGGATAGAGCACAGGACTGGGATGCAGAAGACCCAGGTTCGAGATACCAAGCTTGCCAGCTTGAACACGGGCCCATCTGGCTTGAGCAAAAGCTCACCAACTTGGACCCAAGGTTGCTGGCTCCAGCAAGGGGTGGCTCGGTCTGCTGAAGGCCCGCGGTCAAGGCACATGTGAGAGAGCAATCAATGAACAACTATGGTGTCGCAACGGCAACGAAAAAAACTAATGATTGATGCTTCTCATTTCTCTCTGTTCCTGTCTGTCTGTCCCTATCTATCCCTCTCTCTGACTGTCTCTCTGTCCCTGTAAAAAAAAACAAAAGTAAACTTATCATTCTCCATTTTTGTGTATGGAAGCAAACATAAATAGTGAGGCCAGATAGCCCATTCCCCACTTACCATTTAACACTTGGAGGCTCAGCAAACCTATTGAGGACAACAGACAACATATAAAATAGATTGAGCAAGCTCACCTCTCACCATGCTACCTCTCAGCTTTCCTCACTCTGTCCCAGAGGACACTCATGCACAGTATATGATACCTCTCTGTCTGTCTCCCCCATCAGACTTAAGAGTTTTCTATAGAGGTATGAGAACATCAGATATACCTATTGGATTTCAACTACCCTCCCTGGTCCTGGCACCTACTAAGTGTTAAAGAATATCCTTGCAGGACAGAAATGTCCACCGACATCCCAGGTCATGGATGGAGTGAGATTATTCACCTAAAATCTCTGATGGTGCCCATCCAGAAGGAAGTGTGGTTCAGGAGGCAAGACCATGGTCAGGTTTGTGCAGTCCAGAGTGTTGAGTTTCAGGAGCCATGAGAGATGAGACCATAAATAGGGGGTAAAAAATGAACAAACATATGATCAGAAGGCAGAAGATCGGGAACCAATGAGGGTAGAGCCCAGGTGGGTGGTGGTAAGCAGTTAGGACTTCCAGCAAGGAACAGGACAAGGGGAGATGCCCAGAAGGCTCCTTTTGTGAGTCACAAGGCAGTTGACTTGCGTTGAATCAGAGTCAGGTTGGGAGGGTAGCTGCCACTCCTCAATGTCCTCAGTGTCCCCATATCGTGGGCACCTAATACTTCAGATGCATAATACCTACTTTGTAAGGAAGTGTTGGGGGGGTGACATGACTGGCGCAGGAAACCCTGAACACTTTTAGTGATGACCATCACCATTGTCACAACGACACTGTCCATCTCTTTGACTTGAGGAGAAAATCGATTCTCCTTTGGAAAACCACCTCTTTGAAGGGGTGGATACTGCATTCCCCTCCCCCCGCCCAGTCCCTGGGCTAAAATAAATTCTCTGAGAGATGACCCTGGCTAGGAATGGACCCTGGAGTAGACGTGAGAAAGTGAACACACCAAAAAGGGGTTGGGGTGGGGCAGGGATGTGGATCGGACATCTTACGTTTTAATACTGTTGAGATGTGAGCAGCAAGGAAGGAGAAAGTCCAGAAGGCATCGTGGGCACCCACAGGAACAGGGAGGAGAGGAGGAGAGAGGTGTTAACAGTTCCTTCCTAGCTCATCTCATCCTGTTTGTTTTCAAAAGAGACCCTTACCCAGGAGGGAAGTGAGAACGTTTCCCAGGTTTCATGGGGTCCAGGGTAGAGACTTTAGATACTTCTATTATACTTGTCTCCTTTGGAGACACATTTAACCAGGTGGCCAGAAACCCCAGGTACCTAGTTTCCTTGGGGATTCGTCCCCCAGAGGTTAGGAAGTTTATCAGAAGAAGATCCCCTTGACTCATTTTTATCTCCCTTCTCTCCTGAGAGGTCAGGAGGGAGAAAGCTTGAGGGAAGAGTTGCACCTTTTCGGTGTTCCTTACTCTGTAGCCCTCTCTACAAATATATGCAACTCAATATGTCTTTGAATTCCAGGGCAGTAGTCATTGGTTTTGGAAAAATTTAATAAAATTTGAGGACTGTATGTATAAGCATACCTGCTGCCTGGGAGCCACCTGTGTCCCTCAGCACACTCAGGTGGCAGGTGGATGCCCACAGCTCATCCTGAGCCTCATTCAGAGGTGGGGACAATAGATGGAGACCTCCCTTTGCAGGTATCCCTGGCAACCTGGTTCTTAAAGGAAGAGGAACCCAAAGATCCTCTTCTCTAGCTTGTTTCTCGTCTTCTCAGCATCCAAGTTGCCTGCCCCCCTCCAAAAGGAAGAAAGAGAAAGAAAGAAAGAAAGAAAGAAAGAAAGAAAGAAAGAAAGAAAGAAAGAAAGAAAGAAAGAAAGAAAGAAAGAAAGAAAAAAAACTTACTTTTCACTGGAGGGTGCAGCCAAACCAGAGATCAGGAAGTTTACATGGAAAAGAGTGAGCAAGAGAGTAGGGTCAACAATAACACCTGCCAGGACATCTTGTTATTTCTTTACACTAACTGGTTTTTAAATTATTACATTTTTATTATTTACACCAGAGAAATTGGCAGTTGCTCCACATCAGGGCTCCCTTCCCTGCCTATCACCCCACAGCTTCATTCTTAAGTGGAGTCTGCTTGCACTGGTTATGCATCTGATCCCAGGCCAATGTCTAAATACCAGGGCCCTCCCCTTAGAATTCTTAAGGAGTTTCCATGTCCAGAGGGGGGGTGTTCTGAGAAAGTAATCCCAAGGACACAACTTGGAACTGTCACAGTACTTACTTTCTTCTTCGGTCCTATCTGGAGGTGAGAATACAGGCAGCCAGGTACCAGGAGGGGGTACAGGGTAGAGAGAGAAATCAGCATTAAGACTGAGATCCCAGACCCCACCATGGAAGCATCCTTGACCAGTCAGTCAGAAGAGAGCAGAGGCAGAAAGACTAACAGAGATGAGGCCAATAAGACTCAGCCACCATCTTGCAGTCAGTATTTCTCTCTAACAAACATCAGCGGGGCATCTTTGCCCATGGTTTGGAGGACACATGAAAAGCTAAGTGGGCAAGGTCCCTACATTCAGAGGACATCAGAGCGCCAAGTCTAGTCAGAGAAGTAGCCAACAAAAGAGTCATAAATTTGAGTACAGGTGGGATGGTGTTTCTGGGTACACCTGCAGGAGACAGTGGGGTGATGGTTACTGACCTTTTGGGGGTGCCAGGGAAGGGATCTTGGAGAATTTGTTACTGTGTCTGAGACCTGAAAGATGAGTACGGGGTAGGCAGGTGAAGACATTTGGAAGGGGAGAGAGAAAAGCACCTCATGCAGAGGGCGTGGTGTTGGGTGGAAAGGCTTTGTCCAGAGATTTGGAGGATCAAGAGAGACCCTCCATGCGGCACAATGGCAGAAGATGACTAGGACAAGACAGTGACCAGAGCTGGAAGATATAGAACCTTGTCAATAATTTTAAAGACCTCAGGCTTCTTCTTCATGACCCCATAGTCTCTGGCTTGAAGCCCAAGGTTGCTGGTTTGAGCCCAAGGTCTCTGGCTTAAGCAAGGGGTCACTCAGTCCGCTGTAGCCCCTTAGTCAAGGAGCATATAATAAAGCAATCAATGAACAACAAAGGTGCCTCAACGAAGGGTTGATGCTTCTCATCTCTCTCCCTTCCTGTCTGTCTGTCCCTATCTCTCCCTCACTCTGTCTCTCTCTCTGTCTCTGTTACAAAAAAAAAAAAGACCCCAGGCTTCTTCTTAAGAAAAATGCTGCGTCATGAGAGATGTGGACCCGTGTTCAAATTCCAGCTCTGTCTCTCACTAGCTTAGTGGCCCATTCCATAACGTATCCCACTTTTTTGTGCCTCATTCCTCCCCCCACTTAGAAAAGGAATGATAAGAGGGTGACCAATGCTTCTGGTTTGCCCAGGACGGAAGGTGTTCTCAGGGTGAGAGAGTTTTCACGCTAAAAACCAAGAATGTCCTGGGTGAACCGTAGTGGGTCCAGATGAAAATATCACGTGCCTCTCTTGGCAGGCATTGTAGGAGGATGAAAGAAAACAATACAAGCAGAGCCCTGGAAACATACTGGCTTTTTAAAGTTGCTTTAGGAATTTTGTGAGTGACCACGGTCCCTCTGACACCCTGCCTGTTTCCAGGGCTCAGTTCCCCTTGTGTCTGTGAGTCACATGGTCTCCAGCCCCATTAGCCCATGACTCCCACCTCCTCCACAAGAGGAGGCTGTTCTGCATTCAGTCATTGTGCCCCAGTAACGTGACTCTGTCACCTTGATGGTGGCTTAGTACCCACTTCACGTGGGAATTAAGATGCACATTATGCTTTTTTTTTTTTTTTTTTACAAAGTCTCAGCTGCCTTCCAAGCAAGGAGGGAGATTCTGGTTCTCAGAGGGCTGTGTTGACGGGTTTGGGGTCCTTCAGGTGTGGGGGTGAGGGACAGCTGAGTGATTCGGCTCCACAGGCAACACAGGAGGAAGAAAAGAACTGGCAGAGAGTGAGCAGAGCTACCGAGATGTAGAAAGACACACCCTCAAGGTTGTGACGATGTTTGAGCTCCAATCTCCATTCAACCTGGTGGATTGTAAATACAAGCCAATTTCTCGTGGGAACCGGTGAAGGAGAGGCAGGCTTCCAGGTGGACAAGAAAATAAACAGCCCAGGGGGGCGAGAAGATAGAAATTGTTATCCTAGAAGTAGCAAAAACCACGAAGATGGCTTTGGACGCCAGGATCCTTAGATTGAAGGGTAGGGGAAGTTGGATCAACATGAACCAGGTCCTAAGCATATAAGTTTCTAATGTATTTTTATTCTAACATCATAACTGCCCATATGGTGTGTATGACTAGTCCTCCTTCAAGGGAGGAAAGGACAAACAGACTTTTCCCTGGTCACATATGCTGCTAAAGAGCAGAGCTGGTTGGGACTCCAGGCATGTCTATTTCAGAAGACCAGGTCCTGTTCCCTCTGTCTAGGTCTGCACATTCAAGCCTCTCCTGTGCAGCGAGATACGAAGGGAAGGTCTCCAATGGATATGGATTCGGCTCTACCTGCATGTGGTGGAAAACTGGATCCTTCTACAATTCTCTTTTTTTTTTTTTTGGAATCAAAGCATTTTATTGAGGGCCTTTGGAGGAGAGTGGAAGGGTTGGGAAGACCATGAAACCCGACGTCTTCGGCCCGGCCGTGATCTCCGAATCTTCCCAGCCGCCGAAAGGCTACAATTCTCTCTTTACCAGAGAGAGAGTCTTCGAATGCTGCTGCCTTGTCTATGATACCTCTCTAGCCTCTCTCTCTCTCTCTCTTTTAATTAAGTGAAAGGAGGGGAGCTAGAGAGACAAACTCCTGCATGTGCCTCCAACCAGGACCCACCCAGCAAGCCCCATCTGGGGCCAATGCTCAAATCAACAGAGCTATCCTCAGTGCCTGGGGCTGATGCTCGAACCAATTGAGCCACAGGCTGCAGGAGGGGAAGAGAGAGAGAGAAAGGGGAAAGGGAGGGAGAAATTGAACCCAGAACGTCCACATGCTAGGCTGACACTATCCACTGAGCCAACCAGCCAGGGCCCTCTAACGCTCTCTAATCGTCCTTTCTACCAAAGAGAGAGAGTAGGCTCCAGGTGAGGAACCTCAGCAGAGAACAGTACCATAGCATTTCATTTACATTCTACTTATTGTGACAGTTGTCACCTGCTTGTCACACACCATGCTGGTTTTACACTTAATTGGGTGGTGGAGAGTTTCTTTCTTGAGCTTACCTAAGTAAAAATACTGTGTCCAATTAAAGGAAAAAAATAAAGGATAGTATTGGGTAATACATGGAGGTGGCAGGTATGCCTATTGATTGGGGTTCAGTCTATCTTTGAAAAATTAGGACCTACTTTTTGCAGCCTTCTCACTATCAAAAGTGAAAACGTTAGATAATACCCTGTAATGATGGAAGTGTAAGTTTGTTTGATGTCTGTCCAAGTTTACAATGCCTATGTCAGTTCTGGCCGGTTGGCTCAATGGTAGAGTGTCCACCTGGCATGTGGACATCCTGAGCTTGATTCCTGGCCAGGACACACAGGAGAAACACCCATCTGCTTCTCAACCCCTCCCCCTCTCGCTTCTCTTTCTCTCTCTCTCTCTCTCTCTCTCTCTCTCTCTCTCCCTCTCCTGCAGTCATGGCTTCTTTGGAGCAAGTTGGCCCCGATACTAAGGATGGCTCCATGGACTCCATCTCAGGTGCTAAGAAGAGCTTGGTTGCTGAGCAATGGAGCAATGCCTCAGATGGGCAGAGCATCGCCCCCTAGTGGACTTGCTGGGTGGATCCCAGTTGTGGTGCATGTGGGAGTCTGTCTCTGCCTTCCTTCCTCTCGATGAATTAAAATAAAATAAAATATAAATAAAATGCCTATGTCCTTTGACCAAGTGATCTTACTTCTAGAAGTTTATTTCATATCTATGTGTATGCAAAGATCAAGAAAGCAAGGATTGTATGAGGATACTAGTTGTAGCACTGTTTGCAATGGCATAAAAATGAACAGAAATCAAAGTAGAAAGAAACATAAAATTTCCATGAATAGAAGACTCGTTAACTTATGTGACTATGAGTAAAATATTACTTATATTTGAAAAAGAGACAAATTTCTATTGTTAAAATGCACACTATTTTGAACTAAAAATGTTGAGGGCAGGCCCTGGCTAGGCCTCTCAGCTGGTGAGATTTTTGTCCCGACATATTGAGGTTGTGGGTTCAATCCCTAGTCAGGGCACAAACACAAATCAACCAATGAATGTATGAATGGTTGAAACAACAACTTGATGTTTCTCTCTTTCTCACTTCCTTTCTCTCTAAAAATTAATTTTAAAATAAGTTGAGGATATACGTGTATATATGTGTGAATATATCTTGTAAGAATGCACAAGAGACAGTAATGGTGGCTATTTGTAGACAATAGAACTGGAAATGAAATGAAGAAGATTCTGACTTTCATTTTATGTTTCCTCAACTTTTTTCATGTATATGTATTACTATTATAACTCAAATATATATATATATGACATAATAATTAGCTAAAAGTCTAGCTCTGAAGTTAAACACATAAAGATTTCCATGATCTCAAAACTCAAAGTAACAAAATGTGATGGGATACCATCTGAATTGTCTTCCAAAATAAATCAGTAAAACCTAAATTAGATGAATAGACAATACTTACTTTAAACAGACAAGGAAAATCACAACTGACTTCATCAGTCTGTATTCCCTTGAAGACAAGAGAAAAGAAACACCAGAAAAAATAGAGTCCTCATACTTACCATCCACTGACAGTCTGCTCATCATACCTGGGGAAGAAGACATACCAAAGGGTGTGTAAATGCAACAGGAACAATTATTATTATTGTATTTTTCTGAAGTAAGAAGTGGGGAGGCAGAGAGACAGACTCCCACATGCACCCAACCATGATCCACCCTGCATATCCACCAGGGGGTGATACTCTGTCCATCTGGGGCATTGCTCCCTTGCAACTGGAGCCATTCTAGTGCCTGAGGTGGAGGTTACAGAGCCATCCTCAGCGCTGGGATCAACTCGCTCCAGTGGAGCGCTGGCTGCAGAAGGGGAAGAGAGTAATAGAGAGAAAGGAGAGGGAGAGGGGTGGAGAAGGAGATGGGTGCTTCTCCTGTGTGCCCTGACCGGGAATCGAACCTGGGACTTCCACACACAGGGCCAATGCTCTACTGCTGAGCCAACCGGTCAGGGCCAGGACAAATATTCTTAATTAATAAATTTCCCCAGATCAACAGACTAAACAAACTCTCTTCTTTTGGAAGTGTGGCTATGACTCCTCAGGCATGTTTGAGAGTTCCCTCAATATTCCCACCATCCCTTGTTCTAGTCCCATCACCACCAGCAGGCATCCGTTGTCTCTACAATAATTTAATGTCTGTTTCTTTGTTTCTATTCCGCCCCGCCCCCGTCTTTGACTTCCTAAACTGTGAGCATATCTGATCCATCCTCGTCACCCATGCATGAGTCCAGACACATATTAGATGCTCAGAAATTCTTGCTCTAAGTTTCCCACCGAAGTTCACAGTCCACATGAACCATGAATGTGGCAAGTGTTTACCGAGAATTCCTGATCATAGCCCATTCCAGAAGAAGAGTCAACACGGAGGTCAAGGTCACAGGCATGGTGCAGATCGTGAGATGAGGATCGCAGAGATGAAGCCATAATTAGAAAAAGCAAACAAACAAAAAAGATCAGATGCTGGGTGCTGGGAACAGGGTAAGAAACCAAAGTCCACAACGGGTCGTGTGAGTGGTTAGGAACTAGTATCCAGAACTCTTTAAGTTTTTGAAAGTCTCTTTGCATTTTATCTCAGGGAGAGATGAAGAGAGCTGAGAAATGGTCATGGAGCCATCCTTCAGTCGTGGTAGAAAAAGAAAAATTATGGTTCACTGGCTCTACGAAAGAGGGTGCCCAACTTTACTTCTATTGACTTTCCACCAGTTCTTTCAGATCAGAGAATGGTCCCCGTGAGACTGATAAAGATTGCTAAAGCCCTGTGAAATGATGTAGTTTTCAAAGACCCAGAGCTGATGAGTCCAAGTGCAAGAATTCAAACTCAGATCTCGCCGAATCCCTCTAACAAACTTCCACGTCCCCACCCACAAAGTGAGAATAGGGTCGCACATTGTGCAGTTAGCGTGAAGCTTTGTACATACTGAGGAACTCTCCTAAGTTTGTTAGCGAAAACGTTTGTGTTTGTGTAGCTCACAACACCATTCCTCCCCATCACTTTAAGTCACCAGGTAGTGAATGTCTAACATTGTCAGAAATATAGGGGTGGAAGTCAATGGCTGATATCCAAGTGATGCATTTTACTAACTGGGTGATCTTGGGCTGGTTACCAAACTCTTCCTCTACAACATGGGGATATTTTCTTCCATTTGGAGTTGCGGTGATCATGAAGGAAAATAAAACAAACGGGGTTCTTAACCTAATTCCTGGTTCAAGGTCAACATTCAGTAAATGTTAGAAATTGTAACAATGTAAGCGATAACTGTAATAATAATAGAATCTTTATAGTCCCACTAGTTTATTTTATTCCCTTTTTTTCCCTTGCCCAAGGAGATATATCAGAAAAAAAAATATTGCTGTGAGAAATGTTCAAGATTTTACTGCCTATGTTTTCTTCTAGGATTTTTTATTTTTCATCTATATTTAAGACTTTGATTCATTTTAAATTTATTCTTGTGTATGATGTAAGAAGGTGGTCTAGTTTCATTTTCTTTTTTTGCACTTATCTGTCCAATTTTCCCAACATCACTTATTGAACAGACTATCTTCACCTCATTGTATGTTTTTGTCTCCCTTGTCAAATATTAATTGACTATAAAGACATGGTCTAATTTCCGGGCTCTCTATTCTGTTCCATTGATCTCTTTGTCTCTCTTATATGTTAGCACCATGCTGTTTTGATTCCTATAGCTTAGTAGTATAGTTTGATAGCAAGTAGTGTGATTTCTCCAATTAAGAACATTCTTAAGTAGTGGTGATTATGTGCATGTTTTTTAGGGGGAGAAAGCTATTGAGCCACATTATTCCTAGGTTGAGTTGAAGAGTGTTTCACATCTGTAATTGCACTTAACCACATGCATTAGGCACAGAGAGGTGAAGTGACTTCTCCAGGGTTGTCTAGTGAAGAAGGGACAAACTTGGGTTCTGAAAACAGAGGGGACTGCTGCTGAGCCTGTGCCTGACCGTCTCACTTCTTGATTTGCAAAATCAATCATAAGGTTGTGGTTTCATTTGACTGAGCTAGTTTCTAGGGGAAGAGAGACCCAGTGAAGGTCATCAGAAATGTAAGGTTGGTGGACGGTCATGTGAGAAACTCAGACCTGGGAATTTTGGCTAGGGCCACCCACAACCAAGCGCACCAAAAGAAACTTCCCAGAAGTTCCTTGGGAAAGAGCAACCGTCCATCAGCCAGTGAGATTTCCCTATGTTATATTAGCTCACCCACCTTAAAGGACCCCTTTAAATACCTCTCACACAGTTTAATTCACACGACTTCTCTAGCCTCTGTCCCTGGGGCTAGGGAATCTCGTCAGACAGGATGCGTTCTGGACTTAATAAACCTTTTATTATTCCACACTTTGTGGCTCTGGCCCCCTTCCTTCTTTGTTGGTGGGGAAAAATACCTTACATTTGGTGCTGAAAACCCGGGAGGAGTTAGAAACCTACTGGGGCTGCTCCTCTCCTCATCCCCTCTGAGAAAAAAACAGGATTTCCCACCTTCTACCCATTTGGTGCACAGTGCGGTAAGTCCCCTGCCTCCAAACTCCCCTCAGTTCTTTCTGCTGAGACTCCCTGTCCAAAACCATAGCTACATCAGAGAAGTTTCTTCTGTCCAAGTGCGTGTGTGCCCATGGAGATGTCCCAAGCACATCCACTTTCTCTATATGTCCGTGGCCAGAGATTGAGTTTTGGGACACCAATTCTCATCTGCGACCACTCCGAGGACGGATGGCGGCTGGGGGGCCACAAGAATCCAAAAACACTCCGGGAGTTGCCTTATCCAAAATCTCTCCCTCCCTAAAGAAGAAGAAACTGTTCTTCTCTGCTGTGACCAGGCCACAGAACCCACTGGAAAATCGGACCAGGTAGCCTCCTGAAGGGACTTTTGGTTTTAACACCCTCACCAATTTAACTATCGCCAAAAAAATCTGAGAGCTGATTGGAGATCCCTTACATACAGGGCTTCTAGTTATTCATTTGCCTGTCCTTAATCTCTGTGCCGCGTGTTGTACATGCAGGCCTTTTTTAGGCCAGAGAAACCTCACCTAAACCCTCTGCTCCTAATCTTTCCTTCTCCATAGACTCCCAACTCTCTCCCCTCCAAGCGTCCCCTCCCTTCGCAGAATCCTGTTTCTCATTCACTTGCAAATACCAGTCTCTCTTTCTCCTCCCCTGCTAGCCAGGGGACCCTCCCTTCTCCACTGTGTTCTTAAGTCCCTCCTCTGTCAGGCCATTCTCCACCTACACTGGTTTGCAGGACGCCCAACCCCAATCTGCTTGCAGGAAGTTCTGACCTTGTCCTGCCTCTAGCTCCAGCGTTTCCAGCTGGATCTGGGTGCCGGGCTCACTAGAAGCCCTCCTCCTCTTATTCTCAACCCCCAAACCCCTATCTGGGACCTGTGAACACGGCATTTAAAGTTTTCAATGGTCATGGCTAGTGGGAAATGGCCGAGGCTATTTGCCAGACCTGCATGCAGCAGAAGGTAACACTCCAAACCCAGGCTCTTGTGGCAGCCCTGAGGCAGGCAGAGCAACAGGGGCAAGGCACAGAAAGTGCCCGGCCCAAGTCTGGACTGCAAAGAGGAATCCTTACCAGGAGCTTGCTTTAAGTGTGGCAAGCAGGACCACTGTGCCCAATAGGGCCCCTGCCCATGGCTGCACACTGAGCCCTGCCCTGACTGCAAACAGCCCAGTCACTGGCAGAGCAATTGCCCCTTTGGGCAACAGGCTTTTTCCTCAATGCCTCTACATGGAGTATGAGCCAGCCACATGGGCACATCGCTCAAACTCCTAGGTCATGGCCTGGACTCAGAGAACCCAGGGTAATGCTGCAGAAACTGGTAAGTCCATCTCATTTCTTGTGGACACGAAAGCTACCTTCTCTGTTTTGCCACCACACTCTGACCTCTAATTCCCTCACAGGTCTCGGTTATGGGAATGGATGGGACCCCTCCTTTTCCCCTTTGCACTCCATCCCTGACATGCAGTTTGAATGGAATCCCCTGTTTTTGCACTCCTTCTTAGTTATGCCATCATTCCCTGTACCCCTTCTGGGTCGAGACTTTCTTCACAGTCTCAGAACCGCTATCCAGCTGACAGCATCTTCCCACTTACTCCTACCACTCCTCATTAGCAAGGGCTCCCCCATAATCAATGCTACCCTCATTTCTAACCATGTTTCTCACCTCAAGCTTGCTCCCATGCAGGATCACTGGCAGTGAGAACCACTGGGCCCTACTTGTCTGTGGCTCACCCAGAGGTTGGGCCCTGCAGACCCTCCTGTTGCTCCTGTCCCTCCCACCAGGAATCTGCCGCCAGAGTGACCTGAAGCAGGGAGCAATGCTGTTCAGTAAGACTGGCCTGATGAAAGAAGCTTCAATCTACTCAACCATCTGCGAGAGAAATTAAGCAAGAATTTCTCCTCCTATAACCCGCTTAACTCCTGATGGCAGGCACCCATTCTTACCTGGGCTGCCCCTATCCTAAATCTTCTTCTAATTATCAGCATATAACTCATATTTGCTTCTCTTTTTTAAATTCTTACAGAACTGCATCCGCGAAGTTTCTCAACTCATGGCCAAACAGATGTTCCTCCTGACACCCCTCAAAGTCACCACCTTACGACCTCCCCTCCCCATGACACCTCTAACCAGCAGGAAGTAGCCGGACAAATAAGCGGAGCCCCTATTTAACACAAAAGGTTGAAATGTAAGGTCGGTGGATAATGAGGGACGGTCACATGAGAAACTCAGACCTGGGAATTTTGGCTAGGGCCACCCACAACCAAGCGCACCAAAAGAAACTTCCCAGAAGTCACTTGCGAAAGAGCGACTGTCCATCAGCCAGTGAGATTTCACTACATTATATTAGCTCACCCACCTTAGAGGACCCCTTTAAATACCTCTCACGCAGTTTAATTCGTGTGACTTCCCTAGCCTCTGTCCCTGGGGCTAGGGAACCTCGTCAGACGGGATGTGCTCTGTACTTAATAAAGCCTTTTATTATTCCACACTTCCTGGCTCTGGCCCCCTTCCTTCTTTCTTTGTGGGGAAAAATACCTTACAATAAATTTCCCTGTCAGACAGAGGGCAGTCATAACAGGAAGGGAGAGAGGTGAACCACGTCTTACCTTTCAGCACTGTTGACATGCAACCAGCAGGACAGAGAGGACCGATGGTCACCGATGGGGATAATTTTCCCAGTAAAAGTTCAGAGAAAATAGAAAATAAATTAAGCCATCTTTGTAGCTCATTGCACCCCATCAGCCCTGGGATAGAACAAGCGACCAGAATGAGAAGCTATGACCCATTCTATGAATGCTGGCACCCTTTTGGAAACACATTTATTTTGGAATTCTAGAAATCAAAGGGATACCAGTCACCTGAGGCATCCAAATCTCCCTCCCCACCCCACCCTGTCACCTCCCGAATTTCGGATTTGGTAGGAGGGTCTCCATAACAACCAATCATCATCTCCATTTCTAAACTACAGACCAGGATGATCAGTACTTGCAAAAGAAGGAGATTAGGCTCTGGCTGGTTGGCTCAGTGGATTCTCGGTCAAAGCACAAAGGAGAAGTGACCATCTGCTTCTTCACCCCTCCCCCTCTCACTTCTCTCTCTCTCTCTCTCTCTCCCCTCCCCTCCTGCAGCCATGGCTTGATTGGAGTGAGTTGGCCTCGAGCACTGAGGATGGCTCCCTGACCTCCAACCTTAGGTGCTAAGAATAGCTTGGTTGCTAAGCAACAGAGCAACACCCCAGATAGGCAGAGCATCGCCCCCTAGTGGGCTTGTCAAGTGGATCCCAGTCGGGGCACATGCGGGAGTCTGTCTCTGCCCCCCCCCACACACACTTAAAAAAAAAGAAGAAGAAAAAGAGAGAGAGAGACTAATCCATTCTGTACCACATTTCTCTCATCTAAAGCCCACCAATGAATACACATTATTCAGTTGTACATTTTAGAACAGAAGTTCATCCTTCTTCCTGAAAATCTGATCAGAGCAATGAATTCCATATTCCCAGAAAAGTATGCTGATTCTCTGTCTCACACCCAACTTTACACATGATTACAGAGGCTTGTTGACCTCTCTGAAGCCTAGCCAGTACCCCTCAAAAAGGCATCTTCAGATTCTGGGTTCAGATCCAGAATTGAGAGCATCTCTCTGCATCTGCCAGGGTTGAATGTGGTGGTCAGTGGTTTCACCTCTTCCTTTTGCCCCTTCCTTCTCTGGGTTGAAGGGCTCCCTATTCCTATGGAGAGAAGGAACTAGGACTTACATTTGACTGGAAAGGACAACAGCAGCAGAAGTCAGAGAATCGACATGGAAAATAAAAGCAACAAAAAAAGAGTAGGATGAATGCTTGCATCATCGACCTCCATTAACTTCCACATGTTATTTGTTTTTATTTCTTCATTTATCTGCCTATTGTTATATGAGGAGGGATTTCATGGGAGGCTATTTTTATGTAGTTATCACCACATAAAACTATTCATTATGCCCTGCCCCCAAGACAAAGTCTGTGTACCAGATTCATTGTTTCCCAGAATCCCGTGAAGGACCATTCATATCTGAAGGGATCTGAATGGAGCTAGCTATTGGGTTACAAACTTGGGGTTTCCACAGTTCTTACTTTTTTCTTCAGTTGCGACTGGAAGCAGATCCCAACAGGAGCAGGAAACCAGGAAGTAGGGAGAGAATTCAGAATTAGACTCAAATCACTGCCATGACCAAGGAGACCAAACCTGGAAGTGTTGTTGGAGACCAGATAACCTACCCACTGTTTGTATCAATAAAGCCACTTGGATTGATCCAATTGTCTACCCATTGTTTATCCATTATCTACCCACCCATCCATCTATTCACCCATCCATCATCCATCCATCTCTCCATCCATTCATCATCCATCCATCTATCCATCCATTCATCCATCCCTTCATCATCCACTTATCTATCTGTCATCCATCAATTTATCATCCATTTGTTCATCCACCTATCCAACTATCATTCATCTATTCATCATCCATCCATCATCCACCCATCCATCCATCTATCCATTCATCCATCCATCACCCATCAATTGATCATCCATCTATTATCCACCAAAACAACATTTATTTGGTACATAGTCTGGCCATTGGGATATGCTTGGGGTTGCAAAGAATTAAACTCCCACCCTGATCTGTAGGCATTTGCAAGACGGTTGGAAATAGAAATGCTGGTACAGGAGCAGAGAAAACATCTCAAGCTCTGCTCTCCTGGTATCTGTGACCTTCGGATGTCTTGACCACTGTACAGGCTCTTCAAACTTAGCATGTCCAAAAGAGGATTTGTGGTCATTCCCTTCCCACCCACTAAAAATAATGTTACTTTTTGTTAATAAAATAAATATCCTTCAGTTCACACTGATATAAATAAATACTTGGATAAATAAATGGGGAAGAGCCCTGGCCAGTTGGCTCAGAGATAGAGCAATGGCCTGGTATGTGGATGTCCTGGGTTTGATTCCCAGTTAGGGCACACAGGAGAAGCAACCATCTGCTTCGCTAACCTCTTCCCCCCACCATGTCTTTCTCTCTCTTTTCCCCTCCCACAGCCATAGCTCAAATGGTTTTGAGAAAAATTGGCCTTGGGCACTGAGGATGGCTTTACGGCCTCACCTCAGCTGTTAAAACAGCTCAATTGCCTAGCAACAAAGCAGAGGCCCAGAGGGGCAGAGCATCCCCTGGTAGGGGGCTTGCTGGGTGGATCCCCATTGGGGCACATGCTGGACTCTGTTTCTGCCTCCTTGCTTCTCACTTAATAAAAAATAATAAATAAATAAAAATAAATAAAAATAAACAGGGAAGGCATTTTAGTTCTTCCTCACAGAAGAATTCCAATTACTACAGGTAGCAGGAATTAGAGAAACAGAAAATTACCATTGTGTGAAAACTACAGTCATCAGTTTTGTGGGCAAGACCTACCAATGGATGCTAAAAGTAGTTAGTAGGCAAACATTTGAGGAGAAAAGGGATATTTGCATAGCCTCTTACTCTCTTCCTCACGATATCTATTTATTAAAAAGGAGGAATAGTATCCAGACAGTGGAGACCCCTAGGAGATACCACCTTTAATCAAACGATCAAAGTCACTGCCACAGGTCATGAGACATATCAAGATTATGTAATCCCTGACAAAATGCACAGAGAAGTGCTTAGCACCACTTCTGGGGTATTCCTGCCCAAAATACATAACCTCGATGTCATCACGAGACTACTTCAGGCGAGCTCAACATGAGGGCCGTTCCACGGATTATCTGACCAGTGCTCTCCCGACATGCCAAGTTTGTGAAGGTGAACAAACTTCAATCACAAGCTCCAAGATGAAACCACAAGACTAAGGAGATGTGATAACAACAGTGCAATGTGGGATCTTAGACTGGACATCCATGCAAAACTAGTACAATTTGAATTGGTCTGCAGTTTAGGTAGCAGTTTTATACTGGTGTTAAGGTCTTGGAAGTTGGGTGAAGGGTATTTGGGAGCTCAGACTTCTCTTGAGACATATTCTGGGAGTCTAACATTAATGAAAAATAAAGTTTGAAACATTAATTGCTCGATAGAAATCTCCCATCTCAGTTGAGAAAAACTTCAATCATTCCATTGCAAAATAATAAAAATAATAAATAAAATTGGCCCTGGCCAGCTAGCTCAGCGGTAGAGCATCAACCTGGCATGTGGATGTCTCAGGTTCTATTCCTGGCCAGGACACACAAGAGAAGCACCCATCTGCTTCTCCACCCTTCCCCCTCTCTATCATCTCTATCTCTCTCTTCCCCTCCTGCAGCCAAGGCTCCATTGGAGCAAAATTGGCCCGGGCGCTGAGGATGGCTCCATGGCCTCTGCCTCAGGCACTAAAAAGAGCTCAGTTGCTGAGCAACCGAGTAATGGCCCTGATGGGCAGAGCATCACTCCCTGGTTGGCATGCTGGGTGGATCCCAGTCAAGTGCATGTGGGAGTCTGTCTCTCTGCCTCTTGCTTCTCACTTCAGAAAAATGCAAAAATAATAGTAATAATAATAATAATAAAATAAAATTGGTGGGAGTCTGTGCTCACTCCTCCATCTCCTTTGTCACTCGACCCTCTGAAATCCTTGCTCCTCAAAGTCTCACAACGTCCCACACAGCCTCATCTCCACCCAGACAATTGTAACAGTCTCATAACTGACATCTTTGCTACTACGCTGGGTCCCTGCCTAATCTGTCCTTCACCCAGGGTTGAGACTAATTGCTAACCACACAGTCTCTCTTTCTTTCTCTCTCTCTCTCTCTCTCTCTCTCTCTCTCACACACACACACACACACACACACACACACACACACACACACTCCTAAATGTCACATTCTCTTGCTGAAAACCCTTTAACAGCCACCGATAATATCTACATCCTGAATATGGCCCACGTAACCCCTGTGTTCTGGTTCCTGCCTCCTCTCTGTTCCTTCTCCTAAGTTGTGTTCCTAACCCTCACCCACCACGCCCCTCACCCCTACACACCATACTCCAGACACATGGCCCCCTTGCAGCTCCATGGAGGGACCCAGCACCGCCCTGCTCCAGGACCTTGGCACTCAAAGCCATCTCCCCTAACCCTACACTGGGCTTAGCTCCTACTCCCCGTCTTGCTTCACACATCACTTATCCAGAGAGGCCTCCTCTGAATCACCACACTGGGACATATTTATTTGTGGAACACGGGGATTCCATAAGAAAAGGGGTCCACCTGTCTTTTTTCACCCATGGACTTCTTAGTTTAAGCCCCTAGAACAAACCAGGGACTTGGCAAACATTTGTGGAGTCGGCTGTGGGGCAAGACTCCAGCGCTGTTCCCAATCTGTGGTGTCCTTATATTGCAGAGATCTGGGGTCTCACGGGAAGTCTGGACCATAATAATATGACCTCCTGGGCATTACACAGACATAGGATCCTCGGGGACACACAGTCTATCCTGCAGGCTGGAGCATCTTGCGATGCCCACGGGTCCAATGAGGACCACGAGGCTTGAGGAGGCAACATATTCCCTGCCAGTCACCAAACCCATGATAACACCGGGTGCAGATGCACACACATGTTTCTCTATCTGCAAGGTCAGAGACTCTGGTACCCAGGACTCATTCACCTCACCCTCTCCTCCAAGGGAAAGAGACAGGAGAATGCCTGACCCTGAAGCAAGAAGGAGTCTGGTTACCCTGGCTGGGTAGCTCAATGTTGTCGATACTCAAGGGTGCTGGTTCAGTCCTCAGTCAGGGCACATACAAGAACCAACCAGTGAATGCATAAATAAGTGGGACAACAAACCATGTTTCTCTCTTTTTCTCTCTCTCCTTTCTTCTTCTTCTTTCTCTAAAAACCAATCAATAGATCAATCAGTAAAAAAGAAGTCTGCTTAGATGCCGGGAGGCCCTGTTGGAAGCTAGCACAAGACCGGAAGAAATGCAAGGGGACCAACAGTGGGGCAGACATTACCTTCCCGGGGAATGCAGGCTTCCGCCAGTCCCAGGGAAACCAGAACCAGCAGGGACATCTTCATAAACTGCTCAGGGCTGCACATGGCGGGTCTGGGGATGCAGTGGACGCTCCCCTCCTAGGACAAACAGGACTCTGCTCTCCCCTGCTCTCCCCAGTTCCCAGGGCAGAGCCAGCTGCCCACATGTGCCCTCCAACTGGCCTAGAGGCCGGCAGGGACCCAACCTGTGCCCACGCCAGCAGCTGCTGCTGGCAGCAAACTGTGTCTGCCCTCCGGCATCTGTTCAATGACCTGAAAGCAACACTTTGAACAAGGTCAGGCCAAGCCTGATGCTGACCCTCCCGAGACCTACGAGGCAAATCCTGTCTGCCTCCTGTTTTTGTAAGAACCAATAAGCCAAGAGCATTTTTTTCATGGTTGTGGAGGTGGGCGGGGGGAGACAGAAGAAGAATATTATTTCATGAAGTGTGAAAAGTGACACAGAATGCAAGAGTTCGGTGTACATCAGTAACATTTTTATGGAAACACAGATGCGCTTGTTCCCTTTGAACAGTCTTTGGCTGTTCTTCCTGGTTCTGTGACAGAGACCATCTGACCCACAGGCCTCCAACATTGGCCACCTAGCCTTTGACAGAAAAAAAGTTGTCGACCCCATCCTAGACAGATGGCACACATCAGAAAAACCAGACAACAGATCACCACAAAAGACACATCACACTTCTCAGAGATAAATATTAGGGTCACATTCTGCTGTGTAGTCCCTCTTCCCAAACAGGTCTGCCTTTACACCTATCTCTAACATTAGCTGTGTGCCCTGAAAATGTGAAAATGTGACTGAACCGCTTTGTGCCTCAGTTTACTCATCTGCAAAAAGAGGATGGTGGTATTTCCACCCTCATAGGGCTGTTGAATAGATTAATTGTGTATCTATCTGTAAAGTACATAGGACATGGATGGCACAGAATGGCTCCCTCTCCCCTCTATCTGAATATTAAGAATGCAACATAGGACCTTGGCTGGTTGACTCACTGGTTGAGTGTCAGCAGGCATGTGGAAGTCCCAGGTTCAATTCCCAATCAGGGCACACAGAAGTGACCATTTGCTTCTCCACACTTCTCCTCCTCCTCCTTCTTCTTTTTCTTCTTCTTCTTCTTCTTCTTCTTCTTCTTCTTCTTCTTCTTCTTCTCTCTCTCTCTCTCTCTCTCTTTCTCTTCACCTCCCACAGCCATGGCTTGAATGGTTTGAGCAAGTTGACCCCAGGTACTGAGGACGGCCTCACCTTAGGTGCTAAAATAGCTCAGTTGCTGAGCAACAAAGCAGTGGCCACAGATGGGCAGAGCATCTTCTGTTAGGGTGTTTGCAGGGTGGATCCCAGTCAGGGTGCATGCAAGAGTCTGTCTCTCTGCCTCCCCTCCTCTCACTTGATGAAAAAAAAAAAGAATGCAACAAAGGTATATATCACATACATATTATATATATATATATATATATATATATATATATGTATATGTATATATATGTGTGTGTGTGTATATATAAGTGTGTGTGTATATATATGTGTGTGTGTGTGTGTGTATAATATACTTGCATCTCTTAAGAAGTGGTGCTTTCATGCATAAATATTTAAAGTGCTTTATTATTTATGACCAATGTATAGGGAACATTTCTCCCAGCCTTCCAATATTCATTAACCACAAAAGTTTGGTTAGCAAAACATTAACATTTTATCCCAAAAGTAAAGCACGTTATAAGGAGGTGGACCAGATGGGAGGGGAAGGCTTTTAGGGCCAGGACACTGCTCTGTATCATACTGTCAGTGATGGGGAAGAAAGGATGTTACCTCTTTGTCAAAAGCTGTAGAACATGAAAAACAGAGCGAACCTTAACAGAAACTGCAGACTCCTGTTAATAACAATGTGTCAATGTCCATTTGTCGGTCCTAACGAATGTATCAGATGCATGTGTCAATTGTAACGAATGTATGACATACATGTGTCAGTCATAAATGTATCAGATGTATGTGTCAGTCATAACAAATGTGTCAGATGCATGTGTCAATTGTAACAAATGTATCAGATGCATGTAAGAGGTTAATATCAGAGAAAACTGACCACAGATCCCGTGACTGGTGTGAGCCCCTGCCTTGCCTGCTGATGGTGTCTGCCTGTGTCCTCACCTGGAAGAAAGCAGAGAGTAAGAGCAAACTCTCCGGTCTCTTCTTAAAAGGGCATCGATCCCATCAAGAGAAACCTCATCAACTCCCAGAGGTCTCACCTCCGGATACCATCACACTGGGGATTAAAATTTTTAACACATGAATTTTGGGGTGGGGGGACACACATGTTGACTCCGTAACACACATGAATGTTCACAGCAATATTATTCACAAGAGCCAAGAGGTGGAGACAACCCAACCATCAGTAAATGAACAGAAAGAAAAATGTGGTCCTTCCATATATGGGAATGAGTATTCAACCATAAAAGGTCCGTTTTATGTTAGCTGACTGTTATCTCCATTTTAAAAACGTTTAAGTGTGGCAAAATACACAAAAGGCTCTTAAAAGAACACTAAAGTAACAACCTGTATCACCAAAAGAAAAGAAAAATGTCCAAGCACAGTGACTGTATATTTTGCATTAAAACAAAGCACACTTAATAATCCAGCAGCAGCCTCCCCGGTCTTTATGGGGAAATTAATGAGAATCGTTTGATCCTCGCAGGCCATTTTTGGGGGAGTCCCGGAGCTCAGTCAAGGTGGGTGGAATGAGTTGTCTGTCCCTGCCCCAGGGGTCATTACTCCCACAAAGCAGCCCCCACACAGGTGGCTACGACCTCAACAGGTGTGACCTACATGGCCACCACCACACTCCCCTGACCTGGGCAGTCGGCTTTCCCTCTCCCAACCTCAAGCTGAGGCCAAGCCCCTGGCCAGGTTCTGGAACTGACCACTCATTTCCTGGGTCTGGCTGGCTCTCCCATGGTCAGTCTCTTCACACCCATCCTGGTTGGGGACCCATTAGAATTCCTTGTCTCCCCACACACACTAGACAGATGACAGAGCAAGGTCTTTAAGAGCTTTGCCCAGAAGGGATTTGCGATGTCCCTTCAGAGAATGAGCCAGACTGTGAAATCAGAAAGCTCTGAAATCAAACCTCAGCAACATCGCCTCCCAGCTCTGTGAAGTTGGATAAATGGTTTCTCCTTGGTCCTCGGTGTCTTGGAGATATCACGTCAACAGCTAATACTTTTAATAGTCTTGACTGTCTGCCAGATGCTCTTCAAAGAGCCTTTTTGCCTTTGACTCCTGTCCCTCCCCCCAGCCCCAATGAGATAGGAACATGTATGGGCCCCATTTAATAAATGAGAACACCGAGACCCAGAAAGTGCAAGGTCAACACAAAGCCACATACAGCTGGTATTTGTCAGGACTGGCATTGGAAGCAGAGAGACCAGGGCACGCTCCAAACCAGCCGTACCCACTAGACCTCTCTGCAGTGATGGGTGCATCCCAGATCTGTGTGCCCCATATGGCAGCTCCAGGGAGGGGGGCTCTGAGCACTTGAAAGGGCGTTAGTGCAACTGTGGAAATGTGACTTTGGTTTATTTCACTTTAACTCATTTTAATGTACTTATTCATCTTTATTTTTACATTACGGCTGACATACAATATTAGATTCGTTCCAGGTGTCCAGCAATGTGGTTAGACATTTATATAATTTACAAAGTGGTCCCTCTGGTAAGTCTAGTGCCTACCTGCCACCATCCACAGTGGTTACAATATTACTAACTATATTCCCTGTGCTGTACTTGACATCCCCGTGACTGTTCTGTAACTGTTCATCTGTACTGCTCCACCCCTCCCCAGCAGTTGGAGAACACAGGATTCTTTAAAAACCTTTTTTTAAAAAGCCTAACATGCCACTTTATGATATTGGTTTCTATGTATACCCATTTATGATATTTTGTAACCTGAAAGAAGTGGAGGAGGCAGGATTTGAACTTACACTTTCCTTGAAGTACAACAGCTTGGTACATACAAATCCTCAATGTGAAAATCCTTCAGAAACCCCTTTTAACGACTCAGACACCCCCAAGTCTTCCAGCCACTATAATGTTGAGTGTGCACACCTTTAGTGATTGCATGAGCTCTTCTCACAAACAGAAGGGTGAGTTTGAGGTAGGGGTGAGGGGATGCATGGGATCACCAGCTCCCACAGAATGAGGTCCCATGTCTATATTTTTAAATAGATCTTATTTATTCATTTTTAGAGATAGAGAGAGAAGAGAGAGAGAGAGAGAGAGAGAGAGAGAGAAGGGGGAGGAGCAGGAAGCATCAACTCCCATATGTGCCTTGACCAGGCAAGCCCAGGTTTTCAAACCGGCGACCTCAGTCTTCCAGGTCAATGTTTTATCCACTACCTCACCACAGGTCAGGTTCGAGAGGAGTTTTTGAGGGATCAGGTCTGGAGAAGCTGGAATCAGAGTGCAGGATGGGCAGACGTGATGCTTCTCAAGTTCTCCATGACCAAATGAAACATCACACCCCCAAAACATAGCGACTTAAACCAACAACTGTCATTTAGTATCTCTCATTATTTCTGGGGGTCAGAAGTGCAGGGAAGGTCTCCGCTAGGTTGTTCTGACTCAGAGGCTCTTGGACAATGCCTAGAAGTGACCGAAGGGACCAAAAGTGGTGTGTGTGCGGTGGCCCCTGTCTCTGTCCTTTCTTGTTGTCCCAAGGCCTCTCCAAGGAGGACGAGCTGGTTGGTTGGCTCATAACAGGGAGCCTCTGGGCAATGGGTCAAATCTGGGCCACTCAGGCCTTCAGTGCATGTAAGGAAGAGGTTTCTCATCATTTCCGCCACATTCTGTGGGACACAGGCTGGTCCCCTCCCCGCCCAGACACAGGAAAAGGAAAGCAGAATCCATTTCTTCACGAGGAATCGGCACGTTCAGAATACAGAATGGGAGAGTGTGGTGATGCCTTTGGAAAACTCAGACGGGCTTGTATGCCTGTCACCCCGACTCCACAGGGACGTCTCCATGGCCAGGAACTCTGATATCTCTGTCTCTCCAGTGTCCTCACAGGCCCAGACCTTGGTGGGTGCTCAATATTTGTTGGGGGGCAGCAGCTAGGAGGCCCAAAGGAAACTTACAGGGCAGGTGGGGTTGGTGGCCTGACGTGGACCCCTGTCACTCTAGAGGGATGACACCGAGGGACCATGAGGGCAGCATAGTTGAAAGCGTCCAGAGACAGGCAGAATCTCTCAGGCCTGGGTATGAGACTGGGCAGCAGGGCAGGGAAGACCAGCATGGGAGGCGGCCAGTTCTCCGGCCAGGTGAGGGTGGTGGGCATCCAGTGTCTGCACATCACTGATCTGTCTGGGATGGAAGGGACTCCGTGGGCCCATGTTCCAGAGCAAGTGTTCCGTGTCCTCCCTGTAGATCCTCTTGGGAATGTGGAGGTCAACCTAAGGCACATCTCCAGCTGCCCCGGACCCTGAGGAGTCACCTGCTTGATTTCTTTTGCCTCCTCCCTGAAGCAGAGGAGCTCACGCCACCTGCCCTTTCCACTTCTCAGGCTTTTCTCTGATTCCATCCCTTGCCTAACTCAGGGCACAGTCCTCTCATCCTGGGGTGTCCAGGATCACTGCAGCAGGCCCCCACTCAGGTCTGGGCCACCAGGGGCATCACTACCAACACTGACTGCTAGACTGATTTTTTTAAAGGAAATTCTGATCACGTCACTCCTTTGTTTGAGTCTCTTCAATGACCCCACCCCAATTGTTCTGTATCTTAAATGTATGCATGGGGCCCTGATCAGATAGCTTGGTTGGTTAGAGCATCATGCTGAGATGCAAAGGTTACAGATTTGATCCCCGGTCAGGGCACATACAGGAACAGACTGGTATTTGTCTGTCTCTTTCTCCCTCTTTCCCTCCCTTTCTCTCTCTCTCTCTAAAATCAATAAATAAGATTTAAAAAATATATATATGCATGAGTATCATGTGTGTGTTTGTATATAAATTCACATATGTAATAATACATGTATATATGCATATTTATATATTGTGTATACCTAGATACATTTGTATAGAATTTAACTGTATATTAGGGAATATATCAGAAGGACAGACACAAAACATTAAAACTGCTTGCCTAAAATACCATGTGATTTCACCTATATGTGGAACCTAAACAAAATAATATAAACAAACAAACAAAACAGAAACAGATTCACAGACAAACTGATGGTTGTTAAAAGCTGGAGCTTGGGACACTGGGTGGGAAAGATCAAGTGATTAAGATGTAGAGATCAGCAGTTATAAAACAGTCACGGATATACAGTCCAACACAGAAAATACAGTCAATAATGTTCCAATACAGGCACTAGACATATCAGAGTGATCAGGTGACCTTGGCAGGTTGGCTCAGTGGTAGAGTGTCTGCCCTACGTGCAGATGTCCCAGGTTCAATTCCTGGTCAGGGCACATGGGAGAAGTGCCCATCTGCTTCTTCACCCCTCCCCCTCCCCCTTCTCTCTTGCTCCCTTCTCCTCCTGCAGCCATGGCTCAGTTGGAGCAAGTTGTCTCCAACACTGAGGATGACTCACTCCATGGCCTCTGCCTCAGGCACTAAGAAAAGCTGGGCTGCTGAGCAACAGAGCAACACCCCAGGTGGGCAGAACATCGCCCCCTAGCAGGTTTGCCTGGTGAATCCTGGTCCGGGACACATGCTGGAGTCTGTCTCTGGTTCCCCTCCTCTCACTTAATAATAATAATAATAATAATAGGGTGATCAGGTAAGGTATATAAATGTCTAACCACTATGCTGTACACCTGAAACTAATACAAAATAATATAATATTGAATATAAAATGTAATTGAAATATAAAAGTTACTATTGAAAAAAACAAAAAAAAAAAGAAATAAAAGCTGCTTGTCTACAGGATATGGTTATGGGCAGTTTATAGAGTCTCTATGATCATTTTCTGTCTTTTCCAGTTGTAGCCAATAAGTTGATGGATGTTCACTTTATGATTGGAAACAGACCCTGAGCACTGGTTTTTAATTTCTGGTGTTTTTTTTTTTTTCTTTTTCTTTCAGCACTGTTTTTAAAGTCAGCGCTGAGACCTAGCAGGTCACCCCAGTTGACAGTTGACAAAAAAAGTTTTCCCCATCAGCAAAGTGAACTTTCTGATGCTAATTTAGCTGGGTCCATGGCAGAAAGTGGGCCTCAAGCTCTGGGACTGATTAGAACCAAGCCTCACGGGGACCGCCCTCGGCTGACACCACGTTCTTCCCCTCTCCTGGTAGGCTGTGGAATTAGGGTGATTTTTCAGCTTCCCTCGGTGCTGGCTGGAAAAACAACTGGGGGGTTGCAGGGAAGAGAGGGTTGGGAATAAATTAACCGGAACCCATGAGAGGGCATTAGAAGTGGAAGCGCCAAGGCTGATTGGTCTCTCCTGTGTGGTGAGTAAGGACCGGGCTGCGGGCGGGGTCCTCGTTCCCTGGGGTGACCCGCAGTTCTCCCCGCTGTCAAGTGGCTTATGTCTCCTCCCTGCCTCCCTGCCCCAGGTTGTCAGGCTCAGAACTTAACATCCTTACAATCCAGGTGAGACACCACTCTGCTTATTTTTCCACCAACAGAGTCGCCAACAAGCTTTGTGACTGACAAGGAAGTATCGGTACTGTTTCCCAAGAGGGCAGCTCTCAAGATAAGGAGAAAGCCCGTGTCCCTGAACGTTTCTTTCCCTTTGTTCTTCCTCAGTGACCCTGTTCACAGTGTGGTGCTGCCCTTTTACATGCATACATGTGGACACACCTGCACACACCTGCATGCACCTGCACATGCCTGCACGCACCTAAACGCACCTAAACACGCCTGCACACACCTGCACATACCTGCATGCACCTGAACGCGCCTGCACAGACATGCATAAACATGCATACGCATGCCTGCATGATGGTACACACATGCACACACCTGTACACACCTATATACCTGCACACACCTGCTCACACATGCACACACCCATACACCTGCACATCTGCATGCACCTGCATGCACCTGCACACACCTGTACTGACCATGCAAATGAACCACACAGTCTCTGTGGTTAGGTTACCTGCTTTTTTTCAGTTATCAGATTGTTAGGGACTTTTATGTTCAGAGTAGTAGGTAAAGGTCTGTCCCATTCTTCACTAGTGATGACATACCTCCATCCTCTGATGTCCCATGGCCTTGTCCAGTCATTCTTTCAGCCAGTATTTATGGGGCTCAGGACATGTGCTGGGGACAGTGCCAGCACCTGAAGAGGAGGTAGTGGTAAAGAAAATGTAATAAAACATGTCTCAGTGGGTTTTTAATAAAACTTATTAGGTAGTTTTAAAAGTTCACATGGAAGAGAAAGTGTGCACACACTTGAATTTAAAAAAAACAAACCCTGGCCAGTTGGCTCAATGTTAGTGTTGGCCAGGCATGTGGAAGTCCCAGATTCGATTCCCGGCCAGGGTACACAGTAGAGGCGCCTATCTGCTTCTCTACCCTTCTCCCTCTCCTTCCTCTCTATCTCTCTCTTCTCCTCCTGCAGCCAAGGCTCCATTGGAACAAAGTTGGCCCCGGGCGCTGAGGATGGCTCCAGGGCCTCTGCCTCAGGTACTAGAATGGCTCCAGTTGCAACAGAGCAACGCCCCAGATGGGCAGAGCATCACCCCTTAGTGGGCATGCCAGGTGAATCCCGGTTGGGTTCATGTGGGAGTCTGTTTCTCTGCCTCCCGTTTCTCACTTCAGAAAAATACAAAACAAAACAAAAAGAAAAGGAATTGCCAAAGCTGTACACATTATTTTTTCAAAATGTGCATGTAGGTGATCAGAGAAAATTGCTATTACACTCATCACTTTTTGTCCTTCTGCCGTCATACTTACAAAGGAAATAACCACTGGCTTTTTGTTTTTTTATTTTTTTATTATTTATTTATTTATTTTTACAGGGATAGAGAGAGAGTCAGAGAGAGGGATAGATAGGGACAGACAGACAGGAACAGAGAGAGGTGAGAAGCCTCAATCATTAGTTTCTCGTTGTCATTGCGACACCTTAGTTGTTCATTGATTGCTTTCTCACATGTGCCTTGACTGTGGGCCTTCAGCAGACCGAGCAACCCCTTGCTGGAGCCAGCGACCTTGGGTCCAAGCTGACGAGCTTTTGCTCAAGCCAGATGGGCCTGCGCTCAAGCTGGCGAGCTCGGGGTCTCGAACCTGGTTCCTTCCCATCCCAGTCCGAAGCTCTATCCACTGCACCACCGCCTGGTCCTGGCTTTTTATTTTTATTTATTGAGTAGCAAAACCACCTGGTGGAACCTACTCGGAGGCCTTTGCTGTCTGTCATCTAGTAGGCATGTGTCAGGATAACTGTACAAATGCGTTCAAAAATCAACAGGTATGATTGAACCATTCAAAATGTTCAGTGTGGACATCATCACCACCTCGTTCTGCGAAAAATGCAAACCCTTAAAGAAAATGATGCGGCCCTCACTTTTCCAATCCTCCCTCACTCCTCAGACTTTCAACCTCATTCGCCCTGTGAGAAATGCTTTTCTTTCATGTCAATAACTCAAGACAATTTTCCATTTTGTTCACCTTCTGACATCTAACATTTTTTAACCTCCATCGTCCTGAGGTCACCACGTCTTCCCCCAACCAGATTATTTCTTGCCAACGCCTGTTAACACTTAACATCTCTGGGTATCAACAGGAATTTTTAGAAATTCTTAGAAAATACTTTCTAAAACCCACTTTAACAAAATTGTTAAAATGTCTCGTTGAGAGAACACTTTCACATTTATTTTCCCTGTATTTCATCCTTGTTCCATAGTGGACATGTACCAATTAATAAATTTAATTTTGTCTTATTCTAACAATCTGATGTTATTTATCTGTAATAAGGATGTGCAGATAATTATAAATCTGGGGGCGGGGAGGAGAGTGTGAGACTGAGTAAGGGGATAAAGAGAACAGGATGGGGGAAAAAATAAAAGCGAGTTCACCCACCTCGTCCCCTTTGGATGTTGAAATACACTAACCTTGTAAGGCTTTTTTGTTTTTTTTTAATACACCAGACCTCCCTGGGCTACTGTTGCAACTTCCTGCGACACTCTAATTATTTCAAAATAAAACTGAAATGGAGCAAACCTCCTCCCAGGTGGTCCCAGGTCTAAGAAACCAGAGGTGGATACTGTGGTTCAAGGAGCTCAAGATGACAACCACCTGGAGGGTTCTCTGAACCCTCTTGTGGGACCCACGCCTGGAGTTTTTTCCTGGGTAGACTCTCATTTCCAGCAAGTATCCCAGTCGTGTGGAGGCATCAGGTCAGTGGTCACCACTAGTGATGAGCAGCAAATGGCTTGTCTTACATGACCTAAATCCTCCTCTTAAATCCTCACTTATGTCCTTAGAAAAAATATTGGTTCACCCGAACTTCACATTTCTCTGGGGATTCTGTTGTTAATTTGGCCCACCCTCCAGGGATCACACTATTGTTACAGGATGAAATAAGGGATCATCAGAAGACAATTCACGGCCTCGGTGGAATTAGGGACATTTTTAAAATTTTTTTATTGAATTTATTGAGGTGACCTTAGTGAATAAAAAAGATACAGGTTTCAAGTGCACAATTCTACAATACATCGTCTATATGTTGCATTGTGTGTTCACCATCCCAAGTTAAGTCTCTCTCCATCACCATTTCCCCCACTCCCACACCGCAACCCTCCTCCACCTCCTACCATCCCCATAATAAGAAGTGCATTTCATTAGAAGAATAGCCCCGTAAACAAAGATAAAAAATAATCTATAAGGAAGAAGACAGCAGGGGTTTTTTTTGTTTTTTTGCTTTGTTTTTTTTTTTTTGCGCCGCCTCTTTTGACTGCGAGGCTCCAGTTCTTTTTTTTTTTTTTTTTTTTTAAGTTCTTTTTATTTATTCATTTTAGAGAGGAGACACAGAGAGAGAGAGAGAGAAAGAGAGAAAGGGGGGAGGAGCTAGAAGAATCAACTCCCCTATGTGCCTTGACCAGACCAGTGCAGGGTTTTGAACTGGCGACCTCATTGTTCCCAGGTCGACGCTTTATCCACTGCGCCACCACAGGTCAGGCAAGACAGCAGGTTTTTATGGAACAGAAACAAAAACCAATAGGAAAGATAAGTAATTTTCCAAGGGTCTTAATTCTAATTCACAGAACTTCCCCCACCCCCACCCCCACCTCACGCTCCACACTCCAAGAAACTCCTAAGTGCTTACTTAACTGGTCCTACATCATTTTGCAACCTAAGTGACTAATTTTCCTCTTGGGCAGGAGGCGCTTGGAGACTTGGGGAAGTCAGGTTGAGATGTGTTTGTTGGTGGCGTTTAAAAGTTCCCAGTTGACGGAAGGTCTTGTTACACTCCAGGCACAGGTAGGGTCTGGCGCCCGTATGGATGCGCAGGTGAACATTGAGGTTCCCTCTGTGGCTGAACCATTTGTGACAGACGTCACATTCGAAAGGCTTCTCCTGGGAGTGGACCCTCTCATGACCGCGCCGGGTGGAGTCGTGGGTGAACATCTTCGGGCAGAGCCGACAGCGGTATGGCTTCTCGCCCGTGTGGATACGCTGGTGCACTCGGAGGTCGGAAGACTGGATGAAACTCTTGTGGCAGGACTTGCATTGAAAGGGTCTCTCTCCTGTGTGTGACCTCTGGTGAATGATTAACTGAGATTTGCAATGAAATATTTTCCTGCAATCGCTACATTCATGGGGTACCTGTCTGGTGGCTTCTCTGCCAACACGGTGACCGCTGGGTCTCCCGGCGCTGGGCACACGAGCTGAACTGGACCTGAGTCGTCTGGAGAATTCTCCTACGTTCAACGATGTATCTCCTGCCTGCCGCACGTCTTGGGGACTGGAGGTGCTGACTCGTTTTTTTAGGGGGGTACCTCTTGGACTCAAAGAATGTTTTCTCTTCCGATGTGGAATCACAAGGTCTATCTCCGAATCATGTGTGGAAGGTGCGTCAGCATGGGCATTTGGAGTGTAAATTTCTAGTGGGTTCTTTCCATCCTCTGTCCTCACAAAGTCTTCTGAAAGAAGGAACAGACCACATAATATTTAATAATGACGAGCATTTTTAACACCAGCAGACGTGTTAGCACCAAGGCTGATGTTGGTTGAGAACTAAGAGCCAGCTGTCTCCGAGAGGCAACCATGCTGGGTGCCCAGCATAGGAAGAGGCACTCACTTCTCTGAAGACCCAGTGTCCACACTCACCTGTACCCCTTGGAAGCGGTGGTTCTGGAGCGATAAGCACGGTGGTCTCTTTTGTGTCTTCCCTGAGATCCTTCTGCCTGGGTCTCTGACCTTCCAGGTCACCTTCCTCACGAATGGTCTCTGGCAGGAGGACACTCTGTCCCTGACAATGGGCAACCAAGAGTAATGACACATGAGTCTGAATTTAGGCCTGAGAATCTCTGTCTCTTCTCCCCTCCATCCCCCAGACTACCAACACCTTGATCTGAGACACCCAACATTCTCAACAATTTTGTGGCTGTGCCAGAATGTGGGGCTCCAGCACCCTGACGACCATCACCTGATTCCTAAGCCTGTCATTAATCTATACCCACCACACCTTTAAATCAAGTTCATACAGTACACTTTATTCTTTAAAAAAAAAAAATTTTTTTTTTTTGGCCCTGGCTGATTGGCTCAGTGGTGGAGTGGCAGCCGGGCGTGTGGATGTCTTAGGTTCGATTCCTGGTGAGGGTACACAGGAGAAATGCCCATCTGCTTCCCCACTCTTCCCCTTCTTGTTTCTCTTTCTCTCTCTCTCTCTCTCTCTCTCTCTCTCTCTCTCTCTCTCCTCCTCCTCCTCCTCCTCCTCCCTTCCCACGGTCATAGGTCAATTAGAATGTGTTGGCCCTGGGCACTGAGGATGGCTCCATGGTCTCCACCTCAGGCTCTAGAATGGCTCCAGTTGCAACGCAGCAAGGGCCTCAGATGGGCAGAGCATTGCCCCCTAGTGGACATGCCGGGTGGATCCCGGTAAGGGTACATGCGGGAGTCCGTCTCTCTGCCTCCCCTCTTCTCATTTAAAAAATAAAAAAAGACAGAAATCCTAAGGATTTAATGCATCCTTAGAATGCATGAATGGGCCAGTTCTGTCCTAAGCCAAATGTCCCAATTACTGTAGCAGCTGCATCCATCCTTTCCTCTCGAACCTTCTCCAACTTGTGCCCAGAAATTGGGCCATCATATGCTCACCTGTCCCATCGACGTATCACCGATTCCTGGATAACTCTTCTGCTCTCTGCTGACCTTCTGGCTCTGCTTGGGGTGGCTCTCCACCTCTCTTGCAAAGGATCGTGACTTTGCAGACAAGTCCCACACCTTATCTATGCCACTGACCTCCTCTTCGGCCATCTGGACATCTGAATTTTTCACAAGAAACTTTTGTCCTTGGGTGCTGATGATGGTCTGTGGGGAGAAAATTAAACAGGGTTCCATTACTGGTCAGGGCGCATGCAAGAATCAACCAATGAATGCATAAGTGAAATGAAAAATTGATTTTTCTATTTCTCTTGCTCTCTCTGCATTTTTCTCTCTAAAATTTATTAGAATATAAAAAAAGAAAATCTCAAAATCATGTGATCAAGACTGTGGGACCACGTGACCCCACAAAGCCTATAATATTTACTATCTATCCCTTTAAAAGTAAAGTTTGCCAACCCTTGACTGGTAGGCTTTTCTAAAATGGCACTCCATGCCTGCACTCTTTGGCCATGACCTTCTCAGAACTTCTTCCAGGCTTCTCTGCACTCCTTCTGTTCAAGTCTCTGAACCTCAAAAGACCTCCTTGGGAAACAAAAGACCTCAACACTACCTCTGAGGTAGTCACAGCCCCTCTTTATAGGGCTCCAAGACAGAAGGAAACCCCCATGTGTGTGGCCCTTTTTATCCAACCTTCCCAGGGGGTGGGAGCCCTTTGCATCTTAAACCCCTTCACACAGAACAATGCCACACATTGACGATATAACCCTCAATAGCATGTCTCTGTCCATCTACCAGTGATATGTGTTATGGTTGAAGACCCAAAGGATGGCTTTGCCTCCTGCATGGACATAGATTAGGGTCTCTTAACCTTGGCACACATGACATTCAGGCTGAGTCAGTCTGCCCTGGGCACTACAAGATGCTGAGAAGTATCTCTGGCCTCTGGCATCCCCTCTGCTCCCCACTGTGATGTCATTGCCGAGGGTCCCCATTTGAGAACCAAGGATCGTAGAACAAACCCCTCCTGCTCTTTCTGGTTCAACCCCACCCAGCAACACCTCATGTCAATCATGAGGGTCCCCACTCACCCACTTCTTGGGTTTCTTGTTATTTCTTAGAATGGCCTCTAAGTCTTTGCAACTCTCCACACCGCTTTCCTTGACCAAGACCTGGAGTTCGGGGGGCATGGTGATCAAGAACTGCTCCATCACCAGTTTGTCCAGTATCTGCTCTTTGGTGTGCAGGTCCGGCCGCAGCCACCGACGGCAGAGCTCATAGAGTGTCTGCAGAGCCCTGACTGGGTTCGAGGCCTCCGAGCTGCTGAAGGCTCGAAAGGTCTCGTGCCACATCTCAGAGTCCGAGGGCGGCCCTTCAGTAAGATATCCTTGGGATAGGACAGACGGTGGTGGCTCCGATTCCCACCTGTCCTGGGGACTCCCATGATCCCATGAGCTTGTCGGATCAGCAGCCATATTTTCTGGAAAATTTTCCATTGTGCCTAGAGCAAACTCTTCCTGAATCCAGCTCCTAACACAGACCTTGAGACAGGCTTTAATCTGTGATAATCCAGAAGTCTGGGAGTGGAGACAGGAGAGGGGATGGGGGGAAATGAAAGAGATGAGTTTATACTGTTTCTTCACCCTTCCTTCCTCTCTAATCTCCTCCTTCTGACACTAGACACTATTCTCCGGTCCCATATTTAATACCATGGACGGTGATCCACTCTATTCTCCTGATGTCCACCTCTGACTACACAGTTTTCCATGCCCGAAAGGCCCCCTACATTTTGACTTCTACATGTACCCCAGTGGGATCAGTTTTCTTACCTGTGCATTGGGACAATGCTGTTCCTTACCATAAATTAAATATGGTCCTGATATGTGATGCTTCTAAAATCTACCTTTTTTTTGGACAGAGAAAGAAAAAGGACAGATAGAGACAGACAGACGGGAAGGGGGACTGATGAGAAGCATCAGTTCTTCGTTGCAGCTCCTTAGTTATTCAGTGATTGCTTTCACATGTGTGCCTTGAACCAGGGCTACAGCAGAGCTAGTGACCCCATTACTCAAGCAAGTGACCTTGGGTTCAAGCCAGTGACCATGGAGTCATGTCTATGATCCCACGCTCAAGTCAATGACCCTGCACTTAAGCTGGCAACCTCGATATTTCAAACCTGGGACCTCTGTGTCACAGTCTGACGCTCTATCCACTGTGCCACCACCTGATCAGGCTGAAATCTACCTTAATAATAGCCCTGGCTGGGTACCCGCCCCCAGTTGGTTAGAGCATCTGCCCCAATACACCAAGGTTGTGGGTTTCATCCTCAGTTAGGGCACATACAAGAATCAATCAATGAATTCATGCACAAGTGAAACAACAAATCCTCTCTCTGTCTCCCTTTCTCTCTCCCTCTCAGCAAAATCAATTTAAAAAAATAACGAAACAAAAGAAAATCAATTTTAGGGCCAGAAGATGGCGATGGAGTAGGTGGACGTACCAACTTCCAACTCCCAGAACCAAAGTGGATTATAACTCAATTTTAAGAACCATCATCTGGATAAACCAACTTTGAACTAAACTAAGTGGACTCTTCAACCAAGGAACACTGCAGAAGCCACATTGAGACTGGTAGGAATAGCGAAAACGCGAAGAGGGCTGCCCAGCTCCCCGGAGCAAATGGCAGCCCAGAGAGACCCGCGTGGCGGGAGGAGAGTTTGGCGGAGAGGGAGGGACCTGGGTCCCAGGAACCAAGCCCCAGACTGCAGTCCCAGAGCCTAGAAGAGGCGTATGGACAGTATTGAGCTGTGAAGCAAGTGAGGATACTGTTTGTGAAAAAGAGAGAGTTTTCTCAGACCCAAGAATCTTTTCAAAGGGACAGCGCAGAAACCCTCTCTCACAACCACGCACCCGGGGCTCCGGGGAACGGGGACAGAGGAGAGGAACAGAGCAGTGGGAACAGAGAGTGGACTGAAGGCACGAGGACACTCTTAGGGACAGCCATCCTGACCCCTGGGCTAAGTCATTTCCCTAATCGAAAATGAATATTTCCCCTGGAACTAGCAATACCAGCAAAGGGAGACAAGACACTAGCCAAACAAGCTCTCTCGCGGCAATTAGAGCAGAGCTGCTTAGAGGGAGGGAGCTCCCAAACCTACAGTGTGGAGACTTAAGACACTGCCATCTCTCTGAGGGTTGCTGAAGGGATGTTGGCGGCAGGACGCTGAAAAGCGGTCCTGTCGGCGTGGGCGGAGGCACAACCGTCCTGAGCTTGGTCTAGCCCAGCAGGGGCGGAGGGGACGCGCGAAAGCGGTCCAGCAGCTGCGGGCCGCCTGTGACCCCACTTGTGGGGAAAAATACGGGCAGAGATCGGCTCTGTGACCCTGCGCAAGCTGGCCCTGACCACGGAGACGGGGCTAGGACCAGGGACAGGCGAGGGGCTCGCGGCTGAGCTCACGCTGCCAACCCCGCCCGGAGGGAGAAACCGTAGTGGTTTGAAATCGTGCGAGAGTGCGTGCAAGCAGCTTTCGCGGCTGAGCTCACGCTACTAGCCCCGCCTGGCCAGAGAAATCCCGGTGGCTGGCCACCCTACGTGCGCGAGCTGGCGCTGAACATGGGGGCGTGGTAGAGTCCTGATCGATCGGAAGCTAGCAGCTGAGCTAACACCAGCAAACACGCCCGGCCCAATAAACCGCAGTTTGCGACCCTAGGCAGGAGGGCCCCGGCCTCGAGAGCGGGGCTAAATTCTGGACGGGCAAAGGCTCACAGCTGATTGCACGCAAAAGCCCCGCCAAACCCGCAAAACTGTGGCGAGCAGGCTCTGACTGCGGGGGCTGGGCGTAAGCCTTCCGGAAAAAGACAGGTTCCGTAGCTGAGCAAAGGTGCTCACCTCTGCCCTTGCTACTAAGGCTGTGGCTTGAGTGACAGCCCCTCCCGCAGAGGAGGGGTGGAAATCACAGCAACAGCCGCAGTAGGCTGTCGCTGGCAACGCCCATACCCAACCACCCAAGGCAGCAGCAGAGGGGGTGGCAGGCCTGCACACAGACCACACCTAGAGAACACAAAGGGAACACCTACTGGACTCCAGTGGCCACAACTTGCCTATACACAGATAAAATGGGCAGCAGAGGAATGGAAACCAAATGAATCAAGAGAAATCCCCAGAGAAGGACCTGAATGAACCAGATATAACCAAACTACCAGAAGCAGAATTTAGAATAATGATAGTTAGGATGTTCAAAGAAATTAGAGCAACAATGGATAGTCACTATGAACACCTAAATAAAGAGATAACAAGTACAAAGAACGAAATTGAAATAATAAAAAAGAATCAGACAGAAATGACAAATACAGTATCAGAACTGAAGACCACAATGGAAGGAATTAAAAGCAGGATTAATCATGCTGAGGATCGAATCAGCGAGTTAGAGGACACAATAAACAAAGGCACAGAAGCAGAGAAGAAAAAGGAAAAGAGACTCAAAAAATGTGAGGAAACTCTAAGGGAGTTCTGTGACAACATGAAGAGAAACAACATTCGCATCATAGGGGTGCCTGAAGAAGAGGAAGGAGGACAGGAAATGGAAACTTTGTTCAAGCAAATCATAGCAGAAAACTTCCCTAAATTAAGGCAGGGAAACATTCCACACGTTCAAGAAGCACACAGAACTCCATTAAAGAGAAACCCAAAAAGATCTACACCAAGACACATCATAGTTAAAATACCAAAGCTAATGGATAAAGAAAAAATCTTAAAAGCTGCTAGAGCAAAAAAGGCTATCACCTACAAAGGAGCCCCCATAAGGATGACATCGGACTTCTCAACAGAAACACTTGAGGCCAGAAGGGAATGGCAAGATATAATCAAAGTAATGCAGAACAAGAACCTACAACCAAGACTACTCTATCCAGCAAGGCTAACGTTTAAAATTGAAGGAGAAATAAAGAGCTTTCCAGACAAAGAAAACCTCAAGGAATTCATTAAAACCAAACCAATTCTGCAAGAGATACTACGGAGCCTGTTGTGAACAGTTCAAAGGAAGGAAAGAATATAGCAAAAGAAGAATACAGCTTTAAAGAATAAAATGGCAATAAACAACTACATATCAATAATAACCTTAAATGTAAATGCATTAAATGATCCAATCAAAAGACATAGGGTAGCTGCATGGATAAAGAAACAGGACCCATACATATGCTGTCTACAAGAGACACACCTTAAAACAAAAGATGCACATAGACTGAGGGTAAAAGGATGGAAAAAAATATTTCATGCAAATGGAAATGAAAAAAAAGGAGGGGTAGCAGTACTTATAGCTGACAAAATGGACTTTAAAACAAAGGCTGTAGTAAGAGATAAAGAAGGACACTACATAATGATAAAAGGAACAATTCAACAGGAAGATATAACTATTATAAATATCTACGCACCAAATATAGGAGCCCCGACATACATAAAGCAGACTTTGATGGACATAAAGGGCGAGATTAACAGCAATACTATCATAGTAGGGGATTTCAATACCCCACTAACAACACTGGATAGATCCTCAAGAAAGAAAATCAATAAACAGCAGACTTAAAGGATACACTAGATCAACTTGATTTAATAGATATCTTCAGAACTTTTCATCCTAAGGCAGTAGAATATACATTCTTCTCAAGCGCTCATGGTACGTTTTCTAGGATAGACCACATGTTAGGACACAAAAATGGTCTCAATAAATTTAAGAAGATTGAAATCATATCAAGCATTTTCTCTGATCACAATGCCATGAAACTAGAAATTAACCACAAAAGAAAAACTGAAAAATACTCAAACACTTGGAAACTAAATAGCATGATATTAAATAATGAATGGATTAACAATGAGATCAAAGAAGAAATAAAAAAGTTTCTAGAAACAAATGATAATGAGCATACATCAACTCAAAATTTATGGGACACAGCAAAAGCAGTACTGAGAGGGAAGTTCATTGCACTACAGGCATATCATAGGAAGCTAGAAAAAGCTCAAATAAGCAACCTGACCCTGCAGCTAAAAGAACTAGAAAAACAACAACAAATAAAACCCAAGACAAGTAGAAGGAAAGAAATAATAAAGATCAGAGCAGAAATAAATGACATAGAGGCTAAGGAAACAATACAGAGGATCAATGAAACCAGAAGCTGGTTCTTTGAAAAGGTAAACAAGATTGATGAACCTTTAACTAGACTCACCAAGAAAAAGAGAGGACTCAAATAAATAAAATTAAAAATGAGAGAACACAACTGACACAATAGAAATACAAAGTATTATAAGAAAATACTATGAAGAACTCTATGCCAAAAAAATTAGACAAACTAGGTGAAATGGACAAATTTCTTGAAACATATAATCTTCCAAAAATCAATCTGGAAGAAGCAGAACACCTAGACAGACCAATTACAACAAATAAGATTGAAACAGTTAACAAAACACTCTCAACAAAGAAAAGTCCTGGGCCTGATGGCTTCACAAATAAATTCTACCAAAAATTTAAAGAAGAACTAACTCCTATCCTTCTCAAGCTATTTCAAAAAATTCAAGAGGAAGGAAGACTTCCAAACTCCTTTTATGAGGTGAGCATAATTCTGATCCCGAAAACAGGCAAAGACAACACAAAGAAAAAAAATTATAAGCCAATATCCCTGATGAATTTAGATACTAAAATTCTCAACAAAATATTAACCAACCGGATCCAGCAATATATGAAAAAGATCATACACCATGATCAAGTGGGATTTATTCTGGAGAAGCAAGGCTGGTTCAATATTCGCAAATCAATCAATGTGATTCATCACATAAACAAAAGGAAGGACAAAAATCACATGAAAATTTCAATAGATGCAGGAAAAGCATTTGATAAAATCCAGCACCCATTCATGATCAAAACTCTCAGCAAAGTGGAAATACAGGGAACATTCCTTAACATGATAAAGGCCATCTACGACAAACCCACAGCAAACATCATACTAAATGGACAAAAATTAAAAGCAATCCCCTTAAGATCAGGAACCAGGCAGGGTTGCCCAATTTCACCACTCTTATTCAACATAGTTCTGGAAGTCCTAGCTACAGCAATCAGACAAGAAGAAGAAATAAAAGGCATCCAAATTGGAAAAGAAGAAGTAAAACTGTCACTATTTGCAGATGATATGATATTGTATATTGAAAACCCTAAAGTCTCAGTCAAAAAACTACTGGACCTTATAAATGAATTCAGCAAGGTGGCAGGATATAAAATTAATACACAGAAATCAGAGGCATTTCTGTATACAAACAATGAACTGTCAGAAAAAGAACTTAAGGAAACAATCCCCTTCACTATTGCAACCAAAAAAATAAAATACCTAGGAGTAAATTTAACCAAGGAGGTTAAGGACTCGTACTCAGAAAATTATAAAACATTGATAAAGGAAATCAAGGAAGATAAAAACAAGTGGAAGCATATACCGTGCTCATGGCTAGGAAGAATAAACATCATTAAAATGTCTATACTACCCAAAGCAATTTATAAATTCAATGCAATACCAATTAAAATACCAATGACATACTTCAAAGATATAGAAAACATATTCCAAAAATTTATATGGAACCAAAAAAGAACACGAATAGCCTCAGCAATCCTAAAAAGAAAAAATAAAGCAGGAGGTATCACTCTTCTGGATATCAAGGTCTACTACAAGGCCATTATACTCAAGACAGCTTGGTACTGGCATAAGAACAGACACATTGATCAATGGAACAGAACAGAGAACCCAGAAATAAACCCGCCGCTTTATGGACAAATGATATTTGACAAAGGAGGAAAGAGCATACAATGGAGTAAAGACAGCCCCTTTAACAAATGGTGTTGGGAAAATTGGACATCTACCTGCAAAGAAATGAAACTAGACCATCAACTTACACCATTCACAAAAACAAATTCAAAATGGATAAAAGATTTAAACATAAGCCGTGAAACTAAAAGCATCTTAGAAGAAAACATAGGCAGCAAGCTTTCCGACATCTGTAGCAGCAATATATTTGCTGATTTATCTCCATCGGCAAAGGAAATAAAAGGCAAGATAAACAAATGAGACTATATCAAACTAAAAAGTTTTTGCACAGCTAAAGACAATAAGAACAGAATAAAAAGACAAACCACACAATGGGAGAACATATTCGACAGCACGTCGGATAAGGGGTTAATAACCAAAATTTATAAAGAACTTATAAAACTCAACACCAGGAAGACAAACAATCCAATCAAAAAATGGGCAAAAGAAATGAATAGAAATTTCTCCAAAGAAGACATACAGATGGCCAAAAGACATATGAAAAAATGCTCAACATCACTAATTATTAGAGAAATGCAAATTAAAACCACAATGAGGTATCACCTCACACCAGTCAGAATGACACTCATCAGCAAAACAACACAGAATAAGTGCTGGCGAGGATGCAGAGAAAAGGGAACCTTTCTGCACTGCTGGTGGGAATGCAGACTGGTGCAGCCACTGTGGAAAACAGTATGGAGATTCCTCAAAAAATTAAAAATTGAACTGCCTTTTGACCCGGCTACCCCACTTTTAGGAATATACCCTAGAACACCATAACACTGTTTGAAAAGAAGAAATGCGCCCCCACGTTTGTGGCAGTATTGTTCACAATAGCGAAGATCTGGAAACAGCCCAAGTGTCTGTCAGAAGACGACGGGATTAAAAAGCTATGGTACATATATACTATGGAATACTACTCAGCCATAAGAAATGATGACATCGGATCATTTACAACATAATGGTGGTACCTTCATAACATTATACGAAGTGAAATAAGTAAATCAGAAAAAAAAACTGAGAACAGCATGAATTCATACATAGGTGGGACATAAAAGTGAGACTATGAGACATGGACAAGAGAGTGGTGGTTACGGGGTGGGGGGAGGGAAGGGAGGGTGGGATAGGGAGAAGGGTAGGGGCACAAGGAAAACCAGATAGAAGGTGACAGAGAACAATTTGACTTTGGGTGATGGGTATGCAACACAATTGAATGATAAGATAATCTGGAGATGTTTTCATTGTACATATGTACCCTGATTTATTGGTGTCACCACATTAAAGTTAATAAAAAAAAAAAGAAAATCAATTTTAGTCATAATGTCAGTTTGTATAGCTTCCTGTCCAGATAAGATAGGGGAAATTCAATGGTTTGTTTTTAATTGCTGTGTACGTCAGGATTCATAAGAAAAGACAGAAGATATTTACAACCCCGGGAATGCCACATGGTGTGGTATCATTGGAAACATGAACCTGAGATCACCCCAACACTTCCTTCTCTGTCTCAGGGAAGGGAGAACAGAAGAGAACCCTGAGAAGGTGAAACTGCCCCAGAGGTTTTGTTTTGGTAGTAAAATGGTCCATGACATTCACTGCTTTAACTCCTTAAGAAAAACCACATCACATACAGACAGATTTAAAGGTCAGACAATAGCATAAAATCTCCAATGGTCGACTTGTTTTGTATATCAGATCATCTGGGGAAGCTCTCTCAACTCAGGTTTGATTTCATGTCAGTGCTCACTTTTAATGAGCTGTGGAGTCCTGAGCAAATCTCCTTGTGTTCCCAGAATGACAATTGTTCTCGTAATGTTGGATGATAAAACCCATCCCTTAAATTGAGGATAAAATAAGAGAATACAAGGTGCTGATAATACACCTGGCATACTGTTATTGAGTGTAGTGACTAGTACTTAAAGCAAGGATTCTCAATCAGGGGTTCTCAACTCAGGGGACCCCCAGCCCCAGACACATTGGACAATGTCTGGAGACAGTTCTGGTTGTCACAGCTGGAAATGCGGAGGAGTAGGCAATGCCAAGCACCGTATTATGCACAGGACAGACTCTTACATCACCTTCCCCAAATAAAAAACTCTGGCCAAAAATGTCAATATCCCCGAGAGTGAGAAACCCTGATTTAATACCATGAGTGTGTGACCCATCAGTTAAACAAGAAATAAGCCTGACCAGGTGGTGGCACAATGGGTAGAGCATCAGACTGGGACACAGAGGACCCAGGTTCAAAGCCCCGAGGTCACCGGCTGGAGTGCGGGGTTGCTGGCATGAGTGTGAGATCATAAACATGATCCCAAAGTCCCTGGCTTGAAGCCCAAGGTCACTAGCTTGAGCCCAGGGTTGATGGTTTGAGCCCAAGGTCGCTGGCTGGAACAAGGGATCACTCACTCTGTGGTAGCCCTCCAGTCAAGGCACATATGAGAAAGCAATCAATGAACAACTAAGGTGCCAAAACGAAGAATTGATGCTTCTCATCTCTCTGCTTTCCTGTCTGTCTGTCCCTATCTGTCCCTCTCTCTCACTCTGTCAAAATAAAGAAAGAAGGAAAGAAAGAGAAAGAGAGAGAGAAAGGAAATCGAAGTGAATGGGATACAAGAAAGATGCCTTCTTTTCTTCATTTTATTTTTTTAATTTATTTTAGAGAGAGGTAAGGAGAGGGAGGGAAAAGGAGAGATAGAAAAAGAGATCGATTTGATGTTCCACTTATTTAGGCATTCATTGGTTAATTCTTGTATCTGCCCTGACGGGATCTAACCTGAAACCTTGGCCCGTCGTGGGAAGAATGCTCTAACCATCTGAGCTACTACTCCACGCCACGGGTGATCCCTTGTTTCCCCAAGGCCTCAGAAATAATGCACAGTGAACAGCAACTTAGGTCTTTCTGAAACCAAGCTCTATCCATCCTCACTTCCACACCCCCTCGGACCTCGTAGACATCCCTTACCTTCTCCGCGTCGTCAGATCGTCTCTCCCCGAGTGCGGGACTGGAGAACTATTGCCTTGAACTGAAATGTGTCTGCTTATAAAGCAGCCTCAGCCCTCACTTCCTGTTCCCAACTAGCCCAGCGATTGGCTTAAAACCGTGGGACCACCCCTTTTTCATGATCCGGTCTGGATTAAATTTCCCACTGAAACTCCACGGAAGAGAAAGACTCATTTTCTGTTGGAGCCCATGTTGGTTATCTGGTCTAATTATTTATCGTATGTCCAAAGTATTTGGAGAAATTAAATATAGATCCAGAAGTTTTTTTTGTTTTGTTTTTTGTTGTTGTTATTTTGACAGAGACAGAGACAGAGAGGACAGACAGACAGGAAGGGAGAGAGATGATACACATCATGTTGGGCAGATAAAATATATTACGCTCACTTTGTTAAAGATGGCGCTGCCCACATGCAAGTCCGTTGATATTAATGTGTTTTGGGGGACAGGTTGTGGGCAGGCCGGGTCATTATAGCCTACGCCTTAGTTTAAAGAGTAAGTTTTTCTCCACACCCTTGACTGATTGGATGATGTAGGGTGGTGCACTCTCATGAGGAATCCCATTGTGCCTCAGATGAGTGACTTTGTATCAGAGACTTTCTTGTTTGTAGATTGGACTAAGGGTTTGAATTTCTACAGTATAAAGTGGGGCAGGCCGGGAGCTTGCTTTCTCTCGGTTCCTGGGATTAGTATAGAGAGGAGAGCGGAGTAAGGCCACATGAAGGCCAGGAGAAGCAGCCAAGATGGCGGAATGCTGAGGAGGAAGCTAGCATTCCGCCATCTTGGCTATGATTCCTCACTCAAGCCAACGACCCCACACTCAAGCCAGATGAGCCCGCGCTCAAGCCTGCGACCTCGGAGTTTCAAACCTGGGTCCTTTGCGTCCCAGTAGAACGCTCCATAACCCAGTCAGGCACTAGATCCAGAAGTTTTAACCAGTTTGGGTCACCTACTCTTTTGTTCAATGCAAATGATTTTTTATATTTTTATTTATTGATTTTAGAGAGATGGATTTTTTATATTTTTATTTATTGATTTTAGCAGGAATAGAGAGATATATATATATCTATTTGTTGTTGACTTATTTATGTATTCATTGGTTGATTTTGTATGTGACCTAAACTGGGGGTTGAACCCACAGTCTTGGTGTATTGAGACGATGCTCTAACCAACTGAGTTATCTAACCAGGATAAATGTCAATCATTTTTAAATGATTTTATTTAAAATAACATAAAATTACAACCCCTGGCTGGTTAGCTCAGCCAGTTAGAGTATCGTTTGATCCCTATTCAAGTCACACATGGGAAGCAATCAATGAGTGCACAAGAAATGGGACAATAAATGAATGCTTCTCTCTGTGTTTTCCATTATTCCTCTCTCTCTCTCTCTCTCTCTCTCTATTCCCCGCTTCCTCTGTCTCTAAAACTAATTGATAAAAAAAATTAAAATAAGACGATAAGTGTAAGAAGAGCATATTTCTGAGGCAACACTTAAAAAACCATGGCTCTTGTTGGGCAGATAGGGTGTATTATGCTCACTTTGTTAAAGATGGCACTGCCCACATGCAAGTCCGTTGATATTAATGTGTTTTGGGGGATAGGATGTGGGCAGGCCGGGTCGTTATAGCTTACGCCTTAGTTTAAAGAGTAAGCTTTTCTCCATACCCTTGACTGATTGGATGATGTAGGGTGGTGCACTCTCATGAGGAATCTCATTGTGCCTCAGATGAGTGACTTTGTATCAGAGACTTTCTTGTTTGTAGATTGGATTAAGGGTTTGGATTTCTGCAGTATAAAGTGGGGCAGGCCGGGAGCTTGCTCTCTCTCGGTTCCTGAGGTTAGTATTAGAGAGGAGAGCATATTAAGGCCACGTGGAGGCCAGAAGAAGCAGCCAAGATGGCGGAGTGCTGAGGGAGAAGCCAGTTTGTGCAGAGTTTCTGCTGGAGAAGGAGATAGGGAACAGAGGTGAATAAGTCTGGTGAGCTAGAAACCTTTGATTCTAGGAAACTCAGATAAGTCAGTAGCTTTGTGAGTACTGAATGAGTGGGTTTTGGAGCCCAGTGTGTGTTTTTGCTTGCCCGCCGGGTGCAAGCTAGAATTAAAGCTGATGGCTCACCAGTTCTCGGCTCCGTTGTTTCATTACTGACTGTCCGAATCTAATGATAACCTGCACTGGCCAGGCGGCTGTGATTGTGCCCGCGACCATTGGCTTTACACCATACACAAGTAGAGAGAAAAACAACAAACTCACATCAATTCGGCTATCCAAGATAGCAAACCAGTGAAAAGCAATTATTAGTCATTTTAAGAAATTTCACAAAAAATGCGCCCCCATGTTCGTGGCAGCATTGTTCACAATAGCAAAGATCTGGAAACAGCCCAAGTGTCCGCCAGAGGATGAGTGGATTAAAAAGCTTTGGTACATATATACTATGGAATACTACTCAGCCATAAGAAATGATGACATCGGATCATTTACAACAAAATGGATGGACCTTGATAACATTATACGGAGTGAAATAAGTAAAACAGAAAAAAACTGAGAACAGCATGATTTCATACATAGGTGGGACATAAAAGTGAAACTATGAGACATGGACAAGAGTGTGGTGGTTATGGGGTGGGGGGAGGGAGGAGAGGGTGAGATAGGGGGGAGGGGAGGGGCATGGGGAAAACCAGATAGAAGGTGACAGAGGACAATTTAACTTTGGGTGATGGGTATGTGTTGGGCAGATGAAATATGTTGGGCTCACTTTGTTGAAGATGGTGCTGCCCACATGGAAGTTCGTTGATATTAATGTGTAATGGGGAACAGGCTGTGGGTAGGCCGGGTCGTTATAGCCTAAGGCTTAGTTTTAAGAGTGTTTCCCCATACCCTTGACTGATTGGATGATGTAGGGTGGTGCACTCCTGAGGAATCCCATTATGCCTCAGATGGGTGACTTTGTATCAGAGACTTCCTTGTTTGTATAATTGGATTAAAGGTTTTGATTCTACACTATAAAGTGGGGCAGGCCAGGAGCTTGCTCTCTCTTGGTTCCTGAAGTATTAGAGAGGAGAGCAGATTAAGGCCACATGGAAGCCAGGAGAAGCAGCCAAGATGGCAGAGTGCTGAGGGAGAAGCCAGTTTGTGCAGAGTTTGTGCTGGAGAAGGAGATGGGAAACAAAGGTGAATAAGTCTGGTGGGCTAGAAACCTTTTGATTCTAGGAAACTCGGATAAGTCAGTAGCTTTGTGAGCACTGAATGAGTGGGTTTTGGAGCCCAGTGTGTATTTTTGCTTGCCCGCCGGGTGCAAGCTAGAATTAAAGCTGATGGCTCACCAGTTCTTGGCTCCGTTGTTTCATTACTGACTGTTCGAATCAAATGCGAACCTGCACGGGTCAGGCGGCTGTGATGGTGGCCGTGACTACTGGCTTTACAGTATGCAACGTGATTGAATGATAAGATAACCTGGAGATGTTTTCTTTGAACATATGTACCCTGATTTATTTGTGTCACCCCATTAAAATTAATAAAAAAATAAAAAATAAAGAAATTTCACATAATAAATATTAGTCATTTTAAAAACACATTTACTATTTTTTTTAGTATTTTGAAATGAATACATTAAAGTGTGGTTCAATTTTAATATTAAAGCACTGGTTTGGGATTTGTCAAGTGACCCTTTTCTAAAAAACAATAAAGAAAAAATTAAAATTAAAATACTAAAATATAAATAAGTAAATAGAAGCCAGAATAAAAACATAGACACCACTCTACATGTCATCCCTTCCTCCTCCCCCCAGGGTTGGAAAAAGTGGATTATAGTAAGGTGACCAACTTGTCTACAATGAAAAGAAGGACAAAAATAAAGAGAAGGAAACAGTATTGTAAATAAAAGAAATATTTTATTCATTGCAACAATAATAAACTATTATATGATCAATGCATGATAAACGTGTCATGATAAAAATGTGTCATATTTTATATTGTCATTATGCTTACATGCCTATTAATTTCTAATAATAATTGTAAGAAAAAAGTACTTATTTAGATACAAATACGTCACATCACATGCAATGTATCGACTCTGCATTGATCGAAAACGAACCTTTACAGATTAGTCTTCCAATATCAAAAAGGAGGACATGTAGGAGGATGTTTTTCGAGGGAGGACAGAACCTACAAAAGGACTGTCCTGCCTGACCAGGTGGTGGCGCAGTGGATAGAGTGTCTGAATGCTTCTGCTTGAATCATTGAGAGTCTGGGTTAAATTTTAATCAAGCGTTAGCATATAATTAGATCACTGTTTTGGAAGTTCCCGGTGTTGATCAAACCACTACAAATCCATTCAATTGTTGACTTGTGAGTCTCAGGATCAGAGCAAACGTTTTTCGTTTAACCTCTCCGATGGATTGGAGGGTGGTTGCCTTTGGTCTGATTTTGATTAAAACCCATAAGAAAACCTTAAAACAAGTCCTCTGACCCTATGAATGTCAAACTCCTCATGAGTATAATGCCGAAGGTGGAGGGGGGCGTTATTCCATGCCTCCTGTGTAATTTTGAAGAGTATCTGATACAAGGTTGTTTGACCCCCAAAATTGTGATGACAATTTTCTGATACTTTCTGAACTTTTTTTTTTTCTCAAAACAATTCGGGCTATGTCAAGAAGAGAGCGTGAATCATCGTGACACCCAGCATCAACTGCGCTTTGCCCCAAATCACCGTCTATCTACCCACCCAACTTGTCCTAATCCTGCATTCCAGGTATTCATTCATCTCATTGTTTGGTAGCCTTCAAAAACATGTGTTTAAACTTGATGTTTTTTAGAGCCATTTAGGGTCACAGAGCCTTGTGGCCTAGATTATTTTCATCTTCGATCTGCTTGTACATTTCTTAGTGGAGCCAAAACTATCTAATTTTGGCAGGTTTACAAAACTTTGAGCTGTTTTCTTTCAGCGTAATCTGCTCATGTGCTCTTGGCAGGATGGTTTGATTTGGGAGTCATCACCGGTGAAATGAGATCCCTACGCCAGATAAGATGCCTCGCAAAGGTCTCCAGGGCGAATTGCCCCCTGGAAATATTGATTTGTTAGTTTTTCTTTATCAGCCAGGAGCCCTCAGTCTCTCTGCTCTGAGTATCCTGTTGTTGATAGTTCCTTCTGTGCGTTGCCTGCCCATCCTCCTGGTGTTAATCACCTTAGGAGGGTCAAAGAAGACATTCACTAGAAAACTGGGAGAAGGGTCACAGCAATTCCCTAATCATCATTATTTCCCTGATGTGCCTGTCTTCTTCTCCATTTTTATTTTCCCTTCTTTGGGGAAATCCTATTATCTCCTGAATCGTATTAACTCTCTAGATTTTTTTTATCCTTTCTTGTTTTAAGAAGAGTCTGCCATATTGTGTGCACCACTCTAAATTTTCTTTTCTTTTGTTTTTAATTTAGAAATTAAATTTAATGGGGAACCATTGGTCTGCAAGAACACATAGGTTTCAGGTGAACATCTCTATAGCATTTTAACAGTTCATCGATCGCTTGGTGCGCCCATCACCCAGTCAAATCATTTTCTGTTGCCGTATATCTGTCCCTCTTTATTCCCTTTTCCCTGGTAACCACTTCATTTTTATCTATGTCCATAAGTCTCAGTTTTATAGCCCGCCTGTGTGTGAAATCATACAGTTCTTAGCTTTCGCTGATATACTTATTTTACTTAGCATAATATTCTCAAGATCCATCCACAATGTCGTAAATGACCCTATGTCATCATTTTTTTCTGGCTGAGGAGTAATCCATTGTATATATGTACCACATCTTTATCTTATCCTCTATCAAGGGACACTTTGGTTGTTTCCATGTCTTGGCTACTGTGACTAATGGTACAATGAGCACAGGGGTGCATGTGTCTGCATTCTAATTTGTTTTTCTGTTGTGTTCATTCTATCATATGTCCCAGCTAATGTGCTCTTTATTTGCCTATTACACGTGTAATATCTTAAATAAATATTTTAAAATATTCAACTGCATTGATGTTTTAAAAGTTTTTTATTGGCCTGACCTGTGGTGGCGCAGTGGATGAAGTGTCAACCTGGAACACTGAGGTCACCTGTTCAAAACCCTGGGCTTGCCTGGTCAAGGCACATATGGGAGTTGATGCTTCCTGCTCCTGTCCTCCCTTCCCTCTCTAAAATGAGTAAATAAAAACTTTATTTAAAAAAAGTTTTTTATTGACTTGTTTTAGAGAGGAAGGGGAGGAGAGAGAGAATGAGAGAGAGAGAAACATTGATTTGTTGTTACACTTATTTATGCATTCATTGGTTGATCCTTGTCCATACCCTGACCAGGAATCAAACCTGCCACCTTGGCAAGTTAGGATGATGCTCTAAACCAAATGCCCTACCCCACCAGGGCTGAGTGACAGCTTTTGACAGGGCTTGTTCTTTCCAATTCGCCACAGGCCTCACCAGTCCCTATCATTACCTGGGGCTCTTGTATGCTTCACTTGGATTCTCTGCCCTAGAAACCCCCCAATGCTTAAGATTGAAAGACAAATATGAAATTTTTCCTTGGGTTCAGTCACGGGGAGAGGGTGCGTGCCATGGCTTTTAGTGGGCCCCTGCCATGGAATTCAACCCTTCCTTAGTGTCCTGGAAGCTCTCAGTCCCTAGGCTGCTGTCTCATGTCCTGTCTACCTCATGATTGGCTGTTCTGATTTATCAGAGGGAGAAAGGGACAGGGAAAGAGAACAAACCCTGGAACCACACGTGACCAGGTTTGAGTCCCAGACCTGCCTCTGAGTGTCAATTTCCTTGCCTTCAAAATAAGAGTAATTTAAAAAAATAATATTTAAAAATAAGAATTAGGAATACTTTAAAAAAATAAATTTAGGCCTGACCAGGCAGTGGCACAGTGGATAGAGCATCAAACTGGGACGCGGAGGGCCCAGGTTCAAAACCCCAAGGTTGCCAGCTTGAGCGCAGGCTCATCTGGTATGAGCAAGACTCACCAGCTTAAGCCCAAGGTCGCTGGCTTGAGCAAGGGGTCACTCGGTCTGCTGTAGCCCCTCAGTCAAGGCACATATGAGAAAGCAATCAATGAACAACTAAGGTGCCACAACAAAGAACTGATGCTTCTTATCTCTCTCCCTTCCTATCTATTCCTCTCTGTCCCTCTTTCTGTCTCTGTCACTGTTGGGCAGATAAAATATATTATGCTCACTTTGTTAAAGATGGTGCTGCCCACATGCAAGTTTTAAGAGTAAGACTTTCCCCACACCCTTGACTGATTGGATGATGTGAGATGGTGCACTTTCATGAGGAATCCTCCCAGTATATCTCATAAAAGTGACTTTGTATCAGAGACTTCCTTGTTTGTAGATTGAATTAAAGGTTTGGAATCTACGCTATAAAGTGGGGCAGACCGGGAGCTTGCTCTCTTGGTTTCTGAGGTTAGTATTAAAAAGGAGAGCAGATTAAGGCCACGTGGAGGAGAGGAGGCAGCCAAGATGGCAGAGTGCTGAGGAAGAAGCCAGTTTGTGCAGTTTGTGTAGAGAGAAGGAGATGGGAAAAAGAAATGAGTAAATCTGGTGAGTTAGAAACCTTTGATTCTAGTAAACTCAGATAAGTCGGTAGCTTTGTGAGCACTGAATGAGTGGGTTTTGGAGCCCAGTGTGTGTTTTTGCTTGCTCGCCAGGTGCAAGCTAGAATTCAAGCTGATGGCTCACCAGTTTTTGGCTTCGTTGTTTCATTACTGTCTGTTCGAATCTAATATGAACCTGCATGGGCCAGGCGGCTGTGATCCTGACCTTGACTACTGGCTTTACATTTGGCGTAGCCTGTGGCAGGATTCCATACAGATCAGTATGGAGCCGCCACCACCTTTGAGCGGTGGAGTAGAGGACTGGTTGCTGTTATGGTTCCCTATGGGAGTCGTTCTGGGGACTGTAGGATGGCTGACTTTTACAGCCATATGTGAGGAAACCGAGAGCTCTATGGAAGAGGTTGCCTGAGACCTGCAAACTGAGCAGTGGAAGGAGCTGGAGGAAATGTGGGAGAAAGAGATGATGACCCTGGAGCTGGAGGAGGAAGCAACCAGGTTTGCGAGATTCGCCTGGAAATGGAGCAGACGCTGGAGAAGGAATCACAGGTTCATGAGTTGGAGATTGCCCCTGGATGTTGTGGAGAGCCAGCAGTGGCATGAGGCTGGGCCTGAGGCCGGGGTCGGAGCTGAGGCCAGGGCTGGGGCTGAGGCCGGGGTTGGAGCTGCAAGGCCTGCTGAGCAGAAGGCAGCGGTGACCCGGAGCTCGAGCCCAGCAGCAGGAGTTGGTATTTTCAGTTCCTCTTTGGAGGATGAGGAGAATCAAGCTGGAGTTGCAATCCGCAGTCTCCAGAAGGTGAGAGCCCAGCAGCAAGGAGCTTCTACTACACCGCTGGTAGGTCTGCGATTTTGGGACATAGGGGTGAATGCCATCATGCTCCCCAGAGCAGAGATGGAAATGCTGACTGCCATTGCCACATGCTTCTCTTTAGGACAGTGTGAGACCTGCCATGATGGCAAGAATAAGGGGGGAAGCTAACACCCCATGTGCGTGGACTGATTTCCTGGACTATGACCGGATGGGCACAGGCTCCTTTGTTGAATGAACTTATGGATTTTGGACAATGTGAAATACCCTGATGGGGGTGGGGTGGCTTTGCTGGAGGTCCTCCCCCTGCCCCAGGAAGCCTTTCAAACTGCAAGAAAGAAGGCCGAGGACATTTTGTGTTTTTGGCAAAGTGCTCCGAGACTGGTGAAATGTACCTTTGTAATTGTTGAAATTGTATGATTTGTCATGTATTTGTAATTTGTGTAATGTACCTAATTTCCTTATACATGGATGTCGGTGGTGTAGACTGTGGGTAGTAAAGTGAGCATAGGGGTGGATTGTTGGGCGGATAAAATATATTATGCTCACTTTGTTAAAAATGGCGCTGCCCACATGCAAGTTTTAAGAGTAAGCTTTTCCTCACACCCTTGACTGATTGGATGATGTAGGGTGCTGCACTCTCATGAGAAATCCTCCCAGTATGTCTCAGATAAGTGACTTTGTATCAGAGACTTCCTTGTTTGTAGATTGGATTAAAGGTTTGGAATCTACGCTATAAAGTGGGACAGACTGGGAGCTTGCTCTCTTGGTTCCTGAGATTAGTATTAGAAAGGAGAGCAGATTAAGGTCTCGTGGAGGCCAGGAGAAGCAGCCAAGATGGCAGAGTGCTGAAGGAGAAGCCAGTTTGTGCAGAGTTTGTGCTGGAGAAGGAGATGGGAAACAGAAGTGAATAAGTTTGGTGAGCTAGAAGCATTTGATGCTAGGAAACTCAGATAAGTCAGTAGCTTTGTGAGTACTGAATGAGTGGGTTTTGGAGCCCAGTGTGTGTTTTTACTTGCCCGCCGGGTGCAAGCTAGAATTCAAGCTGATGGCTCACCAGTTCTTGGCTCCGTTATTTCATTACCAACCGTCCGAATCTAATGCAAACCTGCACTGGCCAGGTGGCTGTGATGGTGGCCCTGACTACTGGCTTTACAGGCATAATGGGAGGACTCCTCATAAGAGTGCACCACCCCACATCATCCAATCAGTGAAAGGTGTGGGGAAAAGCTTACTCTTGAAACTAAGCCTTAGGCTATAACGACCCATCCTGCTTACAGACTGTCTCCCACACCCAATAATATAATTACGCTCATCCCAAGCATAAGGGCAACTAATATCACCTTGATGATAGGCTTCCATGTGGGCAGCACCATCTTTAACAAAGTGAGCATAATATATTTTATCTGCCCAACAGTTGGTTGCAAGGTCACATGGGAGGGAGCACTTTGTTCTCTTCCCTGAAATGACTCACACTCACCTACATCTTCTCCCTCCCTCCTCCAACAGTTTTCTACTTGGCAGCCAAAACATTAATTTTAAGGTGTAAATTGGATGACATAACTCCTGCATGAAACCTTCCAATGCTTTCCGGGCATGCCAAAAATACAAGTGCCTTCTCACAGACGTGCAGGTCCTCTCTCTTTCCTCCCCCTTCTTGGTCTGTGGTGCTGGCTTGCTCCTCCTCCGGGCCTGGGTCCCAGCTGGCCCCTTTCTGTATCGCTGTCCCCAGTTCTCTGCATGGCTGTCCCAGTGTTATCCAGCCCCCCCACCCAGGTCCCTCCTAAGAGACCTTCCCTGACTCCTCAGTCTCGACTGCCTTCTTCACCCCATCACCCTCCTTTATTTTTTAAAAGTTTTTAAGACTTTATTTATTTTAAAGAGAGAGACAGAGAGAAGGGGGAGGAGCAGGAAGCATCAACTCCCATCCTTATGCGCCTTGACCAGGCAAGCCCAGGGTTTCAAATCGGCAACCTCAGAGTTCCAGATTGATGCTTCATCCACTGCATCACCGCAGGTCGGGCACCCTCCTTTATTTTTTCCACCAAATTTATCACTGTTTAGGCATCTATTCACCCTTCTCCTCTTTCCACCGGCCACCTGACACTTGGCCACTGCAGGTGCTCATTAGCTTGGGGCATAACTTTGGCATTCCAAGCTCCCTGCAAGGTGGCTTTGCAACTTGGGCTTTCCTGACCCTCGGGTATAGACTGTCCCTGAGCTCATGCTAACCAGTCAAGAAGGGTGGCTGTGAGCCATGCGGCTTCAAGAGGCTTGCACACCTGTGCTCCCCGTCTCCATGTCATGGAACCCCACCATAGCCGCACAAACACGCCCGGCTGGTCTGCTCAACAGGGGAGCTCTGGTCTTGGACAAGGTTGGCTTTGCTTCGTGTTGGCTCCCTGCTCTATCTCTTCCTGACGCCCAAGGGGATCCCTCACAAGGGCAACTGGAGGCTGTGAGGTTAAGTTTGAAGCCATTTTAAGCAGGTGAACACACATGGCGTGGCCTAGAGGGGTGAGAAAGGTCTGGAGAAGGGCATGGCTCCAGGGTGTATCTTGGAAGGGGGACCAGAATGGATTCAAGGGACCAAGTGGTGAGCACCCCCCATGTGTATGAGACACAGTGAAGGTAGCCCAGGCTACTCGTCACTTACCTCCTCACACAGCAAGCACAGCGGGGCTGCACCTGGTGCGCACCCCCTGTACCTGGGTAAAGGAGAGGGATACGGGGAGGTGGGCACAGTACCCAGAGAGGAGATGGGAAAACTCAGCCCACTTCCCCTGGGGCCAAATGGAGCCCCTCCACCAGACCCTGGGGAGGTAGAGCAGAGGAAACCACAGCTGTTACCCAAACTGGAGCCTCTGGCCACCTGCAGGTTCCCCCCAAAACCTATGGGCACCAGTCCGGCTCCTGGTCACTACAAAAGCAGGACTGGGCAGCCCAGGCTATGACATCACGACCCAGGCTCTCCGTGGCAGGGGTGGTCCAGCTACCTCCTCTCTCCGTGCCCGCTTTCCGACCTGAGTAATGACCAGTGCTTGTTCCTTTGCTGTGATGACCAACTTGGAGAATTTAAACCCTAGAAAGAGGATCTGGCCCTCAGAAAACAGCAGTTTGGGCTGTTATCGTTAGATGCCATCCTCAGACCCCGGCCTGGCCTCAGTGCTTCCCACCACTGTCCCTGCCTGTCCATCCCCACGAGTTCCCTCTGGAAGCTTCTCCAAGCTGGTCTCCTCTGCCAGATGGCAGGCACCCATCACAGGGACACCTCCAGTTGGGAGAGGACCCTAAACAGGAAAGGCACCTGTGGGTGTTCACAGGCAGTGCTGTGCATTTTACCTTCCTTCCCTCAAAAATTTCCAACTCTAGACCCTTTCCGGCAGGAGCCTTGTTTGCTATCTCACAAGGCAATGCTGAGGACAGGAGCTTGCCCAGGGCACCCTCATGGTCAAGTCATTCCTCGAGACTGGCTGGCACCCCAACCTTGCTTGCTGTCAGAGTGGTGTCCCACTTTATGGGTCTTAAAAAATGGGTTGGCTTATGCTATACTCTCATCAGCTGGTTGCTTTCCCAGACTCCCCTGCAGCTAGGGCATGTCCTGTGGCCTGAGTTTTGCCTGTCAGACACACCAATGTCTCCCCAGAGAGGACAGGGCCTGGACTTCAGGAGACTTCAAACTGAGGACAAGGAGTGAAATTGTTTGCACTCGGGAGTGCCCCCACCACTACCAGACTACCAGAGGGCTCCAGACCAAAGAGAGGGTCATACCCTACCTCCAAGAGATAACTCCTCTCTTAGAAAAATGGGCCACCTAAAAGACCTGACAGTGATATTTGGGGTGGTATCACCCACAAAATGGGGTGACATGCCCCACTTAATACTCTTAGCAAGGGGCCTGACCAGGCGGTGGCACAGTGGATAGGGCGCTGGACTGGGATGCGGAAGACCCTGGTTCGAGACCCCGAGCTCGCCAGTTTGAGTGCGGGCCCATCTGGCTTGAGCAAAAAGCTCCCAGCTTGGACACAAGGTCACTGGCTCCAGCAAGGGGTTGCCCGGTCCGCTGAAGGCCCGTGGTCAAGGTACATGTGAGAAAGCAATCAATGAACAACTAAGGTGCTGCAACGGCAATGAAAAACAAATGATTGATGCTTCTCCACCTCTCTCCATTCCTGTCTGTCTGTCCCTATCTAACCCTCTCTCTGTCCCTGTTAAAATAAAAAATAAAAAAAAAACTCTTAGCAAGGGATGTGGGTACCATTATGGTTACAGCTGTTATGGAAACGGAGGCTTGGAGAAAAGCGTGACCTAAGATTATGCAACCGGGAAGCCATTGGATCAAGATTAGAATCTGAGCAGGTTTGGTGCTAAACTGGGTCCCTTCCCCAGTCTTGTACCTGCCTCTGTGAGGTGAACATGGGCTGACCTGCTCCCGGGGCCCTGGGCAGGTTCAACAGCGTGGGAACATCTCCCGCTGCACAGAAATGGGTTAGAATCCATCTCCCGTCACCTCTCACAGCGTCCCCTCTCGATTCAAGGACTGGAACTAGACTCTAGGGCTGAGCCCGGACTCTGAGGGCTTCCTGGAGCGGGCTGCGTTCCAGAGACAGACACAGCTCCTGAGGGTGGGGTGACAACAGAACCTGGGACTACTGTCTGCACACATCAGTGAGTTTATTACTCTGCAGATGCAGGTGAATTCTCATTTCCTACACACTTCCCAGAGCAGGGATCTCTGTCAATCTCCTGCCTTCCTGGGTCTGAGAGAGGAGCGAGACCAAAAAGCCCACTGCCAGGCCCCTCCTCTGTGCCCCAATCGGTTCTGGGGTGGTTACCTAGGACAGGATCCAGTCCCCTGCCTACATTCGGTCTCCTCTGGACCAAGGGCCGGCCTGCTGCTCCTGCCCAGAGCTCCTCTTCGGGGCTCCGGATACGCCTTGATGCCCTCCCTGGGGGTTTAGACGGGGTGGGACAGGCTGGGAGGCCAGAGGGGAAACCCAACCAGGAAGGTAAGGTTTGGGACAGCCCAAGCTGGAAAGGAACAGAGGACGTTAGGGCACGGGGTTTGGATAAGGGAGGACAGAGGCGGGCTGCAGCCGGACGAGGCGGCCGGCCAGCCGGCGGCACAGGGGTGGGTGGCCGCACGGCTACCCCAGCGGCCAGGGCGGGAAGGCGCCCCCACCTTCCGGGCCGACCGCGCCAGGCGTGCCCGTGCCGCCAGCCGCACGGCCGTGGATGCGCTGGTGGCGCAGCACGTGCTCGCGGCGTCCGAAGCCCTTGCCGCACTCCCAGCAGGCGAACGGCCGCGCGCCCGAGTGCGTTTTGCGGTGGCGCACCAGGTGCTCGCGCCAGTAGAAGGTCTTGCCGCACTCGCAGCAGGCGTGCGGCTTCTCGCGGGCCGGAAGCGGGGGCAGGGCCGGCTCCAGGCCGCCCGGGTGCAGGCCAGGGTGCGTGCCGCGGTGTCGCCGCAGGTGCTCCTTGCGCCGGAACCCTTTGCCGCACTCCGGGCAGGTGTGCGGCTTTTCGGCTGAGTGGCTCTGTCGGTGGCGCGGCAGGTGCGCCGGTTTCAAGGAGTGTTTGCCGCAGTCAGGGCAGGAGGTGGTCCCTGCGGCGGCCAGGAAGGCGGGCAGGTCGGGCGCGGGCAGGGCCGGCGGGGTGAGCGGGGGGCTGCCTGGCTCCTGCTTGTAAGGGCGCGTGGCCTCAGTGGCCCCCGCGGCCAGCTCCTCAGTGCCTGGGGCCGCGTTTCCTGCCGGGCAAAGGCGCAGTCAGGTCCAGGGCCGCGGCTGCACACAGCTGGGCTGGGGATGTAGGGGACGTGGGCTGGGCCATGTGTAGGGAGGGTGCTGCTGTGCGAGGCGGGTGTCCAACGTCTGGGGCACTAAGGTGGGCTTCTCGTTCATCCCTGTGACCCCGCACAGCAGCTCCACTACACAGATGGGCGGGTGGGTGCGTGCATGTGGGGCAGTGGGTGAAGGTAGGGAAAGGAGTGTAGTACACAGTTGGTGGAAGCAGGACTAACAGGTGAACGGCAGTTCAGCGGGTGGGTGGATGGATGGAGAAAATGGGTAAGTGAATAAATGTCCCAGCAGGGAGAGAGGGTAAGTGAATAAATGTCCCAGCAGGGAGAGAGGGAGGGGGGATGTATGGACGGGTGAGTGGGTGAATGGATGCATAAATGATGGATGGATGGATGGATGGGTGATGGGTGGGTGGATGGATGAATGGATGCATAAATGATGGATGGATGGGTGGGTAGAGGATGAGTTGGTGGATGAATGGATGCATAAATGGATGGATGGGTGGGTGGGTGGATGGGTAGGTGGATGGATGGGTGAATGGGTGGATGGGTATCTGGATAGATGGTGCTGAGAGAGGACAGAGGGAGACAGATGAAGGGATGAGAAGGTGGACTGGTGGGTGAACGGTGGGTGAGGTGCATACAGGGGTGACAAGTGTCTGACTGGCTACGTGGTGACAGATGGGAGGGTGGATGAGGGATGGACGTACAAACCACACGTTTCCTTTCCCCGAGTTTACACACTGTCCTGTGCAACTCCTCAGAGACAAGCGACCTTGGTTAGTCACACTAGGACTGCCCGATAAAAGTGACAATTGTAACACCTACTCTCTCCGTGCCTGAGCAAGCTGACCACGATACATGTAGCATCTCACTTCAACCTCACACGTCCCCAGCAGGAGCAGGTCTGTCATTGTCCCCAACACGGAGGAGGGCACTGAGCTCAGAGGCCTTCTCCGGTGGCCCTCCCTGCCCTGCCCGAGTGCAGCAAGGGCCCTGGGTTCCCACCCTCGGCCCTCTCCCCCCAGGGCCCATGGTGTCCCAGCACATTAAGGTCCATCCATCTTTGCTTTTCTGATGATGTTCGTGGTATTTTCCCTGAGACTAAGGGCTGCCAGAAACCTCCTGTCCCTGTCCTCCATTTTCCCCAGGTCCCTGTCCTCCCAGCCCCTCTAACCCCCCCATGGCCTCCCTCTGCTGCCCCCTCGCTCAACCCTGGGATGACCCTCAAGCAGCCCCACCCTCTCCCACCTGAGACACTGCCCTGGGTCCCCAGCATGGGGTCCACACCAACTACCAGCATCACCACCCTACCCGCGGTGGACACCCCAGGCCTCTGCCTCCACAGTCTGCTTCTCTTCCCTGACCAGTTTCAGCCTGATCTCCCATCCTCACCCTCACACGTGGTCAGGACAGAGTTGACCCCGACCGGACTGGCTGGGCACTGGGGGAGACAGGGCACCATACCCTGGCCACGGTTTTCAGATCTAGACAAGAAGGACTTGATCAGAGCCAGTGAGATGTGACTCTGGGACTCTGTGCCACAGGTCCAGGGTCAGAGTGCCTGGTGCCAGCCAGCTTGGCCAGCACCCAGTCTCGGGTGAGTTACCTTGTTTCTGTCCCCGTGTCTGCAGCTCGAGCGCAGGGAATGCTGTATCACCTCCAGGGGCTGTCCCAACCCCCTCCCTGCATTCCCCTCTGGTGCAGGGTTTGGCATACAGTTGGGACACTCGCTGAACAAATGACTGATGGGCAGGAAAGGGACCTCCCCTTGGGCAAGGGGACAAAGCTGGCAGTGTGAGAAAGGGGCCAGCGGCTCACCTAACGGAATCACCCCGCTCTCTTCTTTTCGGAGGCTGACCTCAGAGCCTTCTGTCATGTCCTGAGGGGCTCTCATCGCTGGTCCCTGAAAGGAGACACCACATTGAGTTGAGAAACCTGGGTGACGACGGCTTTGATTGTTCTCCCTCTCTCTCCCCCCATCAGCTTCAGCCTCTCACCACGTCCTGTCTCTGGCTCTGGGCAAAGCCAGCTGCCGTGCAGAAAACACTCTGCCACCACTCCTGAAGCCCCATACCAGCCCTCAGGTGACAACAGCCTCACGTGACATCTTCAAGTGTAACCTCCTCAGACCCAAGCCAGACCCGCCACAAGGTCCTGACCCACAGGAATTATGTGAGATGTTCAACGTTTTCTGAGCCACTGCAAGGTCCTGACCCACAGAAATTGTGTGAGATGCTCAATGTTTTTTGAGCCACTACGTTTGGGGTGATCTATTACAAGCAACAGGTCATGGATACACATGCTTTTGATACTGCCTTGGCTCCTTACTGCCCTCTGTAAATGCATGACACAATTCAGAAACAAAACACATAAGCTCCTTTAAACTCTGGGGGAAAAATATAAAGCAAGCTCAAAATGAAACTTTTCCCAGCTCACAACCTGAATGGCTTAGAGCAGGACAGCACCAGCCAGGAAGACCCACACAGTTTTCAAGAGAAAGCTTCATATGAGACTATTTTTGGTTTCTTCACACTCTTGTCATGGGTTCCTCAAACCCTCGCCGCCCCTGAGGAAAAGACCAGAATTCCCCCCGGTGCTGAGGAAGGGCTGACGCACGAGTCACGCACACCCAACCCACATCCTCACATTTTACTTGTTTCAGATGCTTCCAGACTAAAGGGATCTTTAGCGTGAATATCAGCTATGTCTATAATTCTGCCAGATGCTAACGCTTTGGCAGGAAGCTCCCAGTCCTTCTCAAAAAGCAGCTTGCTTGCGATGTATGGATAAACGCACACTGTCACGAAGGTGGCCCAGGTGCCCTGGCCACCCCTCCAGCCCCACCTCTGGTCAGGTCCCCACCCAGAACCTAAGTCCATATCACAGTATACAGCGTATGGGCTGGGTGTGCCAGGCTCTCTCAGGTCTCCACTCTGTCGCCTGGAACCCCCTTCCCCGTTGACTTCGGGAGCTGACTGAGCCCATCTCTGCCACACATGTGGTTTATAACCCCATCCTGGTACCCTGTCACAGCACACTTTTTAAGAGGATGATCGTGGCCTCAGACACACGAGTGCATGCATTTAAAACATGTAACCCAATGACTTTCAACAAATATATGCGCTCCGGAAACCACCACGACCATCAAGGTGGTGAGCACTCCAATGGCCCCCTGGAGGTCCCTGTGCACACACCTCCACTGTGCAATTGCTACAGAGCGGATCTCATTTGCTAGAACTTTATATAAACAGAACCACACAGTAAATACCCTCTTTTTTGGGAGGGGGGGTCTGGTTTCTTTCACTTGACATAATTACCTTGCCATTACAATACTGGTCTATGGTTTTGTATTTCTGTCCCATCTGTGGTATTGGCATCAGGGCAATGCGGGTCCCCCGTCTTCAGTTTTTGGGAAGTCTGTGTGGAGCTGGTGTCCTTTCTCCCTGATTACAGTAGGTCAGACGTCCCTCACGGGGTCACCTGGCCTATCACACTGTGTTCTTACACCTCTGCTTGTTGTTTCCTCCAAGAGATGGAGGGCTCTGGGGGGCGGGGTGGGGTCTGGCCTCGCTGTGGTATCCCTGGCGCCAATCTTTTTTATAAATAACAGCTTTACTAAGATACTACGCTTCACATACCACAGAATCCACCCACTTAAAATAAAATGCAGTGGTTTCTAGTGGATTCAGAATTGGGCAATCATCACCACAATCAATTTTAGAGTATTTTCAGAATAAATCTCCAAGCCATTAACAGTCTCCTCCCCATCCCTGGCCCAGCCACTGGGAACCATTAATCTACTTCCTGTCTCGCTGGAAACCACTAATCTACTTCCTTCTCGTTAGAAACCACGACTCTACCCTGTCTCTCTGGGAACCATTCATCTACTTTCTGTCTTGCTGGGAACCATTCGTCTACTTCCTGTCTGGCTGGGAACCATTCATCTACTTCCTGTCTTGCTGAGAGCCATTCGTCTACTTCCTGTCTGGCTGGGAACCATTCGTCTGCTTCCTGTCTGGCGGGAACCATTCGTCTACTTCCTGTCTGGCTGGGAACCATTCCTCTACATCCTGTCTCTCTGGGAACCATTCATCTATGTCCTATCTCTCTGGAAACCATTCATTTACTTCCTGTCTCTCTGGGAACCATTCATCTTTGTCCTGCCTACTCCCCATCTGTGGATTTGCTGGGTCTGGACATTTCACAGAAATGGAATCACGCAGGATCTTTCTGGCCAGATTATTTCCCTTTTCACATAGTGTTTCCGAGGTTCCCTGTGCTGCAGCATGCCGTCCTTCCAGGCCTCAGGGCTGAGAAACACTCTGTGTGAACATGCCACCTGCGGCTTATCCACTTCCCAGCTGGTGCACACGTGGGCTGTCTCTCTTCATTGCCTCTTATGAGTGACACCGTGCTCCCATAATTCACGCTGCATGTGTACAAGTTCTGAGGGCACGTGTGTTCCCATTTCTCTCGTGTGTATGCCCAGAAGTGGACATGCTGGCTCACATGGTCCAGTGGATCCCCACTTGGCAACAAGTAACGGTAAGGAAACCAGCCTCACCGTAGGCTGGCTGAAACATGACAGCAAAGTTCCTACAGCATCTCACCGATGCTGACAAGATGACGTCATTTCAGGACAGGGTGCATACAGTCTCACATCGGCCCTTCTGAGGTAACGGCTGGACTGTTTTCCACTGAGGCTGCTCCATTTTACGTTGAAGTCATCACGGATGAGGGTTCTAGCTCCTGGCACCTCTTAATGCTGGACTCTGAGCAAGGGAACCGATGGATGAACAAAGAGCAGACCATCTGCCTTCACCCCAAAAAAGAGGCTTGGATGTGGGTGTGTGGGGCTGCGGGGCAGGGATTTACAGGTGGCAGACCGGGTCACCAGGCGCCTGCAGTAGCAGCAGACCTGCTTGTAGGACCAGGAGTGGAGCGAGTCAGCTCACACCGGACAGTTCAGAGGAGGCGGGTGGCACAGGGTCTCACCCCAACCCCCCATGCGGCCAGTCGGAGGCCTCCCAGCTCCTAGTCTGGGGTGGGGGGCAGGTCTGGGAGGGCAGCTGGAAAGCTGCACTGCCAGCCAGGTCTCCAGCACGTCCGGGTTGCAAGCAAACCTGTGCACCTTCCCTTCTCCAGAGGACCCCATGGGCACCCTGGGTACTCTGATTTGGGGTCAACGCAGACACTGGGCCATGTGGATCCTGAGCATCACCCACAGGAAGATATCAAGACAGGGCAGCCAACCAGTGCTCAAAGATTAGAAACAGGAAATCTATAGCCTCAGCACGCAGATTCTATTCCCCCGCACGACCCGCAAATCAGCTGGATGATTTTGCCCTCTCTGAGCTTTGTATCTTCATCTGTGAAACACAGAGGACAAGAGTACCCAGTCCCAACCCTGCAGAATGGCATGCGGTCAGTCAAGACACACTAGTGGGATTTATGGGGGGCTTGTAGCCCAGCTGTATCAGCTCAACTTCCAGAGGGAGAGAAGACTGGGGTCAGCCATGGATACTCAGCCGTGTCCATGTGGCCAACAATGAACACCAGGCTTGGGAAGCTGCCCTGGTGGGTGATACTTGGTGCCCTCTGCAGGAACCCCCTGGAAGACAAGACCGGAAGCTGCGTGCATGGGGCTCCCTGGGCTGCCTTCCACGGAATAAACCCTAACCGTCTGTGCGGCGGCTGTGCGTGAGTTCGGAGTACTTCTACTGGACTGTCACACTGAGGGAGGCCTTGGGATCCCTGCTGAGTGTCAGATGGATGGCAGTCTTAGGAGCTGCACCCTCTAAATTGTACTACTGGGATGACACTTCCACCTACAGCATCCTCGCTCTCCATCATCCTGATTCCAGCACTGTGGGACCTGTTTTGTTTTGTTTTGTATTTTTCTGAAGTGAGAAGCAGGGAGGCAGAGACAGACTCCCGCATGCACCCAACCGGGATCCACCCTGCATGCCCACCAGGGGGTAATGCTCTGTCCATCTGGGGCATTGCTCCCTTGCAACCAGAGCCATTCTAATGCCCGAGACAGAGGCCACAGAGCCGTCCTCAGTGCCCGGGCCAACTTTGCTCCAGTGGAGCCTTGGCTGCGGGAGAAGAAGAGAGAGGAAGGAGAGGGGGAAGGGTGGAGAAGCAGATGGACATTTCGCTTGTGTGCCCTGGCTGGGAATTGAACCAGGGACTTCCACACACTGGGCCGATGCTCTACTACTGAGCAAACCAGCCAGGGCCTTGTGGTTTTTATGACAGAGACAGAGAGAGCGACAGACAGACAGGAAGGGAGAGAGAAGAAAAGCATCAATTCTTCCTTGTGGCTTTCTCATGTTCCTTGACCAGGGGGCTTCAGCAGAGTGAGTGACTACTTGCTCAAGCCAGCAACCTTTGGCTCAAGCTGGGCTCAAGCTGGTGAGCCTGCACTCAAGCCAGCAACCTCAGGGTTTCAAACTTGGGTCCTCCTAGTCCCAATCCAATGTTCTACTGCACCACCACCAGGTCAGGCTAAAGAACCTGTTTTGTTTGTTCACTTATGAGTAGAGTGTGGTGGCCTCACGCCAAGGACCAGGGCCCTCTGGAGAGCAGATGGTAAGGCTGTGAGGGGCGGACCACCCTGCGACCCCAGGGAGGTGGCCACTGAGGGGCAAAGGCGCATGAGGAGCACCCCCAGCTAGCCCCGCCGCGCTCACCCACAGCTCCTCCAGCAGGGCCAGCGCCTCCTCTCCGCTCTGTGGCTGCCGGCTGCACACCCAGGCCTGGATGTCAGCCGGGAAGGCGCTCAGGAACTGGTCCAGCACCAGCAGCTCCAGCATCTGCTCCTTGGTGTGCACCTCAGGCCGTAGCCAGTCCCGGCACAGGGCACGCAGAAGGCCCAGCGCCTCGCGCGGGCCGGGAGCGTCGTCCAGGTGGAAGTGGCGGAAACGGTGCCACGGGGAGTCCAGGGCTAGCCCCTCGGCTGCTGGGGCCTCCTGCTTCACAGGGTGGGGGGACAGGACCTCCATGGGGGCCGGCGAGCTGTGTGGGGGTGACAGCAGCACCTGTGGGGAGGGAAGTCCAGCCAGGTGAGAGCCCCTTCTTATCAGAATCCACCGCCTCCCTCCCGCAGTGCAGGGATGGGAGCAGGGGTGCAAGTACACACACCAGCATCGCTGCTTAGGAGCAAGGGACCTGGCGTACACGATGTTGCCTCACTCTGCCTCAGTTTCCCCACCCCCCATAAAACAAAGTGTTCGCCTGCCTGGTGTGGCCGAGTGAGGGTGTCATTGGAGGGTGGAGGCCAGGGATCCTGCTGGGGACCCTGCAGTGCACAGGACAGCAAGTATGACAGGGAGTGACCCGGCCCCAAATGTCAGTAGTGCTGAGGCTGAGGAAACCACTGGCCAGAAGGAGTGGTCCTCTTCCTGGAGGTGCTGGGACCCCCGCCCCCCAGGGACACTGCGAATTCAGAGCTGTCGTCACCCCTAACCCTAAGACATCATCTGCCTCTCTCCTTCTTCCTCTGTGGGTGTGGTGGGGTCTTCAGAGGCTGATGGCCACAGGCTGAACGCAGAGTAAAAATAGGAAAACCCAGCTGTATTCTTTCAAGATACACATTGCAGGCCTTGGCCGGCTGGCTCAGCGGTAGAGCATCGGCCTGGCATGTGGAAGTCCCGGGTTCGATTCCCAATCAGAGCACAAAGGAGAAACGCCCATCTGCTTTTCCACCCTTCCTTTCTTCTTCCTCTCTCTTTCTTCACTTCCCATAGTCAAAGCTCCATTGGAGCAAAGTTGGCCCAGGCACTGAGGACAGTTCCATGTCCTCCACCTCAGGCGCTACAATGGCTTCGGTTGCAGCGGAGCAACATCACAGATGGGCAGAGCATCGCCCCCTGGTGGGCATGCCAGGTGGGTCCCGGTCGGGTGCATGTGGGAGTCAGTCTCTGCCTCCCCATTTCTCACTTCAGAAAAATACAAAAATACACACACACACACACACACACATGTTGGAGAAATGTGCAGAAAGGGGGGTAAAGAAAAAGCCACGTTTCCAACTGTTTTGGAATACATGGTTCTTTTTCATCATAAAAATGTTACGTGGACTGACCAGTGGTAGCACAATGGGTAAGAGAATCGACCCAGAATCCTGAGGTCATTGGTTCAAAACTACAAGGTTGTGGGCCTGGGGTTGCCAACAGGATCCCAAAGTCACTGGCTTGAGCCCAAGGTCGCCAGTCCAATCCCCTGACAAGGAATGTAAAAGAAGCAATCAACGCATAAAATGGAGCAATGAGTTGATGCTTCTCTCTCTTCCTCCCTCCCTTCCTTCTCTCTCTCTCAAAAAGAAAAGTTATATGAACACTTGAATAGCCAATCACTGCTCTTTCTAAATGATTGAAATTTGTTTGGCCCTCATTTCTATCATGATACATAACAAAAAGTCTAACTCCCCTACACAAAAGTGCTTTTGGACCTTGAATAATTATTTTTAAGTGAGAGGAGGGAAGATAGAGAGACAGACTTCCGTGTGTGCCCAACCAGGATCCACCTGGCAACATTCGAATCAACTGAGCTATTTTTAGCACCTGAGGCTGACGTTCTAGTACCAACAGAGCTATCCTCAGCACCAGGGGCCACGCTAGAACCAATCAAGCCACTGGCTGCAGGAGGGGAAGAGAGATAGAGAGAAGGGAGAGAGGGCGAGAAGCAGATGGACACTTCTCCTGTGTGCCCTGACTGGGAATCAAACCCAGGACATACATACGCTGGGCCGACACTCTATCCACTGAGCCAACGGGCCAAGGCCGGACCTTAATTTTTAAGACTACGAAGAGGCCCTGTGTTCAAATTGAGAACCCCTGGCCTGGGGCCGGGTTCAGCAAGTGGTAGCCTGTGGGCCAATTCTGGCCTGCAGGCTGTTTTAAATAAAATGAAAATAATGCCGGCTGAATTAAGGGGTTAAGAGTAAGGCTCTGACATTGGGCTGCTTGGACTCTCCACCTGTCACAGAGGACTAACCGCAGCTCCTTCCCCATTGGATGCTCAGCAAACACCTGTCTCCTCCAGGTTTCCTAACCTGCACACGCATGAAATTTGGGCTGAACGGTTCAGTGCGTGGCAGCCATCCTCTAAAGTGTAAGATAAATGCTGGACTTCTTCCCACCAGATGCCAGTAGTATCTCCCCAGCTGCGCAAACCAGAAGTGTCTCCAGGTGTTGCTATGTGTCCCCTGGGGACAAGTATTTAACTCTGAGCACAAGGACCAGTTGACTGTCCTTGGACAAGGTACACCCGCACCTCTGACACAGCGCACCTCCATTCCTAGGCCTAAAATCACACTAACCCAAGAGTCACAGTAAAAATTCAAGCTGTGATAAAATGAAGGTGGTGAGGACAGCACGGGGCGGGGGGGGGGGGGGTGAAGAGGGGAGGAGTGTAGAAGCAGTCCTCACTCAGCCAGTTACTGAGATTCCTGAGGCTGTGAGTGGAAAGGGATACACTATTACCAAAACAAGCACGTGCATTTAAAATCTAGCTACAGCCTGGCCTGTGGTGCCACAGTGGGTCAAACTTTGACTGGGAAGGCTGAGGTCAAAGGTTTAAAACCCTGGGCTTGCCTGACCTGTGATGGCGCAGTGGATAAAGCGTTGACCTGGAATGCTGAAGTCACTGGTTCAAAACCCTGGGCTTGCCTGGTCAGGGCACATATGGAATTTGATGCTTCCTGTTCCTTCCCCCCTTCTCTCTTTCTCTCTCTCTCTCTCTCTCTCTCAAGTGAATTAAATAGAGTCTTAAATATATACATACACACAAACACATACACACACACCCTGGGCAAGCAATGAACAACTAAAGTGAAGCAAGTATGAGTTGATACTTCATGCTATACACCCCCTTCTCTCTGTGTAAAATCAATCGATAAAATATTTTTTAAAAACCTAGGTACAGGCCCTGGCTGATGTGCTCAGTGGATAGAGGTTCACCCTGCATGCGGACACCCTGGGGTTTGATTTCCAGTCAGGGCACACATGAGAAGCCACCATCTGCTTCTCTCCCCCTCCCTCTCCCCCTTCTCTCTCTCTTCCCCTCCAGAAGCCAGTGGCTGATTGGTTGGATGGTAAACCCCCCCCTTGGTCCTAGCTCAGTCAACCTCAGGTGCTAAAAATAGCTCAACTGATTCCAGCATCAGCCCAAGATGGGAGTTGCCAGGTGTGTCCCAGCGCATGCACGCACATGCACATGTACATGTAGGAGTCTATCTCCTCTCCTCTGACTTAAAAATAAATAAATAAATAAATCTAGCTACAAATTGGAACAGGCATTAAAATAGGAAATAAAAAGAGGCTGCCGGGGGTGGGGCGGGGATAGATGAAGGGAGTTGGCTGGACAGACACCACAACCCTGTTCATGAATTCAACTCCTTGCAACATAAGCTAAGGAGAAGGGAGGCTTCATCAAGAAATAAAGTAAAGAAGAAAAAAAACAGGCAACCCCTGGAATCTCACAACTTATAAAAGTGGGTGAACAAGACACACAAAAGGAACAGCCCCCCTCTGCACCTCATGGTGCAGGTGGGGACCATGCCCTGCTCTCCAAAACCTTTCCCATCGGTCCAGGTGTCCCCAGCCCCATTCTGAGAACCCAGCCCCACCCCTGCCCTCCCCCACGCCTCCCCTCCCCCCTCACTTCCCTCCCCTCCGCCTCCCGCTCGCTCTCCCTCCCCCAGTCCCCTCCCTCCCCTCGCCCTTCACCGCGGTCCTCTTTTCTATCCCCTCCCCCCAACAACTCTCTCCCACCCTCTCCGCCGGCCTCCAGTATTCCCCCCTTCTCCCCCCAAAAGCTCCAAGCGCCCCCACACCAAGCCTTTCCCTCATGTTCCCCCCCCCCCCTCACTCACCTTACTCTCCCAAGCGCGTCCCCCCCAAGCCCCTCACCGCCTCGCACAGGCGCAGAAAGCTCACCGGGACTCCATGCCCCGGCAGGCTTTGCGCCTAACTCTTCTCTCCCCCCTCCCCCACTCCGTCCCCCCCTCCCACCAAACACTCCCAGAGAACTACCCACAACCCCTCAGACTTGGCCCCGTTCCAGCACTACATTTCCCAAGAAGCCGCTCGGCCAAAGCGGCTTCCCATTGGCTCTCGCCTTGACGAGACCCGCCCACGCCCGTTTCCCAGTGGCTCCGCTAGCGGCGGAACTACACTTCCCAAGATACACCGAGCGGTGCCCACAGCCTTATCGGCCATCGCAAGCGTGGTCTCCCCTGGAGCGCCAAGCCTTGTTGACTACATTTCCCAGAATGCAAACAGGGCTTGCCATTGGCCCGTTCGGAACCCGAGCATGCGCAGACGTAAATACGTGCGTAAGGGCGGGGGGAACCGGGCGTGCCAAAGGAAAGAGAAGGAGGAGCCATGGCGGCGTTGTCCTGGAGACGGGACATGAGGAGGGGCTTGGACCAGAGCCAGTCTTGGCGTGTGTGGTGCGTCTCCTTGACAACGGGTCGCCTCTCACCACTGCCCCATCCCGCGGAACCGACAAGATTCCAGCTCCGTTTGTGGGGTTCAGGTGGGACCCAGGCGCCCTGACTCAGCTGTCTGCCTGAACCTAAGACCCAAGTCTCAGTTTCCCCTTCCGTGCATCGGGCGAGGGTTTTACCCGCCACACGTCCCCTGACGTGTGACCCCAGTCGGACGGCCACTGCCTCAGTTTCCCCATCTGAGACAGAGAAAGAAGCAGTGTTAGAAATCTGTTAGAGCCTGACCAGGCGGTGGCACAGTGGATAAAGCCTCGGACTGGGATGCGGAAGACCCAGGTTCGAGACCCCGAGCTCGCCAGCTTGAGCGCAGGCCCATCTGGCTTGAGCAAAAGCTGTCAGCTTGGACCCAAGGTCGCTGGCTCCAGCAAGGGGTTTGCTGAAGGCCCGCGGTCAAGGAAAGCAATCAATGAACAACTAAGGTGTCACAACGGCAACGAAAAACTGATTGATGCTTCTCATCTCTCTCCGTTCCTGTCTGTCTGTCCCTGTCTATCCCTCTCTCTGACTCTCTCTCTCTTTGTCTCTCTCTGTTCCTGTAAAAAAAAGAGAAAGAAATCTGTTAGAAATCGGAGTCGGAGAGAGGCGTTGGAGTTCCGTGTCGGGTGGGTCCCAGGCAGCGTTGATCCCAAAGAAGTCATCGCTGCATCTCTCGCTCTGCGCGATGCGCGTGACATGCGACCCACGGGTGCAAGACGACAGGTGCTGGTGGCGGGAACGAGCTCCACTTATCCCCACTCCTACCCTTTGGGCCGCTGAGTCACAACTTCCTGCCCCCTACCCCAGGCTGGGTGACAGCCAACCCCTGATTGTGGCCTCGCTTTCCTGCCACCTCTTGGACCCTCTGCCATCTGGCCCAGGAGCACACTCCATGGCCACACTGGTCCTGTTCCCACTCTCATCCCATGGCCTTCTTAATGTCTCCCGTTTGGACGCTATTTTTTCCCTTTTTTTTACAATTGACATTCAATACAGTTTGTATTTGTACAGCTTACTAGTTAATCATATACTTAACAAAGTGATTCTACTCTTCCCCACCCCACCCCATATTTCCCGTATTTCCAGTACCCACCTGAACCCATACATAGTTATTACAAGACATATTTTTATTTTTACAGTTTTTGTGTGTGTATGTGACAGAGAGAGAGACACAGAGAGAGACAGATAGGGACAGACAGGAAGGGAAAAAGATGAGAAGCATCAATTCTTTGTTACAGCACTTTAGTTGTTCATTGATTACTTTCTCATATATGCCTTGACTAGGGATCTACAGCAGAGTGAGTGACCCCTTGCGCAAGCCAGTGACCTTTGGCTGAAACTGGTGAGCCTTGCTCAAACCAGATGAGCCTGCACTCAAGCCAGCGACCTCGGGGATTTGAACCTGGGTCCTCCGCATCCCAGTCTGATGCTCTATCCACTGCGCCAGCGCCTGGTCAAGCTAAAATTTATCATTTTAACCATCTCTTTTTTTTCCTTATTGATTGATTTTAGAGAGACAGACAGAGGAAAGCATTCATTTGTTGTTCCACTTAGTTGTGCATTCATTGGTTGCTTCCTCTATGGGCCCTGACCGAGGTTCGAACCTGCAACCTTGTCGTTTCAGGACAATGCTCTGACTGTGCTAACTGGTTAGGACCCCACTGTAACTATCTTTAAGTGGACAATTCTGTGTTCACATTATGGTGACACCATCACCACCATCCAGCCGCAGAGTTCTTCTCTGACACTCTTCCCCATTAAACACCGACTCTCCATTTCTCCCCCACCCCTAGCCCCCCGCACCCACCCTTCCACTTTCTGTGCCTGAATTTGACGACCCCAGGAACTTCCTGTCGGTAGAGTCACGGTATTTACCCATCGGTGACTGCCATTTCATGTAGTATAATGTTCTCCGAGTTCATCCATGTGTCAGAATGTTCGTCTTTTTTATGGCTGAATTATAAAAAATATAATCTGTAAATCAGATCCCAAAGCGTCACCTGGAAGCCTGTTAGAAATTCAAATTCTCAGCCCGCACCCCAGAACCCCTGGGTCGGCAGGGACTCCTGGAGAGAGGAAGGAATCCTGAGAATTCACTCTTCTTTTTCTTTTCTTTTTTACAGGAACAGAGAGAGAGTCAGAGAGAGGGATAGATAGGGACAGACAGGAACGGAGAGAGGTGAGAAGCATCAATCATTAGTTTTTCATTGCGGTCGCAATACCTTAGTTATTCATTGATTGCTTTCTCACATGTGCCTTGACTGCAGGCCTTCAGCAGACCGAGCCACCCCTTGCTGGAGCCAGCGACCTTGGGTCCAAGCTGGCAAGCTCTTTGCTCAAGCCAGATGGGCCCGCGCTCAAGCTGGCGAGCTCCGGGTCTCGAACCTGGGTCTTCCGCATCCCAGTCTGACACTCTATCCACTGCGCCACCGCCTGGTCAGGCTTTTTAATTCTTTTTTTGTATTTTTCTGAAGTGAGAAGGGGGTAGGCAGAGAGACAGACTCCCGCATGCGCACGACTGGGATCCACCAGGCATGCCCACCAGGGGGCGATGTTCTGCCCACCTGTGCAGTTGCTTTGTTGCAATAGGAGCCATTCTAGCACCTGAGGCGGAAGCCATGGAGCCATCCTCAGCAGCTGGGCCAACTTTTCTCCAATGCCTTGACTGCAGGAGGGGAAGAGCGAGATAGAGAGAAAGAAGAGGGGGAAGGGTGGAGAAGCAGATGGGCACTTCTCTAGTGTGCCCTGGCCAAAATCAAACCCAGGACTTCCACACACCAGGCCGATGCTCTACCACTGAGCCAACTGGCCAGGGCAAGCGTTCATTCTTCTTTATTTGCTCTTAAGCTTGCTGAGAAATCAGAGCAAGCCCACCCCAGATACCCAGTTGCATCTCCACCGCTACCCCCACAGTGGAACAAAACCAGTCTGATGCACAGGTACCAGATACCTCCTCTGAGGCAGGTGCTGGGCTGGCGCCCCAGTGGCTACAGGGTCCCCGTCTATCCCGAGTTCGAGGGACCTCACAGTGGGTGTAGGTGAGACCAGCACCAAACACCCACCACGCTGGGACACCCTGGGCACAGTGGCTGATGGATGTCTTCCTCTGACAGGGAGATGACACACACGCCCTCAGAGGTCCAGGGGAAGAATGAGGACCTGACAAGGGGCTGTGCTTTGTTTATTGTACTTTCCTGTTCTTGGCCAAGCCCTGGTAGGACAATGTTCTGGCCCATGGAGGGTGAAGGCAGATTTGTGGGGCTGTCCCAGCTCTTCAACAAGGTGTCCTGCATGGTCCCATCTGTGGATGACACTGCGGCAGCCACCAGCCTACCAGGAGGGTGACAGTCACAGATTCCATTTAGAATCAGAAGGGGCAGGAGCAACGGAGGATCAGACGGGGGTGCACCTCCCCTCTTCCTTTACCTGAAACAGTAAGTCCCTTGAAGCTTGTTCTGTTGCTGAACCTAGAAGTGACGAAAGTCACACACATCTCCAGGGTCCCGGGTGTTGTCACGGGGTTGCCACCTAGACAGTAGCCCAGAGCCCCCACACTGAGTGGAATGTTCCCCATGGCTGAACTGCCTTCCTTGTTTCATTCTGCTCTGAGCCCCGCACAGCAAGTGGCCCTTCGGGTAACATCACTGGGCTGATTCGTGCAGTGTTAACACACCACCAATGTATCCAGTGTGTTAAGTGTATGTACAATCAATGTTTGTGAGGACTGGAGTGAAGGGGTGACTCCCTCCTCTTCTGTACCACCTAATGGGGAACATCCCTCAGAGTTCAAATGCTGCCTATTCCAGGAAGCCTTCCCAGACCACTCTCACCCAAATGAACCTGGATGAAGCTCCTCCTCTGAGCTTCCCCAGAGCCCCTTCTCACACCATCTCGCGCCTGGACTCTAATTTTGCAAGCCTGGCCCTCCTACCTTCCTGGGAACAGCTCAACAACAGAGACCCAGCTTGTTGCCAGCTCCCAGATGGGGCCTGCTGCTGGGGACCGCTGCGTACACGAGGAAGGAGGGAAAGTGGTTCTCACCCTACTTCCAGGCCTGGGGGCTGGGGGTGGGGGTGGGGGACAACAATTCCTTAGGGTAGGGCAGCCTCTACCCTACCCTAAGCCAGGTGGTTCCTTTGTAGCACCCGCTATAATTATTACCCAAAATAATAATTAACGTTGCTTTTTGTGGGTGAGGTTCTAAGGCTGGTGGATACTGCAGGGAGGAGAGGGGAGACCTGGTCCTGCTTTGTGGCCCGGGAGGCTCTCGGTTCATGTTTCACGGAAAAAACTGTGGATGAATGAGCAGGTGAACGCAGGAGGGGACAATCCTGGAACAAAAACAGATGGTGTGGTCCCCCAACCCCCAGGTCTGTAGCCCACAGGGAGGCCCCTGGGCGGCTGGGTTTGAGCATGTGAGTCATCTTCACAAGCCTCAGGAAGCACTCAATTTAATGAATCATTAAATTGTGAATGAATTGCTTAATGATGGGGCTTCCCCCAGATCAAAGCAAGCATCAGCCGGGGTTGACAGGGTGAAAGGCTCAAGGAGGCGGGCACACCTTCCCCAGGGGGACACAGCAATAAAGGTAGAGGTGGGTGACAGGCAGCAGCTGTGGGGCCTGGTCTAGTCTTGCTCCCCCTTCCCCAGAAAGACCCTGGGCCAGCCACTGCGGCAGGTCTTCAACTGGCTGGGCACCCATTTCCCTGGACACAGAGACCACGGGCAGGGTCTAGGACAGGAAGGAGAGACACGGAAGTTGAGGGTATCACCAGCCTGGGTCTTGGCAGGGTGGGTTCCTCACAGGTCTTAGCACATAGGGGAATTTGCAGAGATGGAATCCACCTATACCAAAGATCAACTTATGCTTCCCAAGTAAGATTTAAGTTTCTTTCGTTGCCTGACCTGTGGTGGCACCCTGGATAAAGCATCAACCTGGAACCCTGAGGTAACCCATTCGAAACCCTGGGCTTGCCTGTTCAAGGCACATATGGGAGTTGATGCTTTCTGCTCCTTTCCTCTCTCTCTCTCTCTCTATCTCTCTCTATCTCTCTCCCACCTCTAAAATAAATAAAATCTTTTTTTTAAAAAAAGTTTCTTTTGTCAACAGAGAATCCCAACCAAACCTGAACACAAACAACATTCTTGTGTCAACATGAACTACTAGTGGCATTTTTCTTAAGACCACTAGTTCTGAAATGCCAAGGACCTTGTAGCACGGTCAGTGTCTTTCTGCCGAGGCCCCGGGGCAGGGAGGGGGGGCGTTCAAAGGCACTCTCTCCACCACATTGTGTAACGCAGGAAGAGATAAAGATAGATCAACTTAGAGATAGAGACAGAGAGATAGAGATAGACACACAGAGAGATAAAAAGAGATAGAGATATAGAGATAGAGATAGAGGTAGAGGTAGAGGTAGAGGTAGAGGTAGAGGTAGAGAGAGTACCCCAGCTGGGCTGTCTGAGTTCATGCTGTGCCCTTCACATCCCCTGCAGTGACCCCTCTGAGGGGCCCGGGGAGATGTGTGAGGTCAGCTGTGGAACCAGCAACCCAACACATCTCATGTCCCGTGAGTGATCAACGTCAGGGAAAGACCATCCGAGATCAATACCTGTTTATTTTTAAAAAGAATTCCTACAGCAAGGAGAGAGAAAGCATTCCAGAGCCCATCACCAGTGCTAGGCATTCAGCATGTACCCTTTCTAGCTCTGAGAATAGTCCACCGCCCCCATCCCTCCCCAACCCACCCAGAGCCAAGCAGCGGGTTTTATAAGCTATTTACACCAGACAACACTGCTAACAAGCGCTCGTTAATGTTCCCATAACTTTGTGTAATTGCCAGAGCACGTTTCGCCCGACCTGAGCCTGCATCTGAAGGTTTGTTGTCTATTTTTCTTATTAAATAGGATCATAATACCGTGTTTAAATTAATTAGAAACTTATTAAGGTAGCTTTACAGTGAAGGAGGCCTTGGAGGGTGGTTTTCTGTTTGCTTTTTATTTTGTTTGGCTTTGTTTTTGGTGATCCTTAGCAGGGTCAGGAGTTTTCTCTCGGGAACCAAACAGAACATGCCACCAGTTAGCCAGCTCTGTCTCTTTTGCGGATTTTTCTTCTGGAACAGACGTGGCGGGAAAAGCATACTGGTGAGACCCACCCATTCGACGCACAAAGAAGTAATGCGTGTTGATGCGGTTGAGGTGGGAGAGGCGGAACCTAGGAAAATTCCTGGGCAAGTGGAATGAGAGAACTGGGACAAATATAATTAAGCAAGGCCAAACAATTTGACTAATTTCCAGGCAGCGAGGGTATCATAGCAAGAGCTTATTTCCCCTAACCCAGGATGCTTGAGAACAAATGATCCTCCTACACCATCAGGGTGCTTTCGCCCTTTGGTGACCAGGCAACAGTCCATAGATCAGTGGTTGAAAAAACCCTGGCTTAAAAATCACCCTGGTCAGGGAGAGGAAGAGAGACAGAGAGGACAGAGACCCAACGGATGTCGCTGGTGCCAGCTCAACCCAAGGACAGACGGAGTCGGGAGAGGAAGTGAGCAAAACCTGATTAGAACTGGAATGACCCAAGATAAAAGGAAAGCAGTCAAACTGACCAGAGAGTAACCCCAAACTCCCCTAGATGCTCATTTTTCTGCCGAAGTTAAAAGTGGGGTGGCAGACAGACTCCTGCATGCACCTGACTGGGATCTACCCAGCATGCCCACCAGGGGCAATGCTCTACCCATCTGGGGCGTTGCTCTGCTGCAAAGGGAGTCATTCTAGCGCCTGAGGCAGAGGCCATGGAACCGTCCTCGGCTCCTGGGCCAATTTTGCTCCCATGGAGCCTTGGCTGCAGGAGGGGAAGAGAGAGATAGAGAGAAAGGAGAGGGGAAAGGGTGGAGAAGCAGATGGGTGCTTCTCCTGTGTGCCCTGGCTGGGAATCAAACCCGGGACTTCCATACTCCGGGCTGATGCTCTACTGCTGAGACAACCAGCCAGGACTGACGATCATTTTTGATACATCAGCATATTAAAAACACTCCTGATGCCTTTCTACCAAAGCCTTCCCAGAAGATTCTCACCCACAGAAGAGAGATAAAGGATCCTCCAGACATTTCTGGCTGAAGAGAGCCAAGTGGGTTAGTGTTGTCTGGAGGTGCGGAGGTTGCTGATTCAATCTCCGGTCGGGGCACATACAGGAAGAGATCGCTGTTCCTGCCTGCCTGTCTGTCTGTCTATCTGTCAGTCTGTCTCTCCCTCTGATCAGTAACTTTTTAAAAAAGAATACATGAAAGCTCCACTAATTAAAAGAAAATCCTGAAGACAGAGGAGGCCAGCATGAGCTCTCTCCGGAACGCAGTTACGCCCCTTCTTGGGCATGAACTTTTTCTTCCTTTCTCCAAAGCACTAAGGGTCTTCACGAGACTTTGCAACCCAGGGGGGGAGCAGTGGGCAGCGGCAGCTCATCCCAGGCTGACCCCCTGAGCCTGTCTTCAAGGCCCCCTTTTTCTCTGACTTTTTCTCAAGCAGCCCTGCCTTGGCTCCTTTCTTTCCAATAATGTTTCTAAAGAGCCAAAGCAGATCACACCACCTGGGTGGGCTCTCTTCCTGTGCCTTCTTGTAGCCTAAGTAAGCCCTTCCTCTGTGTCACCGTCCCCAGCTTGACTAACTGTACGCTCAACGTCACCTGGACTCCTGTTGTGACATCTTTCCTGCCCGAAGTCAAGAACCCACACGCTGCATACAGGTCAGCCTGAGGCGGAGCCGCTGTAGGCCTGGTCCCTGGTCCAGTAACACTTTCCTATGTTCTTCCAAAGGGAGCTACTGTGCGGTCTGAATGCTTACGTTCCCCGTGCCCTCCCCCCAGCCCCCCACAAATGTATATGTTGAAACCCTAATGCCTTAGGTCATAGGATGAGGACATGGGGCCTTCGGGGCGGTGATCAGATTATGACAATGGAGCTTTTGTCCATGGGGTTGGTGTTCTTATAAAAGACCCCAGAGAGTCTTCGCCCATGTAAGGACACAGCGGGGAGCTGGTCCTGAACCAGGAAGGGGTGGTCTTCACCGGGTGACTGTGCTGGAGTCCTGGTCAGGGATGTCCAGCCTATAGGATGGTGAGCATCGAATCTCAGTTGTGTATAAGCCACACACTTGGTGGTGTTGTTACAGCCACCCAAACAGACTAAGAGAAGAGTGAGTCCTCACGTGTGTGTGTGTGTGTGTGTGTGTGTGTGTGTGTCTACATCCCTACCTGCTTATCTCTTCTGTCTGGCACCTGTCTCATAGGATGTCTCCCAGGATGCAATGAGATCATGTTACGAGGAGGTCAGCAGTGTCCGGCAGGCTATGTTTCAGCGGATACGGTTACCATCGACTCCTCAAACAGTGACTTACAAGGTCGCTGGGCCTCATCCAAGACTCCTAGCTGACTCTCAAAACCACTGGCGTGTCCTAAGCATGGACAGTGACCAGGCTGTCTTTGGTGTGGTTCCTGAGGTGACTTTTGGACGGGGCCGGAATCCTATCCTTTCTGACCTCAAACCCCCTGGAGAAGAGTGTGGTTGGAGGATTGAATCAGTTGCCAATGGCCAATGACGGAGTCAGCTGTGGCCACATTAGGAAGCCTCCATAGCACCCAGGATGCCAACCTTGGTCTTTTTTTTTTTTTTTTTTTTTTGGAGAGTGTCCACAGTTTTGGGAACCAAGCACTTTCCAGTTCCCACCCTGCTGGGCTCAAGCTCCACAAGCTCCTTGGAGTGGGACCTTGCTCTAGGCATCTCTCCGCCTGGCCTTTGGTTCGTAGCCTTTAATATCCTTCGTGATAAACCCACAGTCTAGTGAGCAGAGGGGTTGTCTTGAGCTCTCTGAGACTGCCTGGCAAGTTGATCAAACCCAAGGAGGGGTCATTGCAACTTCTGATGTATCGGCCCAAAGCACAGGCAAAAGGCTGGGGGGCTTGTGGGGGGGGGCAGCTGAAGTGTGAACGTGGGGTCTTCAAGGAGGTTCCAAAACAGTGACAAGAGTTTCAGGGTCAGGCGAACGCAGCTGTGCATTTCTACAGCCCTTGCTCGCTGTGGGTTCAGGAAAAGGCAGGGTCATTCTACTCAAGCAGGTAGGGTCGCGAAGGACAAGTGGGAGTCAGAGGAGAGGAGAGAGGCAGGTGCTTGTTATGGGACGGGGACCAGGCCCCGGAGCAGGTCTGCCGCAAGTCGGCTGGTAACGTGAGGGTTCTTGGCTTCATGCAGGAATGATTTCACAACAGGAGTCCAGGTGATTTTGAGAGGACGTTTCATTACAGCTGGGAACAGTGAAACAAGGAAGGGTTTAGGATAGGAGAAACGCACAGGAGAGAGCCTAGGCACGGGCTGCTTTAGCTCACTGGGAAGTCAAGAGAAAAAGGGGGCCTTGGAGACAGGTTCAGGGGGGTCAACCCGGGGACAAGCTGCCGCTGCTCACTACTCCCCGGGTGCAAATCTCCTGGGAACATCACAGGAAGAGAAAAAAGTATGGGCATGCTCTAGTTAGAGCCTGCCTCTGGATTCTTTGTCTTGAGGCTTTTTATCCATCTTTAGCTAGTGGGAACCCTAGGGTGGTCTCAGGAGAGGGACTTAACAGAATATTCATTAGCTTTTCAGGTGTGTTCTTCAATATGCTGATTAATCAGAATGTGCGTCAACAGGTGGCAGGGTTATTTCCTGTTGAGTTTCTTTCTTGTTTTTTATTGTGGTTGTTGTTGTTGTTGTTTTCTTTCTTGTTTTTTTTTAGAAAAGATTTTATTTATTAATTTGAGAGAGAGAAAGAAAGGGGATAGGAGTGAGAAGCATCAACTTGTAGTAGTTGCTTCTGAACCGGTGACCTCAGCATTCCAGGTCAACGCTTTCTCCACTGCGTAACCACAGGTCAGGCTGGGTAGTGCCGTTTTTCCTAAATGAATGTCATCAAGAGGGATCGGATCAAGCCTGGTTTGTCCCTGGATGGTCTGGAAGGTGTAAACCATTTGCTTCCAATTGTCCTCAGTTACGGAAGATAAAACCATGTGATTCAGCCCTGGTAGAGCATCGGTCCAGCATGTGGAGGTCCCGGGTTCAATTCCCGGCCAGGGCACACAGGAGAGGTGCCCATCTGCTTCTCCACCCTTCCCCCTCTCCTTCCTCTCTATCTCTCTCTTCCCCTCCCGCCCAACGAGGCTCCATGGCATCCGCCTCAGGCGCTAGAATGGCTCCTGTTACAAAGGACCTACACCCCAGATGGGCAGAGCATCGCCCCCTGGTAGGCATGCCAGGTGGATCCTGGTCGGACACATGAGGGAGTCTGTCTCTCTGCCTCCTAGCTTCTCACTTCAGAAAAATACAAAAACAACAAAAAACCATGTGATTCATTAGTGGGTATTGGGCAGATAAAATATAATATGCTCACTTTGTTAAAGATGGCGCTGCCCACATGGAAGCCCGTCACCCAGGTGATATTATTTGCCCTTATGCTTGAGATGGCTGTGGGGGAAAAGCTGTAATGTAGGCAGGCCAGGTCATTATGGCCTACGGCTTGGTTTTAAGAGTAAGCTCTTCCCCACACCTTTGACTGATTGGATGATGTAGGGTGGTGCACTCTCCTGAGGAATCCCATTATACAGAGACTTCCTTGTTTGTATAATTGGATTAAAGGGTTTGATTCTATGGTATAAAGTGGGAGAGACCAGTAGCTTGATCTCTCTCTCTTAGTTCTTGGTTCCTGAGGTATTAGAGAGGAGAGCAGATTAAGGCCATGTGGAGGAGAAGTAGCCAAGATGGCAGCGTGCTGAGGAAGAAGCCAGTTTGTTAAGAGTTTGTGCAGGAGGAGATGGGGAACAGAGGTGAATAAGTCTGGTGAGCTAGAAACCTTTGATTCTAGGAAACTGGGATAAGTCAGTAGCTTTGTGAGCACTGAATGTGTGGGTTTTGGAGCCCAGTGTGTGTTTTTGCTTGCCCGCCGGGTGCAAGCTAGAATTGAAGCTGATGGCTCACCAGTTCTTGGCTCCTGTGTTTCATTACCGACTGTTCGAATCTAATGCGAACCTGCACGGGTCAGGCGGCTCTGATAATGGCCGCGACTACTGGCTTTACAGTGGGCTATAAAGTGCTCAAATTGTTAGGCCTTGTTTAACTATTGTGCCTTCAGTTTCCCTTATTCCACTTGTTCAGGGATTTCCCGAGCCTCCTACTCTCCTGCCTCAGTGGCAGGTGGAGGGAACACGTCCACGTGGACAGGCGGAAACCATATCAGGAAAACTGTCCAGTAGCACCCTAAGGTCATAGTCTGGTGTTGTGACCGCGGGGGTTGGCACGGGGGACTCTGAGACATGAATGGGTTGGTGGCAGGGGCAGCTCTGACTTCCCCCTTGACAGGAGTGTTTTGGGTGGGAGAAGGACACTCATCATGGGTGTTTGAGAGCTGTTTCTGGGGCTGATGTTGGGAGAGACCCAAGGCAGGGAGGGTGGGACAGAGCCTGGAGCAGTAGCCCTGGAGCTGGGGAGGAGCTTAGCAATCTGTGTTTAAATCTTACACTTGCTGTGTGGCCATAAGCGTATTACTCAACCTCTCTGAGTCTCAGGGCATTTTTTGTTTGTTTGTTTGTTTTGTTTTTTGTCTAAAACTTGGACAAGAGTCACCCCTGCCTCCAAGACATGTCGAGTTTGAAGATTTTTTCTTTCTTTTTTGTGGCAGAGACAGGGAGAGTCAGAAAGAGGGAAAGATAGGGACAGACAGACAGGAAGGGAGAGAGATGAGAAACATCAATTCTTTGTTGCGGTTCCTTAGTTGTTCACTGATTGATTTCTCATAGGTGCCTTGACCGGAGGGCTACAGCAGACCGAGTAACCCCTTGCTCTAACCAGAAGAGCCTGTGCTCAAGCTGGCAACCTCAGGGTCTTGAACCTGGGGATTTCACATCCCTATCCAACACTCTATCCACTGCACCACCGCCTGGTCAGGCTGAAGATGTTTTGAACACTTGAAAGCCTTGGGCGTCTCCCTTGGAAAGGAGCCTCCCCAACTTGTGTGACGGGGGGAATGGCTGTCAGCACGGCCAGCGGTATCAGACAGGAGCAAGAATGACAAGGCGACCATGTGGCATTGGGGATGTAAGCCCTCCTCTGCCACTCGGCCCCCAGTCTCCCCGCTGCATGAAATAGAATCCACAATAGCTCCTATCCATATTAGTTGGGATGCACTCCATCCTGGGACAGTCACCTCCAACCAGCTCAGACATGAGGGAGGATTTATTGGCCAGAAGGAATGTCCCAGGCAAAGGACAGCTCCAGGGTAATTTTGATTCATTCAGTCACTCAAAAATGTCACGAAGGGCCCGTGGCGTGGATCTGTCCTCAGGTGGTAGGTATCCCTCATGGTGGCAAATGACTGCCACTGTTTCAAGCATTGCATCTTATATCCCCACCATCTGTCAAAGAGAGACAGAGGGAGCTCATGGGCCAGAATCCTACTCAAAACACTTGTCACATCGGTATGAATTGGGACCCCGAGAGGGACTCTGGGCTACGATTTTACTTTGCCTAGCTTGGCCCTGAAGGTAGGTGTTACTCCCACTTCTTAAAATCTAGGGGTGGAGTGGTCCCCCTTCCTACCATGCATGGAGAAGCACCTACAAGGGTCTGCTCCCTAGGGTGGCCAGATTTAGCAAGTAAAAAATGTACCGTTCTGAGGAAGGAGGGGCAGGCTTTCTCTTCCGCGAGAACAAAACAAAAACAGGAAGAATGCAAGGGAAAGGACCCTCTGCAGAGGCAAACGAGTCAGCCAATTAATGATCAACTACATCCTATAGTTCTCTAAAAGGTGGCCTGGAGCTGGTTGTGACACAAAGAAAGACAGGACTTGTACAGAGCCACGACCAGTAGTCCAGAAACCCCTTTCCCCTTGCTGACTCCACCGAAACTCACCCTCCCCTCCTGGACTCATCAGAGCAACATATACCTCTCTCTGGACAAAGGGGTCACGAGCCCCTTGCATGGACACATGGATTCTGTAAAAGGTATATATCACCTGTAAGAAAATCAATCTCAGGGAGCACGTGTCTTTTGGGAGCTACCAGCCCCATGGGCTCTCGCTGGCTTTTAATAAATTCTCTTTTCCTCTGATTGTTATCCGAGCGTCCTATCTCCGTCGGGTCGCTTCCTGCTACTACAGTTCCACCAGCGACCAACAATTATTTTGGATAAGTATCGGGATGATTTCACACTAAAAAAAAAAAGAAATTACTTAGGGTAGGTCTGGAATTCAAACGTAGCTGGGCATTCTGGAGTGGAGCTTACCTGGCTTTCGCATGTCTCAGACTTGTTCGTGGGTAAGAAGCGCAAGGGGGGTAGGTGGGTAGGAATGCGGCTGGGGACTCCATGCTACGCCCGTGGGGGAAGGGGTGAGGTGAGGACTGAGGATGTGAATTGAAGGTAAAAACTCGCCGCTGCATTGGTTGGTCGTTATCATGATCATGATGATCATGTGTCAAATGTGAGTGTGTGTGTGTGTGTGTGTTGAAGGGGCCTTCTCAGCAACTGTATTTTGACAGCTGCAGACTCCATATCCGATCTGCCCACTGCTGTTTCCGTCAGCCACTCAGCAGAGGAAATGTCACAGGACAGAACCAGGGCCTGGCTTGTAAGGGCTCCTCCGGCCCTGCAGCTGGGACTTCGGTGAATGCAGCCACACTGGAAGCTTCCAGATCACCTTGTTCAACCTGTCTTCACCCCCTCACCTCTACACCAAACGGGGTTTTGGGGGCACAAAGTGCCATGGGAGACTCGGGACCTTTTGGTTCCATACAAGGGACTGAAATCCGATTGGAATTTTTCTGAGGCCCAAAGGGGGATTTCTTGGAAGGAAGCCTGCAGAGACTGACTTAAGAAATGAGATGGACCGCCTGACCTGTGGTGGCGCAGTGGATAAAGCGTCGACCTGGGAACACTGAGGTCGCCAGTTCAAAACCCTGCACTGGTCTGGTCAAGGCACATATGGGAGTTGATGCTTCCAGCTCCTCCCCCCTTTCTCTCTCTCTCTCTCTCTCTCTCTCACTCTGTGTCTACTCTCTAAAATGAATAAAATAAAATAAAATAAAATAAAATAAAGAAATGAGCTGGACCTCCAAACCTTGGGGAGCTCAGGGGCATTGGGGGCACTGGAACTCAGTCTGGCATTTTTTCTCTCTCTCTCTGCCTCACATCTCTCTGCATAGCTTCATCTTCTCCTCCTGCAGGCCGGCTTTCTCCTCATGGTGGCAGAAGGGCTGCTGTTGCTCCCAAGTCTCACATGCCAGAGAGAAAAATCCCAGAGAAGGCCACCGATGACCACAGATAGAACTCCTTCTCTCTCTTTGCCCCAGTCATCTTAGTCCTGTGGCTTTCAATTCTGTCTAGATGCTGGTGACTCTCCAAAGGGGAGTCTTGCCATTGTTTTTTACTGCATAGCATCTGAAAACCCCGTATTAGTTAGCACAGGATAAGCTTCCAGAAGAAAGATACCCATGTCTGAGTAAACTGAGGCTGATATAGCGAAATACCACCGACTGGGTGCATTATAGACAACAGAGATTTAATGCTTACAGTTCTGGGGTTTGGAAGTCTGAAGTCAAGGTGTTCACATGGTCACCTTTCTGGTTTACAGCCAGTGAGAAGCAATCACAAGGCTACACTGGGATGGTCATGAAGTCCCTGGGAGGGAGCTGCGTTCTGGGAGTAATTCCCACCTTTAGAAGGGAAGATCAGGTTTTGGTGGTGAATTATACCATCTCTATGGCAACCCCATCCTATGTCTGGGAAACATCCCCAGTGTTGGTTGGGCTGTCTGAAGAGAGATTCTGAATGACCCACGATTTCAACCAGAAAGTCACACTCCTCGTGTGATATCTCAGCAGGCACAGGAGCCACCAAGGGTCTGTCTTTGTTCCTAGCAGCTTGTCAATCTACTCTCCACCAGTTGGTGATCCGAGATCACACCTGTAGATTCTCAATTTGGCCAGCCAGGAGGGGGCATTGAAAGGAGAGGGACAAAGCTGTCCCCTCCCACCACCAGGTCACTGCAGGCATGTTGTCGAAGATGTGATTCAGAGGAGCAGAGGGACACAGATGTGTGTTTTTTCTCCTTCCTTCCTCCCCTCTCCCTTCCTTTTTCTTCTTTCTTTTTCCTTCCTTCCTTCCTTCCTTCCCCTTCCTTCTCCTTCCTTCCTTCCTTCCTTCCTTCCTTCCTTCCTTCCTTCCTTCCCTCCCTCCCTCCCTCCCTCCCTCCTTCCCTCCCTTCTTTCTTTTTTCTTTTTATATATATAGTTTTTTTAAAATTTTATTTATTTTTTTTGAGAGGGGAGAGAGAGAAGGAGAGTGCGAAAGAGGGAGGGAGGAGAAGCAGGAAGCATCTAACTAGTAATAGTTGCTTCCTGTATGTGCCTTGACCCGGTAAGCCCAGGGATTCCAACTGGCGACCTCACCATTCCAGGTTGGTGCTTTATATACAGCTCCGCCACAAGTCAGGCTGTGCCATGTTTCTTACGCACAGGTTTCACCCTGCAAACTTCAGGCCTGCGATCATTGTCACAGCACTGTCCCTCGTTTCTGAGATGCATGGAAACATTTACCTTTGTCATCTTCCGAGAGAGGCATTGCTTGCTATTTCCATGCACCTTTAATACATTCCTGGGCTTTTTTCCCCTCCCTTTCTCATGGAAGATCTAATGAACTTGACAGTGCACGTCTTACCATTGATGCTGAGAAGGGCATACAGCCACCACATGGGAGTAGAACTCATACTCCTAATGAGCAATAGTAACCAATACCATTCTCAAGGAGAGTTTACTATGAGTTGGGAATGGAATTAAGCAAATTTATACAGATGATCTCATTCCATCAAGGCTATGAAAGGCGTTCGTTCCTCCAGTGAATTGTCCCTCTCCTTCCTTCCAACTCCCAAGGTTGGTGGCTGTGATGACGACAACATGGTTATAAATAACACTAGATCACCAGACGCTGAGGTGAGAGCGGGCCAAATACAGAACAGGAAAGGACACCCCAGTGCAAACCATAATTTAACGATACATATTTTGTAGAAGAAGGCTCACAAGAGGAGCTAACATCCAGCCGGTGCTCACCTAAGCGCTCGCCTTGCATGAAGCGAGCAGGTGGATCCTGGCAGTGGTGACCAATACTCTATTTCTTCTTCCAGGGGGCAATCTGATCAGTCACGGTTCAATGGGAGAACTGGCGGCCGGACCACCGGGTTCGAGCCTGGGCCCTGCAAACTCCGCCTGTGACATTCTGCAAGGGCCATGACCTCTCTCTGTCCCTCCTTCTCTGCACAGTGGGGACAGATAATCGGTTATTCATAGGACTTGCGGCATGCCAAGCCCTGGGACGAGCACCCTGTTATTATCGACTCCAAAAGGGAAGAAACGCAGGCGGAGAGGTTAGACCTGGACACGGGAGGCGCCGGAGGCCAGCACGCTCTGTCCGGGATCGAAAGGACCAGAGTCGCAGAGGACAGTCCTGTGGCAGCACGCGGGCGCGGGTCCCCCAGAGAGGAGCGTCAGCAGGGAAGGGGTTATGATGATAGAGACAGCTGGAGGACTCCGGGCAGCACAAGCGGCCCTGACCACTCTGCACGCACCTCCCGCGCCCGCGGCCGGCGCTAGGAGCGCGGACTGCGCAGGCGCGAGGTCCGAGCTCCGGGAGGGGTGGAAGGGGGGGCACCTCCTTCCCTAGACACCGGAAGTCTCCGCCTAACGGGCCGAGCCCGCGCCTCCGGTCCTGGCAGGAGGCGGGGCCGCAGCCCCTCGCCGCACGGCGCCATAGAGCACGGCCGGAGGACCCGCGTCCTAGACGCGCCCGGAAGTGGCTTTCTGAGCGCCGGCTCCGCACCATCGAGCCGGGGGTGGGGGGGGGACAGCGGCCAGGGGGGGTCGTGGGCTACCTTCCTAGAGCGACCAGGACGGGGTGGCGGCCGGACAGGGGTGGGGGGAGGGGGAAAGCGGCGCGGGCGGAAGCGGCCAGGAAGGTCACTTCCGGCCTGGGCGCCCGTCCCCCTGACCCCAGGGTCTGAGTCGCCGCTGCCACCATCCGCGAGGGAGGAGAGAGGAGGAGGAGTGCGGTGCGGCGGCCCCGGGACCGAGGAGGTGAGGGGCGGGCGCAGAAACGGAGAGCGTGCGCCCAGGGCCAGGGGGATGGGGACTGGGGGGCGCGCCTGGGCAGCCTGGCTGCGGACGGGGGGCGGGCTGCGAGTGCGCGTGCGCGCCTCTGGGGGGGCGTGAGGGCGCGCGGCCGGTGGGGCGGGGGCGCGCCTGGAAGGCCGCAGTCGAGCGCGTGCGCGCGGCCGCAGCGGGAAAAGTGCGCGCACGCTCGCGCACGGCCGCACCGGGCAGGGAGCGCGCCCGGGAGGAGTGCGCGTGCGCCGGGACAGGCTGGGGGCCGTTCTCTTCCCTGGGGCTCAGCTCCGGTTGGGGTCGCGGTGTTCCCTCCACCCCATCCTGTCTGGCTGCTGGTGGCCGGAAGTGGTGGCGACTTCGGGGTGGGGGGGAAGTTGAGGCTCCAATGGGGGCGGGGGAGCCGGCCTGGCCGGAATCCTGGCCCCCCCAATAAAAACTCTTTCCCTTTTTCAAAGCACCCAGGCCCGTTGATGCCCCGGGCGGGCCGCGTGCGGCCTTTGATCCGCGCGGCAATTACGGGTGCTCCGGGCCGGAGGAGGCTCATTCATTCGCCTGGCGCCGGCGGGAGATGGAAACGTGTGCGCCCCGGGGCGGAGGTGGGAGGGGACGCGGCTGGGCCAAGGTCAGGCTCCAAGTGGCCTTCGGAGCAGGGCGCAGACAGGGGCCGGGCTTCCCGAGGACCTGTGTCCTCTCCCTCCCCTCCCCCACACACCGGACAGACACTCCCGTTGGTGCCCTGGAATGCTCCTCAAACCAGAGGGTTCCTCCTGCAAATTCAGGAGGGAGTGATCAGACGCGGAAAAGTGACCCATAGGCGCGACAGCCCTCAGCGAGTGGACACAGGCTCCTCCGGGGCTGGGCACCAAGACAGTAGGGCCTGGAGCTGAGACGCAGACCTGGAGACACCCGAGTTCCCACCCGCTAACCAGAGCGCTCGTGGAACGGTCCAGGGAGCATGGGAGCCCAGGGAGGGCGTGCAGCCCAGCCCTGGCCAGGATTTTCTTATGTTTCTGGGCGCCAGGCCTCAGGCTGGGCAGGGTGGAGGACCCAGCGGAGAGCCAGAGCTGGCCTGGGCCCGGAAGCACAGGTGCTGTTGTTGCTGCTCGCTTATCTCCTCTCTTAAGTCTGTAAGCCGCTTTGCTAAATACGGCTGGCCTTCGCGGGCTTGCATCTGCTGCAATCCCCTCGGCCCCCAGAGAACATGCAGATCAGAGTCCTCCTGGAGTTATGTCTTCTTCCTCCTCTTCCTCTTGGAAGCCTTCCAGAGTTCACTGCCATCCCCACCCTGGCAATGCAGGAAGGGTTTGTCCTGGTGCTGGGATCGTACTCTGGGGTCAGGCAGACCTTGAAATCCTGGCCCCACCACTCAACTCAGACCTTGGTGACCTTAGGTAACTAACCTGGGTTTCTGCCCAGTGAAAAGGGAACGATAGTTTTGCTGCCGACCTTGGCCCGCTTTCCTTTTAGAGCCAGAGAGGTGGGTGTCGAGCCTGTGGAAAGGGCTCTGGAACCAGGCATGCCTAGGCTACCCCTCTGGCAACCCCGTGGCCTTGGACCTGGGATTTCCTCTTTCCTGGGCCGTTACCTCTCCGTCCTGTAACGTGGAGAGCACAGCGCACGTTTCACTAGATGAGTCTTGTCCATCAGGCTGCTACATACACACATACCCTGTGCTGGGCACATGGGCACAGCTCCCTGCTCTGCAGTGGGGGAGAGGAGGTCTGTGGGCACACGTTTCTTAAAGTTTCCACGGGCCAGACCCTGAGGTGGCTGACGCTGGGTAGCATTTCTGTCTTGGAGCAGCTCAGAGACCGGTGGGGAGATACATGCACAGAAGCACCAGACAGAGGGGTCAGGAAGTGTGCAGAACAGCCCTCCTGGAGCTATAGGAGCTGGGGTGTGTGTATAGGGCGGTGCTGATGTTAGCGGTAAGGTGCACTCCCGATTCTTGACTTCATGCAGGAAAGATTTCACACCACCAGTCCAGGTGATTTTGAGAACATTGGTTAAAGCTGGAAACAGTGAGATAAAGGAATGGCTTAAGATAAAAGAAGCAAGATCACTGCAACAGGAGCCTGGGTGTGGCTGCCCTTGGTCCTTTAGGAGGAAGATCACTGAAGCAGAAGAAGTGAGCCAGCTGGGCTGCGTGGGCTCAGGAAATGAGAAACAAGGAACAGAGGCAAAAAGAACCCTTGGAGACTGGTTCAGGGGGTTAGCCCTGAACTGCCTGCCAAGTGCCTGCTGTTCCCTGGTTGCAAGTCTCATGGGGACTTGAAAACATTTTAACTGATTGACTTGAGAAACATTGATTTGTTGTTTCACTTATTTATGCATTCATTGGTGGATTCTTCCATGTGCCCTGACAGGATCAAACCTGCAACCTTTGGGACAGCGCTCTAAGCAACTGGGCTACCCAGCCAGTGTTCTCATGGGGACTTTTACAGCTTAAAAGAAAGCAAAGATATATACCATAGGAAAGAAGGATGGGGGGCAGATGGGGGTGTGCTCTAGAGGGGGCAGGGTAGATGCTGAGTACTTGGCCTGAAGGGTTCTTACATGTTTCCTGAAGGCAGGCATTTTAGGGGAGGATCCCAATAGAATATTCATCCACTCTCTAGGTGTGCCCTCTCAGGGTCAAGGTCTCTACGGGTTGGTTGATGCTGAACTATGGGGGGGGGGGTGTCACTGGTCACTGTGTCTGGTCCTGAGGCCAGCCATGGCGTCCCTTTGTCTGGCTTTTGCTGCTTTTCTGGGCCTGGAGCTGCAACACAAATGAAGCCTAGATGTTATCTCTAGTTTGACCAAAACTCTGGTCTCTGTGGTCAACTGACCTGAGGCTTTCTTTGTTCCTAAGATGATGTGATGCAGATCAGAACCACATTGTCCTGAGGGCTTAACGATTAAAGGAGTGGACATGGCAGGGAGAAGGAAGTGGGTGAGTCCAGGGCTGGATGCAGAGGCCAGGGGGAGTCTGCCTCAGTTTCCCCACTCCACTTGGCAAGGAGTTTTCCTACCTTCTTCCTGCCCTGCCTCTGTCTGACTATGGTCAGGGAAGGATGTCCAAGAGAGGTGGGTTGTCCTGAGTCTCCAAGGGGCAGAGGAATTGGCAAAGAGAACCCTGGACTCCGGGAGGACAGTGGTGAGCTGTGGCAGGGCAGCGGCCGAGGTCTGGCCCTGGCTTCCAGCGACTGCCTGGCTGCCCAGGATCGTGGGTTGTCACAGCCCCAGCCGCGCTCTGTCCTCCTTGGCCTGCCTGTCCAGGATCCCTGGGGACCAGCCGTCACCCTGGCCTCCTATGGGAGGCCACTGGGATGGAGCTGGTACCCCCAATGAAGGAGTGGGTTCAAGTCCGGGCTCCATGCACCATCAGGGCACAGGGCTGCCTGTGGTCCCAGAGCTTAGCCCTTTAGCATGACGCTGCTACCTGTGTTGACTTATTTCCGTTGGCTAAGGTTGGCATCTGGGAGCCAGGCTGCCGTTGGGAGGCAGGCCCCTTGGAGGTCAGTCTTTGGGCTGGGCTGGGCTGCTGGCTGGCTCAGGGGACTCCAGGACCTCACTGTAGGTGTGACCTTCACAGTAGTCAGGACCCCAGCAGGGGGGAAGATGGGGTTGTCACACCGCCAGCGTCCGTAGCCCCTTTGTAGGAGCACAGAGAGCCATGGGGTCTCTAGTTCTCTATCTGTGCCTGGCCTTTGGACTTGCAGTACATTAGCTTCTCTCTCCCACCAATGGGGAATCCTCTGTGACCTCATAATGGGCAATGCTGGAGACCCAGAGAGGCATCGAGTGTGGTCCCAACCTTGAAGCTTAGGCTGGTCGGGGACTGTTGGGTTCCTGGGGTTGCTGTGTGCGGGGTCGGTGTGGGAAGCTGGTCCCTGTTCTCCCGGAGCTCAGAGCTCACAGTCTGCTAGGGCAGGCGTGGCGTGCGGTTCAGGATGCAGGACTCATCTGTGATCATGGGAGGGACAGAGAACAAGTGCTCGTGTCCTAAGGGAGAGGGACAGTGGCCACCTCGGAGTCCCGCAGACCTGGCGAGGCCCAGCCCTGCTGCTCTGGCTGTAGGACATGACATTGGCCACTGAGCCCCGGCGGGAGGAGGCTCTGACCCTCCATCAGCAGTCCCGGGCCCTTACAAGAGCCCTGGGCTGAGTGGGCATCACCCATATGTGGGTTCATTGATTCTGATGCGGAGGTCACGTGGTGGAGGGTGGGCTGAGTTCGACTCGGGCAGCAGTTATGGGCCCAGGGCTTGGTGCCTGCAGCACCTGTGCCTGGATCTGCATGCGGCCTGTGCCAGATCCATGCATTCTGCTGTCTGAGAATATGGGACAGTTGAGCTGAGGGGAGTGAAGAGTCTGGGAAGGCTTCCTGGCAGAGGTGCCCTTTTCATCGGGCCCTGGCGGCATGCCTGGAAGGAAGTGCCTGCAGGAAGGGCCAGGACCGGAGAGTGCACCCACCTTGAGGATGCAGGCTGGCCTGGTGGCCCGATTGAGGGTGATGGCCATAAGATGGCCCATAGGGGGTTGGTTTTTGTTTTTTTAAACCATTTTCAGTTACCCACTCTTAAGAATCTGTTACCAACACTTAAGATCTATACATGCTGGATGGGGCAGGTGGGCTGGGCTGGGCTGGGCTCCGGCCCCTCCCAGGTGCACCTGCCCCAATAATGGTCGGCCAGGGTTCTAGGGAGTTTTAGATGCTTCTCTGTCTCATGGAGAAAGTGGGGATTGGTGAGGGCGGCTGTGTGTGTCCGCTGTGACCTCACTCATTTTCTGGCCTGGGCCCCTAGAGAGGCTGTGCAGGATGGGGGTGAGGTTGGGGGTGGGGTGGGGAGTATTTTGTGTGTGACTGGCAGCAAGGATGTGGGTCCTTGGAGGCCTGGGAGGCCCAGGGCGGGGGCCGTCCCAATGGGAACAGGTGTGTGTGAGGGGACAGAGGGAACAGAAGCCTGCGATGAACTCTCAAGCACGTGGGAAAACCCAAGAGAGGCACAGGTCACGTTTCAGGGACTCCTCATCTCCCAGTGTGCTACAGATGAAGTGGGGTGGGGGCATGAGGTCTGGATGGTGTCACAGGGACTGTCCCCCGTGTTCTGACGCAGGCCAGGGCTGTTGGGCAGACGGGACAGGCAGGTTTCAGGCCCCGGAGTAAGGGGTGAAGCGCTCACAGAAAAGGGAAGTGGGGGGAGGCTGGTGCCGCTGGGCTTCCCACCATGCGGGCCACCCCAAGGGGCAGTGCCCGTGGGCGGAAGAGGGGTCTGAGGGTAGGAGGCCACTCTGCTGAGCCAGCAGGTTGTGGACAGCAGATCAGACGGGGCAAGGAAATGAGTGCTGTTCTAGATATGGGTGGACGCTGGCAGGAGGGCGGCCTGCGACGTGATAGGGGAGGGTGTGCATGGCCACCAGGGAGCGGACACGTCCTCACCCTGGAAAGGTGCGTGGCTGGTCAGGTGGAGGACTGGGCGGACCTTCCAGAGAGACCCGAGGTGGGTGGTGGGCTGGGGTGGGGGGCCCGAGGGGACAGAGCCTTTGCAAGATGACCAGGGACTAGATGGGTTTCGGAGTTGCTGCAGTGGGTTTGGGCAGGTGGTGACACGAAGTGAGCTGCCTCTAAACACCAGCGTCACTGAGGGACAGTCCCCGTACTATGCCATCCGCCCCTTCCAAGGATGCTTAGCCCGACCTGATATATTCACGAGTTGGTGCAGCCATCGCCACAGTGCTTTTAGGGCATTCTTGTGACCCTGAAAAAGATGCCACCCTCGGCTCAGGGAACCTCCGAGGGAACATCTCTCCATGCATCTGCCCGTTCTGGACGCATCGTGTATGTGGCCTCACACTCGTTCATGGTGACGATGTTTCCAGGTCGCTGATGACACTGCATAGCTCGCAGCCTCCTTCCTCCATGTGGGACAGTCCCCCGCACAGGGACTTATCTGCCTTGGGCCCTGTGACGTGTGCTTCTGTGAGCGCGTGTGCCGTGTCCTGTGGAAGCACTGTCGTTTCTCTTGAGGGTGTGCGCAAAAGTGGATTGCGGGGACCCACGGCCCCACCCCAGTGCGCGGGTTCCAGTGTCCCCATGTCCTTGCCCACCCCTGCTGTCTCTCCTCCTCCTTGTGTCCACTCTGTGGTGTGCCGCGGGCCCTCACCCCCTCACCGGTTTTAGCTGATGCATACGGATGTCCCTGGAGGCAGCGATGTTGACCATCTGTTCACGTGCCTGCTGGCCCTGGGCTCGCTTTCTTTGGAGACACGGCTGTTCTAATCCTTTGCCCCTTTTTAACTGGGTTGTTTGAACTGAGGGACTTAGACAAGTTCCTCTGTGTTATGAGGAGCGTGGGGATGGGTTTGGGAATGATGGTGGGAGGGGGGTGGGCAGGGGAAGGGTAGGATCTGGGGAATACACATGTGCACCACTTGGTGGGGTGAGGGGGGGTCAAGGCTGAAAAGTAGCCACTGGGTTTGCTGGCCGGAGTGTTAGAGGGGGCAGCGGTTCGAGAATGGCTGGGAGGTCAGGCAGGTGGTGCCAGAGAAGCTGGGAGGGGCAGAAAGTGAGCAGGCACCCAGGAGAAGGGTCTGGGGCACGGACAGGTGTGGTGGGGGCTGCTGATCCTGCCAGGGGAGCAGCCTAGCCCCTGGATGTGGGGAAAGGAGAAGGAAGAGGGTTGGCAGCTGAAGAAAGAGCAGGTTAATTGGTGGGCTGGCGTCCAGGGGAGGTGAGTGGGATCTGATAACAATAACTATAATTTGTCTCCAGTTTACTAGCCGCGGGGCCCTTTGGGCTCCACGTGCTAATTGGATCCTGCTTGCAAGGGCTAGGCCGGGGTGGGCGGGGCGCAGGGACTGGGGGTGGGGGGTGGGGAGCTTTGCGTTGCTGGCTGAGAACTAGGGGAGCTGGGTGAAGAGGTCAAGGCAGGGCGGAGCCCCTCTCACCTGCAGGACATGTCCAGTTCCACACTCAGGCCAACTCCGGAACTGTCCAGGCCTTGTCCGGGAAGCTGCACGGCCCCACCAGCCAGGTTGGGGCTGGCCACGCCCCAGCCCTGGCTCTTCCTCTCTGCAGTCACGCCCTCCCCCTCCCACCCCCACCCCCGTGGGAAGGGGCAGCCCCCCAACTCTGCAACCCTGGAGGCAGGGCCTGAGGCCGAGGCAGCTTCGAGAATGAGTGAGTGGATGAATGAGTGAGCCCCTTTATGACGCGCCCACCCGGTCCTTGCGCGCCTACCCCTGCTGGTACCTGCTCTCCCCCATGCGCTGAGGCCCAGGGTGGCCGGGCAGGTGCAGGGGCACTGGAATGCGCCCATGGCGTGTCCATTCTTAGATGGAGGGTGCCAACCCCCACCCCCAGCTTCCAGCTATCTGTCCCGGAGGGTTTTCTGTCCTCTTAGGCTGGCACGGACTCAGACAGATAACAGAGAAACCTAAGAGCCGTATTTCCATGCCAGGAAGGCCCACAGGAGTGACCAGGCCTGCATGCTTGTACAGCAGGTGACCGAGGGGCAAGTAGCTGTGTCCCCGGGACACTAAAGGAGAAGAGACCCCTCAAAGACATACTTGTACAGGATTTCTCCCTCTGCCCTGACTCCCTGCATCTGGACATCAAACTTTCTTCCTTCCATGTAGGGAGGGCACTTTCATGGGTGCTGGGGGGGTCGGGGTCTCATCGGGAAGAAGCCAGTCGAGCACCCATCTTGTACCAGCTGTTGCCTTTTTTCCCCCCCAGATTTTTATTTATTTATTTTAGAGGAGAGAGAGATGGAGGGGAGGAACAGGAAGCATCAACTCCCATGTGTGCCTTGACCAGGCAAGCCCAGGGTTTCGAACTAGCGACCTCAGCATTCCAGGTGGACACTTAATCCACTGTGCCACCACAGGTCAGGCTGCTGTTGTATTAAAATCAAGACGAACTGGAAAACAAGACTGTTCTGCGCAGACTTTTCCTCAGACCAACCTTCCTGCTTCGCTCCCCCATCACTGTCTTCCCATCTCTGTCACCACGAAAACTCTGTGTGTGTGTGTATGTGTATGTGTGTATGTTTCCATGTTGATTGGTTCCCTCTGCTGTGTCCGGGCAATGAAGCTCCTGGCCATTATTAGTAAGCACCTGCTGAATGCTTGGGGAACTTGAATGGCCGCCAGGTCGATGGCCGACACCTTGAATGCTGCAGATGAGACCAGCATCCCCGGCTACCTCACCCAGGACCACCCCAGCCTGCTGGTTCCCTGGGGCGGAGGAGGGTGGGGCTGGCTGCACACAGCCCTGGGATGCCCCAGCTGGAGGCACGAGCTGGGAAGTCCCTCTTCCCAGTGCACACTCATCTGCTCCCGGGGAACACATGGAGTCCCTTGGCAAACAAGTTTGGACGGAGGAGGCAGAGAAGCAGCCTCTCCTTTTCCCCTGCTCACCCCCCTAGTGCTTGGTGGTTTTCTTCTGTTCATTCTTTCATGCATATTTAATGTTTACAGTGTAAACAGAGGGCCTGTACACTTGTTTAACTTGTGTTCACTTTTTAATTGCGCCATAATTCACATGCTGTAAGAACTCCTTTATAAACATGTGTAGATCAGTGTCGTTCATATAGAGTCACTGCTGTCTGGTCCCAAGATTTCACTCCAGAAACACCCCATGTTCCTAGCCCAGCCCTGGCAGCCACGTAGCTCTGTCCTAGAGATTTCTTCTTTTGTATTTTTCTGAATTGAGAAGCAGGGAGGCAGACAGACAGACTCCCGCATGTGCCGGACTGGGATACACCCAGCATGCCCTCTTGGGGACAATGTTCTATTGCTGCTGGAACCTTCTAGCGCCTGAGGTGGAGGCCATGGAGCGGTCTGGGCCAACTTTGCTCCAGTGGAGCTTTGGCTGCAGGAGGGGAAGAGAGAGACAGAGAGGAAGGAGAGGGGAAAAGGTGGAGAAGCAGATGGGTGCCTCTTCTGTGTGCCCTGGCCGGGAATCGAACCTGGGACTTCCATACACCAGGCTGACACTCTACTGCTGAGCCAACCAGCCAGAGGGCCCTGGAGATTTCTTTGTAGCCCTTGGTGGCTTTTTCTTCCACCCAGCCTTTGGGTCCTCTCTGCTTTCCAGCACTATTATGGACAGCACTGTGAAAAGCTGCGTGCGCAGGTCTGTTTGTGTACACATGCTTTATTTCTTGGGCACCCCTGGAGTGGCGTGGCAGAGTCACCTGGTACCTGCTTCCCCTCCAAGGACCCGCCAGGTTGTTTTCCACAGGTGCTGCCCCATCAGCCACCGTGCGTGAGGGTCCCTGTGCTGTCCTGTGGGACCTGAATACCCGGTTGAGTTTTCATCCTGCTTTGCCCCTCAGCACCCTGTGACTGTCCCATGTGACACTTAATCCTTGTGGCCATCAAGAAAATAAACCACCTCACAGTCTTTTTCCCTTACCACAGAAGCATTACCTATTGCGGTAAAACTTGGGAAAGGAAGCTAACCATTAAAATTGCTCTCCTCATTGTCAGTGGGAGTGGCCACGGGTTGCACGGTTTGGTAGGCTGTGATTCCTGTGGACCAAATCTATACGTGTACTCAGTGTCCCTCCTCCCCCTGCCATGGGGCTGATGGGTTCTTTCCAGTTTTTCCCTGCTCTGAATTTCTCTCTCTCTCTCTTTTCTCTTTTTTTGTGCAAGAAGCATTTTCTGGGGTGGGTTTGGGTTTTCCCTCATGAACTAGAGGGGTGGGGTTACCAGGCAGGGGCCACCTGAAATCGTGTCACCTGTCCTGCGTAGGTTTCACCTGCCCCAAGCCCACCACGTTGCAGGTGCTGGGCGCCCAGTGGTCTCAGGGTCACCAGGACGGGGCGATGCGGGGGCTAGGGGTTTCTCTGAGGAGATGACGCCTGCCGCCCTGGGCAATGGCTGCTGGCAGGTGTGTCTCCCTCCGTGTTCTGACATCACATATATATCCTGGGAGTCTCTGTCCCATGAGCGCAGCACTGAGTACTCTTGCTGCTTGGCCATGGCCACTGCTGTCCAGGTGTCCTTGCTGCATCTCTGAGCCCGTTTCCGCATCTGTAAAACACGCGATGGTGCCCCCACTCAAAGAGGCCTGCATTTCAAATGATCGCCCAGTCCCCATCTGGCCTGTGAGGCCTGCCGGGAGAATCTGTGCACATTTCTGGCTGGCCTGGTGCTGCCTCCGTCCTTTGCACCCACTGCCCTGTCCTTCCCCACATGCCTCCTCCTTGGAGCTCCTTCCAGGCCTGTTCCTGCTGGTCACAGCCATGCTCCTAAGCCTGCGAGCACTTGCTACTTGAGCATGTGGGGAAAGACGGGGGCTTTGTGTCTGCAGGTCTCTGCCTATGTTGGAAAGGGGGCTCTCATGGAGGTGGGCCGGTGGTTCTGGGTGGCTGCAGCCTGCTTCTCTGCCTGCCCTGCCCCCCACCCCACCCCAGGTTGTGTGGCCTCAGGTTGGTCCGGCTGTCTGCAGAACGAAACTGGGCACTCGGATCTCGAGTGCTGATGGGTGCTGAGACACACTTGCCTGCCGGGCTTCCTGTCCTCTGGCATCATGTAAACTGTACTTCCGTCTCATCCCTTGTGGCAGGGACCCACACATGGAGCTGCGGGAAGAAGCCTGGTCTCCGGGGCCGCTGGATTCCGAGGACCAGCAGATGGCCAGTCACGAGAACCCAGGTGAGGTGGCCTCAGCAGTTGTCAGCTGACCCTGTGCCCCCGCCTCCCAATACCTCTGGGGTCACCCATCCTTCCTGCAGGCCCCATTAACCTGGCCTCGTCCAGGCCACCCCCTTGGGCTAGGGAGTCTCCAGGTTTCCTCCTGGCTGTCGTCCCTGGGAGCCTGTGGTGGCACCCTCCCACTGTCCCTTATTATGGGTGGCCCCTGACCCCCCCAGCATCCTGGGGTGCTCTGCCCCTTTTCTAGGGGCCCTCGGTTCTCCCAGGCAGGAGGCTGGAGACCCGCACGCTGGTGGGCCGGGTGGTGGGACCGGTTGCGGGGAAGCTGGGCGCCAGGTTTTATTTAATAAAGCATCTGGGGGCTGAATGCACAGCGCGCACGGGGGTCGGGGAGTAAAGTGCCGGATGCATTCACGCAGGGCACTGCTGCCAGGAAGGGCTGGAGGGAGACATTTCCGGCCACGCCCCTGAAAGTGAGCTGGTGGCCACCTACTAGTGAAACCTGACTCAACTAACGCCGCAGAGCGCAGCGCTGGCGACCCTCATCCCATGGTCCTGGGGGCAGAGAGGGAGCCCGGCACCAGCGCACCATTGCCCGATTTACCCTGGGCCTCCAGCCTCCTCCTTGTCAGATGTCCTTGGCCCTTTCTGCCTTTTAAAAATTAACTTGAAAATCTGGTTCATTGTGGAACTTGCAAACCTATATACAGGGTGTAACGACCCTCCCCTTTGCCCCACTGGATTCGGAGATTAGCAACACTTGTGTCACACCGTGGCCCTAGTTTTGTGGGTTTGTTCCCCCCCTCCCCGCATTATTTTAAAGAAAATCCCAGACATTGTATCATTTCACCTCTAAATCCTCCAACGGATAGGGTCCAAAAAACAAAACAACCCAAAAACAAAAGCCAACCAACTAGCCTGACCAGGTGGTGGCGCAGTAGATAGAGCATCCGACTGGGATGCAGAAGACCCAGGTTCGAGACCCCGAGGTCGCCAGCTTGAGCGTGGGCCCATCTGGCTTGAGCAAAAGCTCGTCAGCCTGGACCCAAGGTCGCTGGCTCTAGCAAGGGGTGGCTTGGTCTACTGAAGGCCCGTGGTCAAGGCACATGTGAGAAAGCAATCAGTGAACAACTAAGGTGTCGCAACGGCAATGAAAAACTAATGATTGATGCTTCTCACGTCTCTTTGTACCTGTTTGTCCCTATCTATCCCTCTCTCTAACTCTCTCTGTCCTTGTAAAAAAAAACAAAAGAAAATTAACCAACTATAAAAACATGAATCTCACAGAACAAAATGTTATTCCTCAATTATTATCTAATACGCAATCTGTGATAAAACGTCCAAAATGTCCCCAAAATGTGTGTTTGCCTTGGAGTAAGTTACGTTTTAACTTTGCAAGTTATTCATTATGTCATTCTCTTAAAAAATCTCTAAGGAGTTCCTGGCTGGTGGCTCAGTGCATAGTGTGGGCCCTGCATGCAGAAGTCCTCCCCATCTCTCTTCCCCTCCCACAGCCAATGGGTCAGTTGGTTCGAGCGTGACCCCAGGAGCTGAGGACAGCTCTGCTGGAACGCATCAGCCTCAGGCACTAAAAATAGCTGGGTACTCCGGCATTGGCCCCAGATGGGGTTGCAGGGTAGATCGCATTTGGGGCACATGTGGGAGTCTAATCTCCCTTCCTCTCACCAAAAAAAAAATAAAAGAATGAAAATCTAAAGAGTGCAGGTGGCTTCTCACATCTCTCTTGTCCAGCTCACTGTCTGTCCCCCACCTCTGCATCCCGACCAGTGTCTGTTGGAAATCTCTGCTGGGGTGCCCCACTTTGTGACGTCCTTTTAGTTCTGTTAGTAAGGCGTGTGGCCTGGATGCTTCCAAGTGCTGCATGTCCCATTGTCTGCCGAGTTTGTCCGGCTTGTGACGTGCCAGTGCTGGGCTGACGCCCACCGGGAAGCATGCTTAGCCAGATTAGCTGCTGTGGTCGGTTTCTCTCTGGCCTATTGGTGAGCGATGTGGGGCTGGGGCAGAGCAGGTGTGTGGGGTCAGGGTGGCCTCCATGGGGAGGTGGGTGAGCAGACCAGTCAACCTTGGGGGCTCCCATCCCCAGCAAGGAGCAGTCTGGTCCTGAGATGGGCCAGTGCCCCCAGGCTGATTAAAATCAGGTTCTCTGCTGGTTGCAAGGCCCTGGGGCCATAGAGTAGGGAAGGAGGCAGAGGAGAAGAGGGTGCCCATGGAGAAAAGGCAGCAAATGTGTGCTGACAGCCCCTCGGAGTCCGGATGTCATGGACCCGGTGCGGCTGCAGCTCCCAAGAGAAAGTGGGTGGTGCCAGGCCCAACTCAGAGCCTGCGGCGGAGGTCCTGGAATCTCCCTGCGCGCCATGCCTGCGCACACTGGGACCTCTGTGCCTCCCACCTACTCTCAAGTCCATCCTGAATGAGATCAGCCGACCCTGCTGGACCCTAACAACTGTATCTCAACACCCGGATTGCTGGCACACCGACCTCCACGTCCCTCCTTGTCCACAGCTGTCGGTGTGTGAGCCTTTTGAAACTGAGGCGGTGTCTTGACTCATCTGCCTGTACCCTGCTACGCCCACTTGGACTGTGGCCACCCAGCGCATTGTCCCCAGCATGGGTGCCCAGAGCCCTAACTGGCTCAGTGTCACCAATGGGATTCCTGCAAAGACTGCCTCTCCTGAGAGGTCAGGGTCGGCACAGGCCTCACAGAGGAAGGGGCTGCCCGCTGACGGAGATGCGGTGACCAAGAGGACAGTGGCTGCTGAGGAGCTAAGGCCCCGTGGAGACTGAGGCAGGACATGAGGCGGTGTGGCGGCACCCACAGGGGACCTCTCAGTTGCCCTGGGAGCCCACCCGCTAGTGGCTGCATCCCAAAGGACGTTCGTTGAAGGGTCTGGGCCATCTGGCTGGAGGTAGGCCATTCCAGCAGTAGTTAATTCAGCTGTTCCCCTGTGAATCACCAATGTCCGGGCCCTGGTGACTTCCTCGGTGCCATCCTGAGATGGAGCCTGAGCTCCTGCGGTCACTTCCTCCTCGGAAACCACTGAAGGTGGAAAGAAAGAATGAGAAGAGGGAGGCAGCATCTGCTTCCTGGGTGTGTCTCCCTCCACTTGGGTCTCACTAGCCAGATAGGGACACATGACATTAAGAGGTGGCCTCGAAGTCACCATGACTTCCTTATTCTGGCCCAGCCCCATCGCTTGGGACTTTCTGGTTAAGGAAGAGAGGGAACCTACTGGTGGCACCCAGCACCGTTCCCACACAGGGAACAGCGTTGCGTGGACTCAGGACGGCTTTGGGGGTCTCTGTAGCCATTGTGGGGAAGGACGCTGAGCTTGGGGGACGTTCTTCTTTCATGGAAGTGGCTGGCTGTGCAGGAGCTGTGGGCGACATTTTCTCCCACGCTGTCATGGGCCTGGGGCGCCATTCGCAAGGCCATTGGCTTTGCAAACTTGGTTCCTTGGAGACCATGGGCTGGGAGGTGGGGGCATCAGAATGAGATGTCTGAAGAAAAGATTCCAGCCCTCTCTGCCCCAGAAGCTTGGACCTGCCCACCCTGAAGACAGGAAGGCACCTTGAGAGACCTGGCAGAGGGGACACGGTCACCTGGGACAGGCCCCAGTTTCCTCTCTGTCTGGCGAGGTGGCCCTGGAACTCCCATAGCATGCTCTTCCGACTGTTGTCAGGACCCGAAATTATTTATGTGGTCACCTCCCGAGTCTGGACATACCCCAGGCCCGTGTGCTTATTTACACAGGACTGAGATAGGTTCCCAGAACTGTCCTTTCTGTACTCCTAGCCCATGAGACGTTTCCTTCTCCCACCTCTCTCATTCATCGCAGTGGTGGTGGCCTTGCTGTAGAATGTGACTCATGGTGGCCATGCTGCTCTGGCCCTGTGCTGCCCGGGTCCACGACTGGGACTAAGAACTGAGGAGTTGGTTTTTCTTTCAGATGGGGTTGGCTTACCGACGGTGTCTGCGGAACCTCAGGAATGTTACCGTTTTTTCCTGGTATTTGCATGTTGGCAGGAAGGGTGTCCGCATTCCCGAGATGATGCTGTTGGCAGTGGCTAGCACTCTATAAGCTCTTCCCGTGTGCCCTGTGCTTGGCACCAGTCACCCCAGGCCAGCGGGTCGTCTCACGGAACTGTCACAGCCTTTGTGGTGGGGACGGTGATCAGACGTGCTGGGGTGCGGGACATCAGGGTGCTGCTGCAGTGTCTCCCGGGAAAATCCATGACCGCGAAGGGGGCAGACCTATGGCCCAGGGCTGGGCAGGCCTGATCTGCTGCCTCAGTCCCCTGTGCCCTGGTGGCCCCAGCCTGCAGTTCCCAGCATGGGATGAGAGGGGCATGGAATCAGGTAGGGGTAGGCCATCCCCGTTCCTCTTGGGGCCTGAGCTACAGGTGTCCAGAGGGGAGGCTATCCAGAAGATGCACAGAAATACAAAATGTTCTGATTCTGAAGAGTGAGCTCTCTCAACCAGAAAGATGGCAGCTGGTGTCCTGGGAATCACCTGCAGGGGACAGAGCACTGCTGTCCCTATCTTCTTGCTGTCACAGCTCAGTGTGTGGTCACTGAACTCCTCCTTTGGGAGGTCACCTGGGATGCCATATCTGAGCCCAGGATTTCCCAAGCCCCACGGAGAACACAGGAAATGTCCTTAGGTGGGAAGGTATCTCAGTAAGTCCCCAAAATAGCATTGAATGGGGACAAATCATCAGCCACACATCTGTGTGCTGCTGGCGTCCTCCTTACATCATAGCTCTCTTCCTATGCTTGCCACCAGCATAGTCTCGGGGACAGTGTCTGAGCACCCTGTGTCCAACTGTGTGCGGTGCTGGAACACCTAGGGCAGCTGAACTGGGGGCGCAGACGAGGCCCCCAGGGGCATGGCCGTGCTCTGCCAGGGGCACGTCAGAGCCCCGCTGGGGTCACATGTCAGGTGCCCGCCATCACCATCTGACCAGTCCAGACCCAGGCCGTCCAGGGGGCAGAAGTTTAGGCAGGTGCACGGAGACCCGTTTGCAGGCGGTGGTGAGCCGGGAGCAGGAAGGCTGGTTTATCCCCACACACTGCATAGGGCCGGGGTGGTGTGCGTGGTTGGGTGGCTTTGCTGGGCAGCCTGTCCATGCGGTGTCCTCAGTCTGCAGATGGAAGACCCAGGGCCCATAGGCAGACAGGACCCACAAAACCAGTGACCCGTGTGAGGACATCTATAATAGCGGCTGCATTACATGGGAGACTGGCCTGTGATCTGTCACCAGCCGGTTCCCTTTCTTCCTTCAACCTGCGGCCAGAGGCCACTTGCTTCCCAGCTTGTGCAACTTCGGGGTCCCTAAGCCCAGGCCAATGTGGTCCTCAGCCCCCTCTCCCTGTGAGCCCTCCCCAGAACACCTGTGTCCCCAGCCAGTGTTCCTACTGTATTCTAGAGGTGGGGCGACAGCCCGAAAGATGTCGGGAGGGATGGGCTGTTGGTGTTCTGTGAATTAATAGGACTGGCGGATGCTCTGAGGAAAGTAGGGCCGGTCAGGGGGTGGGGGCGGATAGGACACTGGAGGACCAGGGCTGGGCAGAGAGGTGCGCGCTGCCATGCCCCTTGCCAGGGGGCGGGGCTGGAGAGCGCCCGAAGATGATGAGGTTTCCCGTGGTGTGTACTAGGCGGGTAAGACAACCGGTGGACCCCCCCCCCCCCCCATGGCTGGCCTGGCTGCACTTGCACGTGGACGGGTCCAGTATGGAGCTTGACCTCTGACTCTTCTCCCCTCCCACCCTCTCACCTTCTAGTGGACATCCTCATCATGGATGACGACGACGTCCCCACCTGGCCCCCGAACAAGCTGTCCCCGCCCCAGTCTGCGCCCCCGGCTGGTCCCCCACCCCGGCCGCGACCACCGGCCCCCTACATTTGCAACGAGTGTGGCAAGAGCTTCAGTCACTGGTCCAAGCTGACGCGGCACCAGCGCACGCACACGGGTGAGCGGCCCAACGCCTGCGCCGACTGCGGCAAGACCTTCTCGCAGAGCTCACACTTGGTGCAGCACCGGCGCATCCACACCGGTGAGAAGCCGTACGCCTGCTCCGAGTGCGGCAAGCGCTTCAGCTGGAGCTCCAACCTCATGCAGCATCAGCGTATCCACACAGGCGAGAAGCCCTACGCCTGCCCCGACTGCGGCCGCAGCTTCACACAGAGCAAGAGCCTGGCCAAGCACCGGCGCTCGCACAGCGGCCTCAAGCCGTTCGTGTGCCCACGCTGTGGCCGCGGCTTCAGCCAGCCCAAGAGCCTGGCGCGCCACCTGCGGCTGCACCCAGAGCTGTCGGGCCCCGGCGTGGCCGCCAAGGTGCTGGCGGCCAGCGTGCGCCGGGCCAAGGCGCCTGAGGAGGCGGCGGCGGCTGATGGTGACATCGCCATCCCCGTGGGTGACGGCGACGGTATCATCGTGGTGGGCGCGCCGGGGGAAGGGGCCGCGGCTGGCGCAGCGGTGGTGGGCACAGGCGCCAAGGCTCCAGGGCCCCGCTCGCGGCGCGCGCCGGCCCCCAAGCCCTACGTGTGCGTGGAGTGCGGGCAAGGCTTCGGGCACGCAGCGGGGCTTGGGGCACACCAGCGCGCCCAGCACGGGGACGGGCTCGGGGCGGTGGGCGGCGAGGAGCCCGCGCACATCTGCGTGGAGTGCGGCGAGGGCTTCGTGCAGGGCGCAGCGCTACGCAGACACAAGAAGGTCCATGCCGTGGGCGCGCCCGCGGTCTGCAGTGGCTGCGGACAGAGCTACTACCGGGCCGGAGGGGACAATGAGGACGACGAGGACGAGGCAGCCGCCGGCCGGTGCAGCGAATGCCGCGAGGGGGAGGCCCGGTAGGGGCGGAGGGGGGCCTGGGGGGATGGGCCCCTCGGGCTCGGCGGGAGCGACGGCAGCGCGGGACCCTGAGACGCGGGGAGAAATGGACCAAGGGTTCCCGGGCACGGGTCCGCAGCGCCCTCCCCCGCAGCTGCGGTCCGGTGGTGCCATGGCCTCGGGGATGCTCACCTCGCGCCGCGCCACGGCGCTGGACCTGGCCTGCCCCTTGTAGGTTCTCGGCCGAGCCCGAGATAGATGATGTGAACTAGAGACCAAGAGAGGACAAACCCACGAGCGAAAGACCATGTCGCCACTTTCTCTTCCCCACTGTCATGGGCGTGGCGAGGAATAAGGCCTTTCCATTTTTGGGGGGGGGGCAGAGAGGGAAGGGAAAGAGGAGTCCTTTTCCTTTTTTAGAATTTTCTTTTAATCATACCCACCTGACCTCATCCACCATTATTTTTCTCTTCTCTCGTGGGTCCCATCCTTCTCCTTGCCCAAGCCCTGCCCCCTCCCCCCATCCTGGGTCTGGGGGCGCAGAAATGCGGGAGCAGAACCAGCCCCAATCCAAGGTGCTCCTTGGAGAAGGTCCGTCCCTGTTCTGTGGCCTGGGTGCGGTGGAGGAAGGGTGTGGGGGCCAATAAATGGCACTATCCGATTGTCTGCTGTGCGTGGTTCTTGAGTTAGGAACAAGGGCTAGAGGCAACGGAGAGTGCCAGCTGCTTGGTGAGTTCATGCCCAGCCTGGGTGCAGACTGGGCTGTTTCCCTGGGCGAGTGACCTAACCAGGTCACCTGCAGCTGGCTCTGAGCCACAGAGGGGTGGTTACCATGTGTCTAGGCCTGTGAGGATCTGGGGCTGCTTACTGCTGCTTTTTAAAGGAATAGCCTGTTAATATAAATTCTACTCAAAGGACAGACAGTGGCAGGTGGCTTGTGTCTACACAACAGTGAGGACCCCACCCCTTACCTGACTTCTGTGAGCCCGGGCGCCCCTCCCTGTGTCCAGCTTCTGGGAGGTGTTGGCCCTGACATGCACCTGTCTCCCCCCCTCCTCACATCCCCCCGGGGTGAGTGGGGGTCACACCTCACTGCAGAGGAAGCTGGAAGTGTCCCTGCTAGGCTGCTACGGTGTCCCACTGCAGGGACCAAGGATGGGTGCACAGGACGAGGGCATGACGTCTGTCCAGTGCCTGACGGCCCTCGCGGTGGGTCCCTGCCCTGTGAGGTGAGGGCTGCTGGCACATGGTTTGTTGGGTGGGACCCTCTGATGACAATTCCAGTTCCCTGGAAACCCACAACTGGAGTCCCGGGGACTCGAGTCCCTGGGATCTTGGGAGGCTGCCATGGGTGGTCCTGTGGGGTAAAGAGCCAGGCCGGCCACGGGTTGTTTTCAACCTGGCAGGACGAAGAGAAGGCTGGTGGGGGGTGGGGCAGAGGGCTCAGCGCTCCCGTCACAGCAGCAGAGGAGGGGCTGGAGGAGGAATCCAGGCTTCCCATCTGAGCCTCGAATCTGGTTCCCAGAGGATGTATTTAGGCCATCGTGCGAGGGCGTGATTTTAGGTCGGAAGGGCATGTTTATAAGTGTTCATCCGTCCCCTCATGCGGAATCAGTGCACTGGGCTCAGCTTACTTTGAAATTTCAGGTCACTTTAAAGGAGGGAGGGGTGAAACTCACTGGTCCAAAAAATGGGCACAGGGACTCCAGGACAGACAACATTGCACAATGGGCCTTGGCTGCTTTTGGAAGCAGGAGGGAGGGCGGGTGGGAGGAGGGAAGAGAGGAGTTGTAGGCACCTGGGTACAGGCAGGAGGTGTCCTGCCACTCAAGTATATAGAAGCCAGCAGCTCGGATTCCTGCAGCAGCTGGGAAGGTGGGGACAGTGTGAGCATCTGCTCTCATGTCGGCCTCGTAGTCTCCTACCCAAGGAGGAGTGGCAGGAGCTCACAGCAGGGCAAGAAAAGTTTAGGGCCAATTTCTATGGCCACAGATAGGCAGCTTGGCCCTGGGCACATGAACTGATCACTCACATGCTCTGCTTCCTCCCCTGTGCAAAGAAGAGCTTGCCTGTCCCGGGTGACTTGTCTCAAGGGCCACCCCTGAGGGTGTCTGTAACAGCCTGGTACTCAGTCCCTGACAATGATTTTTTTAAAAAAACTTGGAGTGAACCAGCCCTGGCCGGGTACCTTTGTTGGTTACAGTGTCAGACCAATATGCACCAAAGTTGCAGGTTCAATCCCCAGTCAGGGCACATACAAGAGTCAACCAATGAATGCATAAATAAGTGGAACAATAAAATCAATCTCTCTTCCCTCCCTCTCTCTCCTTCTCTTCCCCCCCCCCCTCTTCCTCTCTCTCTCAAATCAATAAGTAAATTTTAAACATTTAGTCTTGTGTGAACCAACCTGGACACATCCATAGTCCATTTTGGTCTAAGGCCTCCAGTGTCCAGTTCTTTAGCATGAATTCAGGAGGACAAAGTTCTTCCCATACACAAGTGAAATATGTGCGGTGATGGGTGTGGCTAATTAACTGGATGTTGGAAACCCTTTCCCAATGTACACACAGGTCAAATCAACACAGGGTACATGTTAACAATCTTACCGTTTTATCTCTTCATTGTGCTTCAGCAAAGCTGGAAAAAAAAACCACTAAGAGATAATTAAGGTTTCGGAAGCTCACATCAGTAACCTTGGTTTCCTTCTCATGATCTTGAGCCAGAATTGTTCTTAATTTGTTTTTTAAGAAAGATTTTACTCATTGGTGTCTTAGAGGAGGGAGCGGGGAGGAGGAACAGGGAGCATCAACTTGTACTAGTTGCTCCCTGTGTGTGACTTGGGTTTTGAACTGGCAACCTCAGCATTCCAGGCCAATGCTTGACCCACTGTGCCATCACAGGCCAGTCATTGAGCTGGAATTTTAAATCAGCTAAAATTTACTTTAAAAAAAAAATCTGTATTCCTGGCTATTCCTTGAACTGAATCAAGTCTGGCAACATCAAGGCTTCATATTGAAGGAGACAATTAGCTGAAGGTGTCTGTGTGTTCTTCTGAGTCACATACACCCTGAAGTCCAAAGACCCGGATTTTATTGTTCTTGGTAACAGGACCTTGAAATGGGTGTCTTTATGACGGGCAGAACCACTTTGGGTTTCCCCTTGTATCTGGTAGAGTCATGTCTGGAGGCCAACAGTTTTGATGCTGGGATAAACAGTCAATGTTGCAACTGGGGAAGACAAACAGGTTACATGCAAATACTACATCATTTCATACAAGGGACTGGAGTGTCCACAGAGTTTGGTACCTGGTGGAGGTCCTTGAATCAACCCGTCCCCCATGGATACTGAGGGACAACTGTCTGCATCTATGTGTGTACGTTCACGTGTGTCTGTTATAACCCATTCATTTTCTCTTCCATCTACCTCCCAAAGAGGTGGTGGGTCTGAGGGGGTTGTTTCTAGCCTCTTCCATTTCGCTTCCTCTCCCACCTGCACAAAGCCACTTCCACGAGTTCCCCTGCCTTCCCCCTGCCTCTGGGGCAAGCCCTTTAGCACCACAGACAGAGCCCCAGAGCTGGGTTTGGGCAACGGCTCAGCCTGCCTAGTGAGTCTCAGGAGGAGGCATTCTCCCCAATGCACGGTTTCAGAAACGGAGGCTGAGGGCGCAGGTGCTCCCAGGTACTGAGTAGCATAGCTGAAGAGTCTGCACGAACCTCCCACAGTCGCCCTGGTCTCTGCTTCGCCAATGCCAGCGGGACGGGTGTAGCCCCAGTTTGCCAAACAGACTGCTTGGATGGATCAAGACAGGGTGACTGACAGATAGAGGCTATGCTAAGGGGTACTTGGGTCAGGAATGGATACGTTTGGTCACAAATGAGACTTAAAAAAAAGAGGTACTCGGTGGACAAAGGTTATTTACTGAGATTCTTGAAGACTGATTCCCAGGTCAGGTGCCTCATTCCTCACTGGATGTTATTATCCTTTGACTTAGTGAATTACAAAAGCCTTTTAGAATAATCAAACGGGAGCATGCCTCCTGTGCTGACGTGTGTGTGTGTGTGTGTGTGTGACTATCCTCATATCTAGGTATCTATGTATATGTATCTATCATCTATCTATACACGTCTATCCACTCATCTCTACTGCTCACAAAAAATGAGGGAATGTTTTATAGCTTCATGTTCATTTTTTAAATATCCCCTAATTTTTGTGAGCAGTACATGTATCTTTCTACCATCTATCTATAGTCTATATATCTATGTATCTATGGTATATCAGTACAAATGTCTATTATCTATATCTATATCTACCTACCTAACTACCTATCTAAGATTGTTCCAGAGAGGCCCATATATTAATAATTGTCTTATTTCCTTAATATCTTTAAAATATTTTATTGCAAACACATCTTATTTACACAGTCCCTGACCGATGCACAGCTAGGACATTTCCTGTCCTCTGCAGCTATAACAAGCTGCAGAAAAAACTCTTAAAAAATTTTTTCCATTGAGAAAGAGAAGGGAGAGAGAGAGAAGCATCAACTTGCTATTCCACTTGGTTGTTCCATTTAGTTGTGCACTCACTGATTGTTTCTCCTACGTGCCCTGGCCTGGGATCAAACTCATGACCTCGGTGCGCTGGGATGACCCTCTCTGCACTGAGCCACCCAGCCGGGCCCAGAAAAAAGCTCTTTATTCCTATCCTAGCACCCAGGAGCTGCATGAAAGAGGGGGGGGGGGTGCCTTCATTCTGACAGACGAATCCACCCCCTAGAGGTTAGACTGTGTTCACAACAGTGTACGAAGAGACTGTCCCTGCCTGCCCTCCCCAGGGAGGGGACGCACAGGTGAGGGTTTTGAGATGGCCGACATTCAAGAGATTCAGGGAAGGGAGACACAATTTCATGCACACCTATGATATGCCCAGCGCTTCATGGACACCATCTTGCTCGAGCCTCCCATGGACACCGTGACTCAGGAACTGTCTCCTCCATGGGACAGAGGACAAGAGACAGAGGGATGCTGGGTTCAGTCCCTGGAGTCTGCCACACACACCGGAAAGACATGGCTGGATTTCATTAGGAAGTGAAGCCATCTGCCCAAGATCGGTCGATGTCCTGTCGTCATCAAGGGATAGAAATACTGCCAAGAACCCCAGCTAGCTCAGAAGTTTCCTCCATCTGGATCCCTTGGTCCTGGACCTCAGCAGCCCCTCCCTCTCTTTAGCCACCTTCGCCACTGTGGATGCATCCAGAACAATTTAAAGCCAACCGCCATGGGTCAACTGATTCCTGCAGGGCTGAAACACTCCCTGCAACCCTGTAAGGTAAGGATTCCTCTTCTGGAGCTTTCTGGAAGGGAGGAGAGGGACTTGAGAAATGTGCGGTGGGGATGGCAGGCTCTAAAAAAAAAAAAAAACGTTGATCTCCGCTGCCACCATCCAGATTCTTGAGAACAGCCCAGCATCCATGAAACGATGAAAACATCTCATTATTAAAACATACACGCTCCGAGATGAAGACAGCAGTGGATTCCCTGTGTCCACCGTTTCGCCTTTTTTAGACAGTCACATATCATTGGAATTGTATGGTGTGTGGCCTTTTCACATTGGCCTCTCTAACTTAGCGATACACATCTGAGGTTCCTACAGGTCTTTTCCTGGCCTCATAGCTCATTTCTTTCTCTAAGTGCTGAATGACATTGCCTTGTCCGAATGGACCACATCTTGTTGATGCCCTCAGCCCCCTTCACCCCGAAGGGCATCTTGGTGGCTTCCATGTTTTAGCAATGATGGATAATGCAGCCAGTCTTGGGTGTTCACTCAACAGCTGTGCCCTCCCACAGAAGAAACAGGGAGTGGTCCCCAGCCCCTCATGCTGACATAGGGTTGCCCATGAACCCATCCATCTGGTGGGGCAGTGGGGGCAGCCACTGGAGGTGCTTCTGAGAGGGGTTTCCTTGCTTCACGGAGAGTAAGGATTCTCAGGCTGGGGCGACTGCCCCACACAAAAAAACACCTGGCAGTGTCTGGGGTAATTTTTAGTAGTCACCACGGGGGCTGGCGAGGTGCTACCCTTTAGATGATGGTTTATTCAACAGCCAACACTGTGGCTGCATTATCCATCATTGCCCAAACTTGGAAGCATGCAGGAGCTGGGGGGAGTTTAAAGAATCATCAAACTGCCCTGGCTGGTTGGCTCAGCGGTAGAGCATCGGCCTGGCATGTGGAAGTCTCTGTGTCGATTCCCAGCCAGGACACACAAGAGAAGCGCCCATCTGCTTCTCCACCCTTCCGCCTCTCCTTTCTCTCTCTCTCTCTTTCACTCATACATCCAAGGCTCCATTGGAGCAAGTTGGCCCAGGCGCCGAGGATGGCTCCATGGCCTCCACCTCAGGTACTAGAATGGCTCCAGTTGCAAGGGAGCAGTGCCCCAGATGGGCAGAGCATTGCCCCCTGCTGGGCATGCCGGGTGGATCCCAGTCGGGCACATGCGGGAGTCTGTCTCTCTGCCTCCCCACTTCTCACTTCAGAAAAATACACACACAAAGAAGGAATCATCAAACCCTGTTCCTTCCTTTTGGAATTTTGAATCAAATGCCAAGTCAGGGATTAGATATAAATCTGGATATCACCTGCATCACTCAAAAACCTGCTGAGGCCGACTGCCTGCACTGGCCACTTCCTAACCCACAGAGTGGCCTTTCCCCCCACAGGGCCCTGGGCAGGTTACAGGTGGCCTGCAATCCCTTCCTCTATGGTGTTCATGTCCTTATGGGATCTCTTGCCCCTTTAGCACAGGCAGGACCTGCAACACGTAGCCACATAGAATGTGGCAAAGTTGACGACATCATCCTTCTGTGATGTCATAAAATTGTATGTCCGCTCTGCAAGGAGACTCTTGTGGTCTGCTGCTTTGAAGAAGTCACACAGGAAGGAGCCACATGGCGAGTCGCTGACTGCCCGCAAGGAACCAAGGCCTTCTGCCCACAGCTGGCAAAGCTGCCAGGTTCAGGGAATGCTAATAACGGATGCCCAGTAAACTATGGGGCTGACGTGTCTGTCCCCTATGCCTGGCAGACACCTGTCATCGGCCATGTACAGGGACGAGAGAGGCAGACCGGTCACTGCCTAATCTGATCTGTTGGAGAACAAACCTCAACCATGTCCGGGTTTGAAAGCCAATGCTTGAATTTGAAGGTCAGATGAGTTTATTCATAGACAGTGCTTAGGGCAAGGGCTGGTACATGGGAAGGGGTGTGTGGTCATCGTTCACCATTGTAATAGATTAGAGAGAGAGATTTTTTCCTTTTTAATCATAAAAAGCAGCTATTGGTAAGAACCCAAGAATTTTCCACTGTCCTGGGAAGAGACAAATTGTTCTGTTGCTATGGGAACAAATTGCTCCCCAATACAGGTCGAAACCCATTTAAAGGATCCAACTGAACAGGCTAATTACAAGCCAATCAACAATTCACCTGCCCTGGCTGGTTGGCTCAGTGATAGAGTGTCAGCCCGGTGTGTGGAAGTCCTGGGTTCAATTCCCAGTCAAGGTACACAGGAAAAGCGCCCATCTGCTTCTCCACCCTTCCCCCTTCTCCTTCCTCTCTCTCTCTCTCTTCCCCTCGTGCAGCCAAGGCTCCATTGGAGCAAAGTTGACCCAGGTGCTGAGGTTGGCTCCATGGCCTCGGCCTCATGTGCTAGAATAGCTCTGGTTGCAACGGTGCAATGCCCCAGATGGGCAGAGCATCGCCCCCTGGGCAGAGCTGGATGGGCGTGCCAGGTGGATCGCAGTCGGGCGCATGTGGGAGTCTGTCTCTCTGCCTCTTCACTTCTCACTTCAGAAAAATACACACACACACACAAAAACAATTCACCTTAACTTCTGAAATTGAGCCAACGAAGATGGATTCCCTTTGATAAACACACCTGTGAATGCCAGTCTGACACCTGCGTGATTACATGTCAACTCACCCGGAAGCTCAGCCTGTCCCCACATGCCATGTTCCCCCGAATTCCTACCACCAGGACATGAGCAGTCTACTCTTCTCAGAGAGGTGGTGGCCGACCAGTTCCCCTTTATTCCACTCACCTATAAAATGTGTTTATATATCAGATACTGAGCCACGAACACATCATTTTTTGATGTTGAGATGTGTTCCTTTTACAAAGTTATTTAACACCAGCAGAGTTGTGCTATCGAAATTCGGGGGCCACTTTTTTTTTTTTTTTTACAGGGACAGAGAGAGAGTCAGAGAGAGGGATAGATAGGGACAGACAGGAATGGAGAGAGGTGAGAAGCATCAATCATTAGTTTTTCTCGTTGCCGTCGCAACACCCTTAGTTGTTCATTGATTGCTTTCTCACATGTGCCCTGACCGCGGGCCTTCAGCAGACCGAGCCACCCCTTGCTGGAGCCAGCGACCTTGGGTCCAAGCTGACAAGCTTTTTGCTCAAGCCAGATGGGCCTGCGCTCAAGCTGGGCGAGCTCGGGGTCTCAAACCTGGGTCTTCTGCATCCCAGTCCGACGCTCTATCCACTGCGCCACTGCCTGGTCAGGCTCGGGGGCCACTTTTAAGGATCGACAGCCTACCACCCCTGCTCTTGAATCCCGTCCCCACCAAGCAAGGACAGTTAACTCTGTTGCCAAGTGCTCAGTGTTTATTTGACTCCCTCTGTGGGCACCACAATAGGTCAGACATTTCACAGCGACTCCGGTCCTGTGATTTGGTAGCCAAAAGCCTATGCCGGAGGCTAATACCATCACCAAGGGACATTTGGACACCCAGGAAGCACCACCAGTGCAGGCTTGCTCTGTGACAATCAGACATCATTATCCATCTCTGAGGAGAGAGTCCCCACAGCACGGCTCACCCCCCAAAAAAGTTTTGAAAATTTCCTCCATCCAAGCGGGTCTGGGCAGAGGAGGGTTTCTCATCTTCAGTTTTTCCACCAATACCGGTCGTCCTCGTCAAAGGCATACCAGTCCTCGCTGATCACGAGGTGGGGCTTGCGTAGCTGTACCTCGTCCAGCATCTTCCTCGTGCGACCATGATACTGCCATTTCCACAGCCTGAGGGAGGCAGTGAGGGGGCTTGTGATGGGGCATTTCTCCTTCCCCCAAATCCTTGGGAACCCCTCTCCCCCATCACAGAGCTGAACCCCCTTTCTTGTCTATTGAATATTGTCCTCAGGGGTGTGTTCTCCATACAATAAAAGCAACTCCCTCCGTGTAAAGGAACCTTGGATGTGTCCCTTTACCACAGGGAGCTTTTGTAGGGACAGGAACCTAAGAGGCCGGCATGCTTACTCATTGGTCCATGATCTCCTTCCCAAGAGCCAACATGGTGCCAGGTCTTGTTATAGGGTTTTTGTTTTTTGACAGAGAGAGAGAGACAGATAGGGACAGACAGACAGACAGGAAGGGAGAGAGATGAGAAGCATTGATTCTTCGGTGCGGCACCTTAGTTGTTCAGTGATTGCTTTCTCATATGTACCTTGACCTGGGGGATACAGCAGAGCGAGTGATCCCTTGCTTAAGCCAGCGACCTTTGGGCTCAAGCCAGCGACAATGGGGTCATGCCTATGATCCCACGCTCAAGCTGGCGACCTTGGGCCTCTAACCTGAGTCCTCCATGTGCTAGTCCAATGCTCTATTCACTGTACCACTGCCTGGTCATGCCTGTTAGAGGGTTTTTAAGGCTGGGCAATATTCTACTGTTAGGATGGACCACCTTTTGTTTATCCATTCGCCTGTCACTGACTAGACACTAGGGTTGCTCCCACTTCATGGCTATTATTCATAGTGCTGCTGTGAACATAGGTGGGCAGATGTCCCTTAGAGACCCTGCTTCCAATCCTTTTGGTTAGATGCCCAGAAATGGGATTATTGGCTCACATAGCAAGTCTACTCTTAGGGCTTTTTAATGAGGATAAGCATTTCGCTTATATGTTGTCTTTCCACTCTTTCCAAACCCACCCCAAAGTCAGGCCCTTACCTCTCTCTCCCCCATGTCCCTGGATCCCTGTGCCCAGCAAAGGGCCCAGAGCACAGAGGGCACTCATGGTTGGATAAAGATCTGGTCACTTAGCCATAATAACCTCACCACCCATGCCAACCTGCCTGTTGGTCAGAGAAGAAGGCTTGTATCTCAGAAGACAACATATCACCAAGGACTTACCCAATGACGTGCAGGTTGGACGCGGGGTGCGCAAAGGCCGGGCACAGCTCCTGTATCCCTTCCGGGCTGAAGTCATTCTGCGTCAGGTTCAGGCTGCTCAGGTACTTGTTGCTGCACAGAGCCGAGGAGAGGACCTCGCAGCAGCCGGACGTCAGTTCACATGCCTGCAACCTGCCGGGCCAGCGCATCCAAGAAGTAAGCCCTGAGGTCAACAATCGATCCTCCTTCCTTCAGCCCATCTGACTGCCATGTTTATTTAGATTTTATTTATTCTTTTTAGAGAGAGAAAGAGAAGGGGAAGAGAAGGAGCAAGAAGCATCAACTCCCATATGTGCCTTGACCCAGGCAAGTCCAGGGTTTTGAACTGGCGACCTCAGCATTCCGGATCAATGTTATTATCCATTGCATCACTGCAGGTCAGGCGCATGGCTTAAGAGAAAAAATGGGGGTGGACTTTCTTCCTACAGGTTTTGGTTCAGTAGTTCTTGGGAGGAATTAAAAAATGGGTGTTTTTATTTCTTTTTCTTTTTATTGCATTTATTGGGGTGACACCGATTCAAGTTATACAGGTTTCAGGTGCATGATGCTACAGTGCATCACTGTACATTGTGTTGCGCGTTCACCCCCCAAGTCAAGTCTTTGTCCATTACCATTTATTCCTCCATATCCTCCTCCACCGCCACCTGCAGCAATCACCATACTGTTGTCTATGTCTTCTTTTTCTTTTTTTTTGCTCAATCCCTCCACCCCTCTCCACCCAGTCCCCCAGCCACCCTCCCTGACAGCTGTCAGTCTGTTCTCTGTATCTATGAGTTTGTCTCTTATTTTGCTTGTTAGTTCATTTAATTCACGAGACTCCACATGAGTGAGATCTTACGCTACTTGTCCTTCTCTGACCAGATCATTTCACTTAGCACAATGCTCTCCAGGTCTGTCCATCCATGCTGTCGCAAAAGGTAAGATTTCCTTATTTTTGACAGCTGTCTATTATTCTATTGTGTGAATGTACCACAGCTTTTCTATCCAATCACTTACTGATGGGCACTTGGGATTATTTCAAATCTTGTGAATAATGCTTCAATGAACAATGAACATAGGGGTGCATATATTCTTGTAAATTAGTGTTTGGAGTTTCTTTGGATAAATTCCAAGGAGTGGAATTGCTGGGTCACAAGCTAGTTCCACTTTCAATTCTTTGAGGTACCTCCATACTGTTTTCCACTGTGGCTGCACCAGACTGCATTCCCACCAGCTGTCCACATGGGTTCTCTTTTCCCCACACCTTTGCCAGCGCCTGTTGTTCATTGATTTATTGATGATGGCTGTTCTGACAGCTGTGACATGACATCTCATGGTGGTTTGAATTTGCTTTTCTTTTTTTTTTATGGTTAGTGCCATTGAGCATTTCTTCACACGTCCATTGGCCATCTGCGTGTCCTCTTTAGAGAAGCATCTACATAGGTCCTTCACTCATTGAAAATGTGCATTTCCCACGAGCTTTCAGATGCTGCTTCCGGTCCTCCGGTTGACAGCTGCTGAACCACTCAATCATTGTCGTGCAAAGAATGGTAGGCAAAGGCTGAGAGACTCAAACACTAGGGACCAAGGCAAGGGACATGGAGAAAGAGCTGCTGAGGTGGTGACTATTCACCCAAAACTGAGAAGATGAGAAGAAGGGAGCCCGGTGAGTGGTGGTGGGAAAGAGCAGTGTGCTGAGGGAATCTTGTGCCCGCTGTCCTAGTAGGAGAAAGTGGGTCTATCTGAGACCCAAACAACAGTTCCATGTCCAGAATGGATCAGAGACAGGTGTGAGATGAGGCTGAACATCTTAGGTCATAGAAAGGACTTAGGGTTTTATCCAAAGAGCAGCGGAAAACCAAAGACGACTACTTGGTGTGATCGTGGCGTTGTAGCAGGGTTTGTATCTTTTAGAGGTGCATGTTGGAGTATATGGGGCAGAATGTCAAAACCTCTCACTTGCGCCTGCGCCTGACCAGGCGGTGGCGCAGCGGATAGAGTGTCGACCTGGGATGCTGAGGACACAGATTCGAAACCCCAAGGTTGCTGGCTTGAGTGTGGGCTCACCAGTTTGAGCGTGGGATTATACACATGATTCCATGGTCACTGGCTTGAGCCCAAGGTCGCTGGCTTTAGCAAGGTGTCACTGGCTCAGCTGGAGCCTCCCCAATCAAGGCACATATGAGAAAGCAATCAATAGACAACTAAAGTGTCGCAACTATTAGTTGATAATTCTCATCTCTTTCCCTTTCTGTCTGTCTGTCTCACACACACACAAACGAAAAAACCTCACTTGCTATGAAATAGTTCACCAGGTAGACAGCTGAAACTCGCTGGTGGGTATATATAGAAAGAAGATGTCCTAATAATCATTGTAGATTTTGTTTTTGGGGATTCCTATGAGAAGGACTGTGGACTACACCTAAACAGTGAGATAGGATTGAATGCAGCTCAGTGTTATTGGTTTTGCTTCTGCAAAAATATCTAAGCATTTATGGAAACAAAATCTCCAGTAGGGCCGCTGACAGAGTCAAGGGAGAGGGGGAGAGACAGATAACTTTGGGGTCCCCAACATGGGTGAATGTTATCTGTGAACACGCAATCATGGCAAGGATACTTCCTTCCCTGTCTTGGAAGGAAGGAAACGTGGGTGTAGATATTATTGATTGGTTTCCTGGAAGAATGTCTAAGCCTTTCCTATGACACAGTCTTCTGTTGATTTCAAATGGGGGTGAGCTCATCTCTTCAGTCACAGGAAGGACAAGGTGGGTTCAAGAGTTTCCAGAGAATGCAGTCAGTTTGAAATCACTTTTGGGAGGTTAGAGAAAAGCCAGTCAACCAGGAACATGGAAGTGCTGGGTGCTGGAAGAAAGCCAAAGCACTGAGTGACTTTCTGTTCCTATCCTGAGAAAGTGAAGGTTGAGACTAAGCCTACATGACTGAAGGCCGTTGCGCATCCAGGGAAGGCCTCAAGGATGCGATGCTTGGAGCTGCTGGAGCTTTCTGCAGGTCAGGAATTGGACAGCAAATGGTGTGATGTTGTCTCAGAAAGGGCAAGAGAAATCTAATCAGTTTTGCAAAACTAAATAACAAAATTGTACCCTGTATACTGCTTGTTAGTTTCTCACACATGATGTCATGTTTCTGCTTAATAAATTGGATAACTAATCTCTCCAAGGCACCTCAATCTGGAGAGGTTGGGGTCCTCCACTTGCCGTATTGTTGCTGCCTCATTCCTTTGTGGCTCCTCTTCAGGAGACCCTGAACGTTAACAATAGCTGGGAAGACAGAAATCTACAATGCCCCCTGACTGCCCTGATGCCAGTGTGCCCTGATTGGTCTTTTTTCCTTTCTACCCCCTTTCTGATCCCACACGCCTCAGTTGGAGAATTGGGTTCACCCGAGCTTGGAGGATTTTCAGGTAGATGCAGCCAAGTACCGAAGGTTACAAGGACACAGAATCCGAGAGGGTTTACAGGCAGGTGGAGACTGGCTGCGGAGAGGAAGCGGCGACGAACTTGAAGAATGCCATGTGGTTCCGAGAAGGAAAGGGGTCCTTCGATTAACCCCTTCCCCAACAAAATAGGAATATAGCCCTTCACTCCAGTGTCCCAGGCACAGGTTAAAAGCACACAGTTGATGCTCAGCCATGGCAGCAAACAGCACATTGTAGGGCGGTTTGCTACGTTGTGCAACTGCCACGTGTATCTGGCTCCAACATATTTTTAACCCCTCCGTGGGAAATCTATACCCATGAAGCACACACCCTCTGGTCCCTGTCTCTGTACAGATTTACCAATTCTGGACCTTTCATACAAATGGAATCATACAACATGCAGCCTCTTGGGACTGGCTTCTGTCACCCGGCCTCACATGTCAAAGGACCATCCATGTGGGAGCATGCGCGCCTTCGTACTTTCTTCCTTTTTCATGGGTGAATAATATTCCACCAAATGTACCAGTCCTGCTTTTGAACAAGCATCCTGTGTGACTCTGAGGCCGACACTAGAGTATGAGAACTGCCAATGTCATCCTGGCCTCTTTGGCCACCCACCTTTCTCGTTAGACGGTAGGTTATTCTACAACGCCAAGACCCAGCCGCCCCACTACGCCCACCACTTGGCACCATGCGCAACACAGACAGCAGTTCCGATAAACATTTACCGAGCACCGACTCTCTACTGACCCTGTTCTCTGGTGTCTGCCATTCCACTAAAGCCATTCCCCGCATGGCAGCCCAGCTGGGAATCAGTCTTGCTCTGTTCTTCTGCCCAGGGCAGAAGCCCCATTGGAACGACATCATGAAAATCAGGACACTGCCTCAGCCCAAGCAACCTCACGCTTGGGTCCACCCTTCCTCTGCACCCGGTACCCCCTCTGGAAAGGCAACCCCAGGAACTTACCCGAGTCTCCGCAGGGGGGTCGCCTTCTGCTTCAGTGCCTCGCACAGGGCTGCCACCCCGCCATCCCCCAGGGCGTTGGCGGCCAGATCCAGGCTCCGCAGATGTTTGCTTCTTGTGATCACGTCAGACAGGTTCTTGCAGCATGCAGCAGTGAGGTGGCATTTTGCCAACCTGCAAGAAGACAGAGATATGAGAGAGAAAGAGAGATTATATATATAGAGAAAAATAAAACTATATATAGAGATAAGAGAGACAGAGGCAGAGAGAGATAGAGACATATAGAAAGACACAGATAGAGATAAATGAGAGATGACAGAATAGATAAATGATAGATGGATAGATGATAGATGGATAATGAATGGATAGATAGATGAAAGATAGATAGATAGATGATAGATAATCCACATTTCTTGAGCAGAGAGCTACAGTCGGAACATGTTCAGAAACATTAGTAGGGATTTTCTTTATTTCTCCTGACTGGTCCCGCATCCGTCCACCCCCAGGAAGGGTTCAGACATGGCCGCAGCCTGCAGCTCAGGAGAGGGATATGACAGCAGAGAGTAGGAAGGCTGTCTGCTGGGATGAAGGTATCTTTGTAAAAAAATAGAAATAAACACATCTGCTTCCTTGCTTCCCACCTGGAGAAGGGACAGAGATTCTCCATGGTGGAGCAGGGAGAGAGAGAGAAAAAAACAGGTAAGTAGGAGTCAGTAAGGTCAGTCCCCAAGAGGGAGAGAAAAATTACTGAAATCCTAACTAGCACTCAGGACCCAGATGGAGAGAGGTCTTGTCCTTCTGTTTCCGGGATGAGTGGGGGGGAGGTTGGGGTGGAAATGGCCCTGCCGTAAGGACTGGACAACCCCTGAGAAGAGATGACAGCAACAACTTCGAGTTTCACCCCTTCAGGGTAGCGTGCTAAGGACACAAGAACCCCTCTGGGGGACATGAGAGTCATCTTCACGAGGCATTCACATCCAGAACGGGAAAGCCCCCAGATGAGAGCCTGTACCTGCAGATCCGGGGAGAAATCACCAAGTCTTCAGACATCGGCAAGGGCCGGGTCATCTCTGGGCACTTCAGTGCCACCCCCAAGAAATGGCATCTCCGACGGATAAACCCTCAGTTTCTACGCCCATTTCGTGAGAAGAAATGGAGGACTGCTACATGAGAGGCGGGCAGAGCGTTCGCGGGCTCTGATTTCTGTCCTGTCCCCTTTCTTTTCTCCAAATGGTCCCACGTCTTGGTCCCTTCCTGCCTTTGTCACAGATCACAAGAAAAATGTGACCAAGTACATGACAATGGATGAGGTCCATGTGACGGGACAAGGAGCGCGAGCTCAGCATCCCGCTGTGGGGGAATGTTCAAAGCAGCGACATGCTGTGAAACGGGACAGCTCAGCAGGCTTCATCTCCTATACTGCTCATAGAAATCAGGGGACATTTCAAATGCACAGGAAGCGACAAAATATCTTCTCATTTTTGTGAGCTGTGTATGATGGTCTATATACCATAGTCCCCCCGCCACCCCGATCTGTGGGTTCAGTCACCCACAGTCAGCCATGGCCCAGAGGTATTAAGTGGAAGTCTCCACCCATGAACCATTCCCACAGTTGAAATTCTGAGGAGTGTGATGGTCTCTCATGTTGTCCTGCACCATTCTGCCTGGGGTATTAGGTTGACTGTCACCACATCACAGTACCTGCATACAAGTCTGTCTGGTTTTTACTAATAATGGCCCTGAAGCCCAAGAAGAGTGATGCTGGCAACTTAAATACACACAAGAGAAGCAGTCAAAGGGTTGCCTTTAAGTGAAAAGGGGAGTCCAGCACAGTAGTTTATTTTGAGAGAGAGAGGGATTCACGTAACCTGAATTGCTATCTCTGGTTAAAATCATTCCATTGGATTATTAGTTTTTGTTAGTCTCCTGTTGTGTCTAATTCATACATTAAACTTTCTCACAGGTATGTATCTACAAAATAAAACCGAGGCTTTGGTACTATTCATGGTTTGCAAACATCAACTGTGGGTCCTGGAATATATACCCCTGCGATGAGGGATGTGTGTTGGGGGGGGTGGAAGACTCTCTCTCAGGGTCAGAACGTGAGACCAAAGGGAAGGTTTGGGCTCCTTGGGGGTTCTGGTTCCTCTGGTATACAACTGATGAGAGATTATCTCAGACGAGGCATGCAAAATATTTACAGCCCTGTGCCTGCCCTGTGGCAAGAATGTCACTATCCTTTTTTGGGTTTTTGTGTGTGTGTGTTTTTGGTAACACTCTTAAGTGTCACTTATGCATCCAGGAAACATTCACCAAAATGTGAACAGCGATGCTTGCTTGGCTGTCAGATGGGATTCAGTTCTGCCCATTACCATCTTGGTTTTCCGACTGTTCGTCCAATGACGGACTGTTCCTGTTACATAAAAGCCTTCTAACAAGGGGTGAAGAAATTCAACCCCAGAGGGGGGATGGATTAGGATGTGGACAGTTCCTCTTCTGTCTCCACGCCACATACAGAATATACAGCTAAAGACCGAGCTGGGGGTGCCAGGACATGTCTTGAGAAGGGAACAGCGTCTGGAGACTCATGCTTAACCTGGAATGCCACAGATCCTGCCAAGGGGCTCCTTCCTGCTCAGAATCATTTCTGTCTTTGTCCTTCCCGCACTCACCGCAATATCAACACATCAACAACCGACCCACCTACCATGTCCCCTGGAAAAAAAGCAGCTCCGTAGACCATGGAGCTAATTTTTTGGTTCTGGTTCCCCCTACTTTCACATCTCCTGAGCTTCTAGGAAACTCTCAGCCTGACCCTGGTCGATGGGACCCCCCCACACACACATCTGCCCACCTTCCCCCACCCCATCCAGTCCCCCAACCATAAGAAACTTACTCCAGGTCCTGGAGATGACAAGATGTTTCCACCATGACCTCACACAGCAGGTTCACACCATCGTCCCCCAGGGGGTTCATGCTAAGGCTGAGATGCGTCAGGTGCCGGTTACTCATCAGTCCAAGTGCAAGAAAGCCACAGCCAACGACATCCAGGCTGCACCCTCTGAGTCTGCAGGGCACATGAAAGGGAAAGAAGATGGGTCACGCTCCGGACGCAGTGTCACCTTGGGTGAGCCACTTCCCACGGCCTCAGTGTGCTGCCTCATAGGGGAGGGGACTGGGCTCGTATCTACGTATTGAAGAAGGTGGTCAGATGACCTTGAGGTCCTCGGCATGCTGCCTAGTGCAGGTGTTGGGAGGCTGTGACCCTGTCTTTCCATTTTGCTCCTAGACTCAAGGTATCAGCTGCCTGTTGCCCCTATGATCAACCAACCACCAGGGTGATCCCTTAAACTGTGCGTGTTCTCTTGCAGCTCCGGAGGCTCAGGGTCTCACTGACCCTGGGGCCATTTCCTTCCAGGGACTCCAGGAGAGACCCGCTTCCCTGCCCTTCCCAACACTTACCGGCTGACCGGCCAGCTTCTTCCGCTCCTGGTCTCCAGCCAGTGACTTCATCACTCTGACCTCGTGGTCACATCCCCTCAGCAGCCTCCACCTGAATCCTTTCTTCCCTCCCTTCTAAGGACATCCTGGTGAGGACCCAGGGCCCCCTCCCCCATCTCGAGACCCTTCATCACATTTGCCAAGTCCCCTTAGCCACGGAAGGTCCCATCATCATAGGTTCCAAGGATGAGAACATGGACAATCTTGGAGGACATGGGAGTCATCACTCTATCATTCCATCGACCACCCTCCTCAGGATGTCCCCGTCGCTTAGTTTACCGGGGACCCTTAGAAGGTGACATGCATGCAAGTTCTATTCTTTTTCTTCTAGTTTTATTCATTTTATAGAGAAAGGAAGAGAGAGAGGGAGAAAGGGAGAGAGAGACATCGATTTGCTGTTCCACTTAATTATGCATTCATGGGTTGATTCATGCCGTCGTTCACGGATGAAAAGCATGCGTCACACCGGCTTGGTCCATGCACGTGTGTGACAGCACTGTTGGGCACGAGCTCGGTATTAGCGAATCGACTCTACGTCTTACATACGGTGTTTTTAAACAGACCCACGCAACACAAGGTGAGATATCGATTTGTTGGTAAACAAGGCTGTGACTGAGACTAGGGGGACCTATCCCCACGTCTCTCCACAAGGGCATGGTTCCGTGCCGCTAACTCAGTGTTCTCTGTGGCTTTGACAGAACATGGATACCGCCTGCCATGAGAAATCAACTGTGTTTGGATGAATCACAAGTCAATGCAAATGCCAAACCCTGGGCGGGTGGCTCTGTGGGTCAGAGCGCTGTCCTAAAAAAGCAACGTTGGGGATTCGATCCCCAGCAGTCAGGGCACATGCAAGAATCAATCGATGACTATGTGGATAGGTGGAACCACAAATCAATTTCTGTCTTTCTCCCTTTTCCCGCCCCTCCTCTCTATAATCAATTAAAATGACTGCGACTGAACTTTCCAAGAAAGTGTGAACCCTAGGAGGTACGTAATCTGTAGGGACGGGCTGTGACCCATAGCAGGTCCCCCCTCTCGAGTATGTCCACGCTCCCTGCTCTGTGAGACGGGCAGGCGCCCTTGGTCACAAAGCAGAGCTACCAAGTCTTCCCAGGGAAGCCAATCCGACTCACAGCAGCCTCTGCAGAGCACAGGTGAACAGCTTCAGGGCCCGACACAGCAGAGCCATGCCTTGGGCCCCCAGGTGGTTGCCGGACAGGTCCAGGTGCGTCAGGCTCGGGTTGCTGGTCAGGACTGAGGCCAGGTTCTGGCAGTCGGCAGCTGCTAGGCCACAGTTCCCCAGGCTGCAAGAAGAGAGCCCAGAAAAGAAACGCGGTGTCTACATGTTGCACATCTCTCATAAAGAAGGGAAAGAAATGTCGCCCCCAGAGCTGACGCGCCCTCACGGCGATATGGCAGGGTCACACTGTGCCTGCATTTATCTTATGAACTCAACGCTGGTGGTCCAGGCCAGCAATGACTAAGTGTCCTGGATGATCAGGTCTGCGGTGTCCACAAAGGGGAGCACGCCGGCCATGAGGCTCTGCTCTCTAGTCTGGCTGGTTGTGTTCCCAGACACATGATGGAGCAAGGTTTCACACAGACAAGCGACCTTCCCATTTAGAAGGACCTGCTTTGAACACATCATGACCCTTGGACATGAACAACACCGGCCACCTGTCTCTCAAGGCTTAAAAAGCAATCTGACTTGAGAGTCAGGCTTTAGTAGTCTCTCTCTCATGGGACTATTGGGTTGCAGTGAAATAAACGAACATGGCTAACATGCTTCAAGCAGTGTACTGCATAGAGCAAACACTTTGTGTTATAGATTGTGATCTCTTTCAATAAAGGAATGCCGGCCTTGGCCAGTTGGCTCAGTGGTAAAGTATCAACCTGGCATGTGGATGTCCCAGGTTCAATTCCCAGTGAGGGCACACAGGAGAAGCGACCATTTGCTTCTTCACCCCTTTTCTTTCTCTCTCGCTCTCTTTTCCTCCCACAGCCATGGCTTGATTGATTCGAGCATGTCAGCTCCTGGTGCTGAGGGCAGCTCCGTGGGGCCTCTGCCTCAGGCACTAAAAATAGCTCCGTTGCAAGCATGGATGGGCAGAGCATCAGCCCCAGACCGGGGTTGCTGGGTGCATCCTGGTCAGGGGTACATAGGGGAGTCTGTCTCTCATTTGGAAAAAAAAAAAGAATGCTGGTTTGGTTGGACTTGAAGGGGACCAGGTAGGTTACCCCCAAAATGCCCCTTTTGGGTTATTTTGAGTTGGTGGCAATTGAGAGAAAGAAAACACAGGAAAAGCACTCAGCCCTCCCTCCCATTTGCCTAAAAGCAGGTCATAAATTTCCCTTTGGCAGGAATCCCTTTCTCCTGGACCAAGTGAGGACAATGATGCTTGTCACCAACCATGGAGATGAGTCTTCATATAGCCCTTACCTACCATTAATTTCCTCATATACTTCCTAGACTCTTTCTCACAATGTATTTCCCTAGGAGCACCAACTTCCTTTCCTTTATCTACTTACTTCTCCACAATGCATTGCCTTTTGTTAAAATGCTAGATAAACTCCTGAGTCTACCCACACCTTTGGGCTTCTCACTTCTTTTCTGTGAAGTCTCCAAGCACTTCAAACAAAAAAAAAATTAATGTTAATAAAATCTGTATGCTTGTCCTCTTGTATCATTGGTCTAGTTTTTGTTTAATTTGCAGGCCCCAGACATGGAACCTAAGAGGGTGGATAAAAAGCATTTGTATTTTTTTTTCTTTCTTACAGACTAATGGAGAAAAGGTATCTCTCATTGTTACTATTACCTTCCATCAAGGGGAACTGGTGTTATTCGATTCTTCATTTTTACTAGGGTTTTAGAACCAAACTCCCACTACAGGAGGGGCTGCTATGGCCATGGCATGCTTTGGAGGTGTGGTGGGGGCCCCAGGGAGAAACCACCTAGCCCGGGTTGGAGGACACCAGAGGACACACCCAGGTAACAGGTCAGTACTTCAGGTATCGAAGAGGAGCTCATGCTTTGGCTATGCCTTTTGCTCCCTGTGTGACCTTAGATAAGGGACTTCTTGCTCCGGCCAGTTGGCTCAGCAGTAGAGCATTTGCCTGGTGTGTGGAAGTCCCAGGTTCGATTCCCAGCCAGGGCACACAGGAGAAGTGCCCATCTGCATCTCTACCCTTCCCTCTCTCATTCCTTTCTCTCTCTCTTCCCCTCCTGCAGCCAAGGCTCCATGGGAGCAAAGTTGGCCTGGGCGCTGAGGATGGCTCCATGGCCTCCTCCTCAGGTGCTAGAATGGCACCTGTTGCAACAGAGCAACTCCCCAGATGGGCAGAGCATTGCCCCCTGGTGGGCATGCCGGGTGGATCTCAATTGGGTGCATGCAGGAGTCTGTCTGTCTGCCTCTCCACTTCTTACTTCAGAAAAATACAATAAATAAAAAGAGACTTCCCTTCTTCTGCTGAAATCTGCTTTCTTGCTCAGCAAATGTCATGAAAACAGCTCCTACCTGGCAGGTGCTTGTGAAGAAGATGGTGTTAGTGGGAGAACAACACTTAGCTCAGGTGGCAGCTCTAACCACCAGCCTAGGACCCTCTGCAACTTCAGCATTAGGGATATGTTCTAGTACACAATACAGGATCATTAACTGTTGCCACCAATTGTATATTAGAGACCTAGAACTCACTCCTTTTATAACCGGAAATCTGTGCCCTTTGATGACATCTCCGCATGTTCCCCACCCCCCAGACCCCCACCACCAGCCCCTGGTAACACCAGCTCCTCTCTGATGATACCAGTTGGGTTCTGCTCCATCTTTTCTATCAGAGCTTAACAGCACAGACATGGGTAATACTTGTTGGGTCTTGGTCATCAAACCTCAACATGGGGGCACCCCCTGTGAGGTCACAACTACTTTAACCCTTGGTTCCTGCCTCAGCCAACCCTCCTCCCATTCCCCCGCTCCCATCACTTGGAGGACCCCAGAGAGGACAAGATGACCCCCATGATGAGAAGGGCCACTCACATCAGCTTCTGCAGGGTGCACTGCGAGATCTTCAGGGACTCGCAGAGACATGCGACACCCTGGCTCGCCACCTTATTTCCAGCGAGGCTCAGAGATTTCAGGCTTGTGGACGTCACCAGGATTTGGGCGATCACCGGGCAGCAGGTGTGGGTTAAGCCGCAGAGATCCAACCTGCAGACACGAATGGTGGGAAACATGCTATCATCCCCAGAGGCAACCCAGTGTCCCTGCTCTGGTTACATCGCTGGTTCCGAGAAACCGTTCATAGTGTCTCAGAGTCTGAGCGTCTTCTGTTGCTACCTTATACTGTGCCCACCCCACCCCATGCCCCTCCCTCCAGCATGACATCATCCATAGCATGGATCACCTACAAACATTCCACATATTTATATTTGAACTGGTTGCTTCCTAAATTGAAATACATCAGACGTACAACACTATGGACACCTCACATGAGAACCCGCAGCTCTGAGGCAGGCGGAGATGGTGACACAGGTACTGAGCGCCACTGCTGCAATAGTGAGCACTCTGTTGGGTCCCCTGGTTACCGTTTCTTTTTCTGTGGTGCACAGGTCAGTGGCATTCAAGTACACTCACACTGTCATTGTCATGCGACCATCATCTGTCTCCACACCCTGTCATTCTTCCCAGCCCTCAGCAATATATTTGGCAACTCACAGTGCATAATTATTTCAAAAAGAAAAATAAAAAGTAAAAGCAACACAATCAAAAAAAAAGAAAAAGAAAAAGACCCAACTCTACAATTGAATAAGTGAAAACCATACCCAGAATGTACCTCAAAGACTCCAACACACAGCGCGGATGCTTCAACACTTCGTACGCTACCGTGATCCCTTCATCGTTCAGATGAGTGCTCTCCAGGTCCAGGTACTTAATGTTAGAGTTGATGATAAGAGTCTTCCAGAGATGAGGGAGGCCCAGGGTCATCTGTGTGCCTTGAAGTCTGCAGGAGAGAAACAGAGTGAAGTAAGCATGATGACATCTGGGTGTTACCCTAATTTTTCCTTTGTGTGCCCCTCCCACTACAACTCTCTCATCTTTGTTTGATTGCATCTATTTTATTTTAAAGTGACAAATACTTCAGCACTAACAGTAGAGCAGGCAAGGGAAGAGATTATTACCAATGCTAGTATTTTGTGTTCTTGTGGAGCTAAACTTAATGGAGGAGATGGTCAGCAAAGAGACTCACAAAAGGATTATACTTATGAATGAAGGCCGTGGCCGGTTGACTCAGTGATAGAGTGTCAGCCAAGTGTGTGGATGTTCTGGGTTTGAGTCCTGGCCAGGGCACACAGGAGAAGCGCCCATCTGCTTCTCCACTCTTCCTCCTCTCCTTCCCCCCTCTCTCTCTCTTCCCCGCCTGCAGCAAAGGCTTCACTGGAGCAAAGTTGGCCTGGGAACTGAGGACGGCTCCATTGCCTCCACTTCAGGCACTAAAAAGCAACTCCGGTTGCAACAGAGCAAGGGCCCCAGGTGGGCAGAGCATCACCCCCTAGTGAGCTTGCTGGGTGGATCCGGTTAGGGCGCATGTGGGAGTTTGTCTCTGTCTCCCTTCTTCTCACTAAAATAACTTAAAAAATGAAATATGTAGGCCCTGGCTAGTTGGCTCAATGGATAGTCAGCCTTGCATGCAGACATTCCTGGTTAGATTCCCAGTTAGGGCACACAGGAGAAGTGACCATCAGCTTCTCTTCCCTCCCCTTCCTCTCTCTCTCTGTCTTCCCTTCCTGTAGCCATGGCTCGATGCGATTACAGTGAGTTGGCCCCAAGCACTCACTGAGGATGGCTTCATGGAGCCTTTGCCTCAGGCACTAAAAATAGCTTGGTTGTCAGCATGGCCCCAGATGGGCAGACCATCAGCCCCAGATGGGGGTTGTCAGGTGGATCCCGTTTGGGGTGCATGTGGGAGTCTGTTTCTCTGCTTCCCCTCCTCTCACTTAAATGGACAAAAAGGGAGGGCGCAGCACCACTGAGGAGACTTCCCTAGGGAGAAGTCTCGGCTCACAGCTGGCAGAGCAGTTGGGTTTGGTGACAAGGGCATCATTCATGATTCTGGGATCACCGAGCTCATCAGCTCAGCCCAGGTCAAGGAGAGCTCTTTACAGACAGAAATGGCGGAAAGGGAAAGACATTTACAACCAAGAACACGCGTGACCAGGTCCCTTGTCTTGGCTGTCACGTGGGCTTTGCTTGGTCTTGGAAGGAAAATGAGAGAATAGACCCTTCAACATACAATTAGCCCTGCATCTCCCATGGCAGGTGCCTGGTGAGTTCCCTGGAGTCTTCTACAACGGACCTGGGAACCTACTGGGTGTTCTAGTATTTGTTACCTTAAGAATCAGGCTGAGACCCTAAGGGGTCGGTGGAAATAAAGGCTTCCATCAATCATGCTCTCTGATCCTGCCATTGCCTCATGTTCTACCACTTGCCTTCCCACCCCCACTATCCCAACTCTTATTCATCCTTCAAAACCCCAAATAAACAAACCCACCTCAGTTAAGCCCTTCCACCAGGTCTTGCGTTACTCCCCACCCTATGATTTTGGGAACTCGGTCTCTACACCTCCTGTAGCACCTGTCCCCCTGAATACATTTTATGGATTGATCTTAGCAGGTAAGGGAGGAGGGCTGTGATATGGGCCATGTAAAGATGGTGTGGACCAGGGGCCGGGCGGCCTTACGTCAGCCTCTGTATTCTGCAGGTTGGTTGTCTCAGCTGGATGCACAGGGTCTTCATGGCCCCCTCATTCAGGATGCTGCCACTGAGGTCCAGCTGCCGAAGGTTCGGCTGGGTGCTGAGCACGGAGCAGAGCTGTTCCCACCACTTGCTAACCAGGGGCTTGACCAGCATCCTACATTGGAGAAAGAAAGAAATGTTTGCTCCCACGGGATGCATTTCCACATGAGCAGCTCCCATAACCACATCAGAGAAGACGGACCCAGGCCCTGGCTGATTGGCTCAGCATTAGAGCGTCAGCTTAGCATGTAGAAGTCCTAGATTTGATTCCCAGCCAAGGTACAGAGAAGAAGTGCCCATCTGCTTCTCCACCCTTCCCCCCTCCTTCCTCTCTCTCTCTCTCTTCCCCTCCCGCAGCCAAGGCTCCACTGGAGCAAAGTTGGCCTGGGTGCTAAGGATGGCTCCATGGTCTCCGCCTCAGGTGCTAGAATGGCACCAGTTGCAACGGAGCAACACCCCAGATGGGCAGAACATCGCCTCCTGGTGGGAATGCTGGGTGGATCCCGGTCAGGTAGTTTGTCTCTCTGCCTCCCGTTTCTTGCTTCAGAAAAATTAAAAAAAAAAAAAAAAAGAAGAGAAACCTGTCTGTCAGGATGAGACTGGGACAGTGTCCTCTGAGGACACATTGGTGATGTCACTTCTGCTTTGCATGAGCACGCTCCCATCCACCCTGCATCCTGAGTAATCAGGTAATCAGGGTTATACAAGGGTGGTTTGGGGCCACTAGCAGTGGTGAGACTCAAATAATTTAACAACTGGTTCTCTGCCCTAATGACCATTTTAAGTATAAAAAAATGATATACCAAAAGATAGTTTATTATTTCATGCATTTAGTACTTAAATGAGAACAATAAAAGGTACACAAAACTAGATTATGTTAGCCTGACCAGGTGGTGGTGCAGGGAATAGAGTGTCAGACTGGGATGCAGAGGACCCATGTTCGAAACCCCAAGGTCGCTGGCTTGAGTGTGGGCTCACCAGCTTGAGCATGCTGTCACTGGCTTGAGTGTGGGATCATAGTCATGACCCCATGGTCACTAACTTGAGCCCAAAGGTTGCTGGCTTGAGCCCGAGGACACTGGCGTGAACAAAGGGTCATTCGCTCTGCTGTAGACCCCTGGTCAAGGCACATATGAGAAAGCAATCAATGAACAACTAAGGTGCTGCAATGAAGAATTGATGCTTCTCATCTCTCTCCCTTCGTGTCTGTCCCTACATGTCCCTCTGTCTCTGTTACCAAGAAAACAAACAGAAAAACTAGATGTTATAAAAAAGTTTTAAAATATTAATGAAAAAAACATTAAATAATACCTGAAAAAATAAACAATAAAACTGTTTTAAGATATTTTCATATTACTTTTTGATTGGCATCCTCACTTGCAATTTTTTTCACCTATGGACAGAATGAACATTACTACCAGCATTTAGAACACGCTATTGCTCAGATGAACATTAAAAAAGAATAAGGAACGTAAATCTGTGATTTTCATATCGGGTGGCTTCCCGGGCACCCACCTTAGGGAGAACCCAGATGACAAGTGCCATTTTAACCACCGGTTCTCTGAACTCAACAAAAAATTAGGTGTTGGTTCTGCCGAACTGGTGCGAACCTGTTAAATCCCACCCCTGGGCCACCAGCTCTCAAATCACACTGTGCTTAAATTCTAGCACCCCTTCTGAATGTAAAATGGTGCAGCCATGATAAAACACAGTATGGCCATTCCTCAAAAAAAATTAAAACTAAAATGGCCACATGGTCCAATAATCCCACTTGTACGAAAGAACCGACCTCAGCATCCTAAAGATATTTGCGCTCTGTTAACTCAACAGTGAACATAGAAATAAATAACCTTGCACGCCCGCTGATGGATGGATGGGTGAAGAAAATGCCACACGCACACCCCATGGAATATGACTCAGCCTTCACCAAGGAGGTCCTGCCATTTGCAACAGCACAGATAAACCCGGAGGACATTAACGCTGAGTGAGCTATAGGCCAGACACAGGAACAGTGTGCACCATCTCACATTCAGAATCTAAAGTCACAGAGGCAGAGCCTATGTGGTGGTTGGTGGGCAGCATCATGGGGAAGGGAGAGGGGGAGAGATTAGGACATGATAGCCAAAGGGCACAAAAGTTTTAATTACAGAAGGTGGCCATCTAAGGCACAGCCACGGAACTGTGGTCAACAATGTGGTGTTACGCACTTGAAATTTGCTAGGATGGAAGGTCTTATGTGTTTTCATCCTGCATGCGCACGCACACACACACACACACACACACACACACACACACACACACATAATGGTAGCCAGGTGAGTCATGAATATGCCAAATTGCTTGACTGTGGTGATTATCATCTCAAAACACTGATACCTCTGTCAAGATGGAAAGAATGGCCTGACCTGTGGTGGCACAGTGGGTAAAGCACCAACCTGAAATGCTGAGGACTCTAGTTTAAAACCCTGGTCAAAGTACGTATGGGAGTTGATGCTTCCTGCTCCTCTCTCCTCTTTCTCTCTCCCCTCTCTAAAATTAATATATTTTCTTTCTATTTTTTTTATTTTTCTGAAGTGAGAAGCGGGGAGGCAGAAACAGACTCCCGTATACACCCGACCGGGATCCAACTGGCATGCCCACTAGGTGGTGATGCTCTGCCCATCTGGTGCCTGAGGCAGAGGACATGGAGCCATCCTCAGTGCCTGGGCCAACATTGCTTCAGTGGAGCCTTGGCTGCAGAAGGGGAAGAGAGAGAGAGGAAGGAGAGGGGGAAGGAGAAGCAGATGGGCGCTTCTCCTGTGTGCCCTGATTCAAGAGGGAATCAAACCTGGGTCTTCCACACACCAGGCCAACGCTCTACTGCTGAGCCAACTGGCCAGGGCCTAAAATGAATATATTTTTAAAATATTTTTTAAAAAGATGTAAAGAATAAAGTGGCAGAGGGGGGTGCTCACCCTTGTAGAATTACGGGGCCCGCCTCGGTGGACTCCTCTTCTAGGAAGATCTCCCTGATATCCATCCGGATTTTCCGCAAATGCTGGCAATGCTGGAGGCAGAAGGAAGACACAGCCAGGTCCATGGGTCGATTCACCATGAGCCTCACTTCCTGGAAGCTGTCCAAGGCCAAACGGACAAACTCTTGGTCTTGGGTCTCAAAAAGGCAGTAGAAGGAATCCAGGAAGTCCAGAGGGGTGGCGGTCTCGGCCTGGGCACCCAACAGAGACACCCACTGGATAAGCACCCGCCGTATCTCTGGGGCCACGCGACACCCCAGCAGGCGCTCCAGGGCCCTGACCACCTCCCCATTCATGAGGCCGAACAGGAAACGCTTCATCTGGAGCAAGTGGACATTGAGGCCTATCTGTCTGAGCTCCACCGGGGTCTTCATGTTCTCCACACACAAGAGGTGGGGGTCCCACTCTGCTTCCAACCCTTCTAGGAGGTAGTAGAGGGCGGCACAGAACTCCTGCAGGCTTGGATGCCGGAACATGTAACATCCCTCAGCATGGTCATCCTGAAGAAGGAGGAGGTTCCCACGAAACAGGGTGGACAGCTCTGGTTCTGTCAACCCATGGACACCCAGCTCATCGCCGTAAAACACAAACTTTGTGGTCCACACGCCCTGGGCGGCCATCCGGCACAAGCCCTTGAAGACAACTCTCTCCTCTGGACTGAGACAGCCTGCCGGCGCCTGTTGGGGGGCCAGCTGGTGGAACACAAAGGTAGCATACAAGCCCGTGAGGATATGACAGGTCGGGGGCTGGCTCTTTCCAGCTGCCGCCTGCAGCTCAAGAGCCTGGCAGATGAGGGAACACACCATGGATGCCCCACACAGGTCTGTTAGTGCATGGTTGCCCACCAGCGAGTGCCAGGTGTGTGTTTCCTGGTCCTCGCTCTTGAGGTGTTCGAGGAACAGCTGCATCCTCCTTTCCACAGTGAGCCCTGCCACCAAGACGTAACGAGGAGAGATGAGCATGGACGTGAGCTTTTCCATGCCCACGTCGCTAACGGTGACCAGCAGGGAGCACTCAGGCAACAGGACCTTCTTCAGCAGGCTCCGCATCAGGACAGACACAGGCCGCTTCTCTGTCCAGTCGGCACAGAGAGCTAAGTCAGCATCTCCGGGGGCCACATCCAGGTCGTCGAGACCATCGACTACAAACAAGAGCTTGGCCGGCTGGGAGAGGATCTTCCTGATGGGGACAAGGGAGTCCGGCCACTCCCTGGAAACAAGCTCCGCAAAACTCCTGTTCCATCTTGACTGGACGTTTCTGGCGACGAAGAGGAAGACGTAGGAGAACAGGCCTGGGTAGACTTCCCCGTGGGCCCAGCTCAGTACAATGCTTCTGGCCAAGGCCGACTTCCCGACCCCCGACCTCCCATGCAGAACCACAGTGAGAGGCCGGAAGCCCGACGGGTCGGGGGTAAAAGCGCCAGCCAACACTTGCATCTGTGGAGAATTCGAAGCGAAGTTTTCAAAACCGTGGTGTGTGTCCCACATCGCGGCAAACTTTGTCCTCATGTGACATTTGTAGTACCATACATCCCCTCCTTTACCTACAATGGGCCGGAAAGGGGAGAGAAAAAAACAAACAGGAAACAAAAGTTGGAAGGCAGCTTGGATCTCAGACACTAAATGTCCACCAGACTTGGTTTCTTCTCGGTAATGTGTGATCGATAACAAACTCCGTCCCTCGACCGTTCACTCCAAGAGCACATCCTCGGGGACTTCCACGCTTTCAACCAAATAACTCCATTTGTCCCTTTAACCTGAAATCCCTTTGCTGCACCTAACAGCTGACACGTTGCCTTGTGTGTGTGTGTGTGTGTGTGTGTGTGTGTGTGTGTGAGAGAGAGAGAGAGAGAGAGAGAGAGAGAGAGAGAGAGAGAGAAAGAGAGAAACAGACAGGAAGAAAGAGAGATGAGACACATCAATTCTTCGTTGCAGCACCTTAGTTGTTCATTGATTGCTTTCTCATATGTGCCTTGACCGGGGGGGCTCCAGCAGAGTGAGTGACCCCTTGCTCAAGCCAGCAACCATGGAGTCATGTTTATGATCTCACACTCACGCCGGTGACCCCGCGCTCAAGCTGATGATCTCAGAGTTTCACACGTGGGTTCTCCATGTCCCAGTCTGACACTCTATCCACTGCACTACCACCTAGTCAGGCAACAACAATAGTGACTATATTCCTTATGCTGTACTTTATGTTTCCACAACTATTCTGTAATAACCAATTTGTGCTTCTCAGTCCCTTCACTTTTTTCACCCAGTCCCCCAAACCTCCTGCCCTTTGGCAACCCTCACTCTGTTTTCTTTATCTATGAGTCTGTTCCTGTAATTACTGTCTGACCCCTAACTCACAATGCATGTCCCATGAGAAAGTGCCTTGTCACTCTATCCCAGTACCTACAACCTCTTCAACAGTCTCTGACATCTGATAGGAGCTCAGTAACGGGGTGGGGGTGGAGAGAAACCCCTCTAATTCTGACATAAAATCTCTACACCAAAGTTTTAAACCTTATACTTCATTATTCTGTATCTTGTCTGCGCTTAAGGGTTCCAAACCTTTCTCTCATGCTGACTTCTCTTCAAAAAAACAAAAACAAAAAACCCCAGGCTTCTGTGTCTAGCTCTCCACCTTATAATGTCACAGAAATCTTAAAGTCGACACATCAAAACCTCATTTCATCTTTGACCTCCAACCCAAATGTACTTCTGACAAGTTTTCTGTAAGTGATCATTAGAAAAAGAACACTATGCCTGGCCTGTGGTGGCACACTAGATAAAGCATCGACTTGGAATGCTGATGTTGCTGGTTCAAATCCCCAGGCTTGCCCAGTCAAAGCACACGAACTATTACTACAAGTTGATGCTTCCTGCTCCACCCCTCCACCCCTTTTCTCTCTCTCTCTCCCTGCTCCACCCCTCCACCCCTTTTCTCTCTCTCTCTCTAAAGATCAATAAAATATTTAAAAGAATATTATATATATATATATATATATATATATATATATATATATATATATATATATATATATATATATATATATATATGAACTTATTTTGTAACAGAGATTTGGTTTAGTGTTTTATACCTAAATCAAATGTTAGCCTCCCACTGACTCTTTGACAGTAGTTGCTTTGTCTATAAACTGGGGATGGGGGTGGGGGGGTGGGGGAGACTAATTCTCTTTTTGGGGGATTGGTATAGGAAGCCACCACACAGTCATGAAAGGGGAGACCAAAGCCCGGCCCGTAGGAAGTCCCCGATACATGCCATCCACCTTGGTCCTTGCTACTATTGATCCCAAATAAAAATGGACAATACCGGCAGCTGTTAGGTTTCAAGTGTTTGTCCCACGAAACAGTTAAGTAGCTCATACCAGGCCATCACTTTGTGCCATACAGGTGGCAACAAAATCCCAGCTGAATGAAGGCAATTCTGGGGTCTGAAACAAACGGCTGAGACTCCCAGCACCACCGGCCACCCAAGCGGAAGTTGGCGGCCAATTCCTGAAGTGTTTTTGTTTCTGAAACCCCAAACCCTGCTATACTGCTCACAAAAATCAGGGGCTATTTCAAAATGAATATGAAGCAATCAAACATCCCCTGATTTTTGTGAACAGTCTGCTCACAGAGAAATCACGTCTTTCCATAATCTCATCCTTGTATGTGAATTTTCCTAGCAGCATTCTTCATAAAACAGCCAAGGAGAGTGGAAAGTACCCAAGGCCCTTTGTCTGGTGAACGGACGAAGAAAATGCTGTTTGTTTGTTCGACAGAATATTACTCAGCTGTAACAATGCATTACATGCCAGTACGACAGGGATGAACTTAGAAAATATTCTACTAAAACCAAAGGAGGCAGTTATGAAAGGCTCCCTATTGGCCCTGGCTGGTTGGCTCAGTGGTAGAGCATTGGCCCAGTGTGTGGAAGTCCTAGGTTCAATTCCCAGTCAGGGCACACAGGAGAAGAGACCATCTGCTTCTCCACCCTTCCCCCTCTCCTTTCTTTCTCTCTCCTCTCCTTTCTCTCTCTCTCTGTCTCTCTCTTTCTCTCTCTTCTCCTGCAGCCATAGCTCAAATGGTTCAAGCAAGTTGACCCCAGGCACTGAGGATAGCTCCATGTCCTCTGCCTCAGGTGCTGAAGTAGCTCAGTTGCTGAGTAACAGAGCAGCAGCCCCAGATGGGCAGAGCATTGCCCCCTAGTTGGCATGCCTGGTGGATCCCAGTCAGGGTGCATGCAGGAGTCTGTCTCTGCCTCCCTGCTTCTTACTTACAAAAAAAAAAAAAAAAGAAAGATTCCCAACTGTATGGTTTCATTTCTATGAAATGTCCAGAATGGGCAAATTCATAGAGACAGAAAAACAGATTAGGGGATTTTCAGGACTTTGGGGAAGAGGAAATTGGTAATGACCGCTAGTGGGTTTGGGGCTTCTTTTTTGGGAAAGGAAAACTTTCAGGAATAGGTTGTGATAAAGATCGCACAACCTTCTGAACATGTTAAAAAGCACTGATCATACACTCGAAAAAGGGTCATTTTGCTGGTAAATTATTTGTCAATATAAAACAAGTCTCAAGTGACATTTCCTCAGGAAAACTGACTGTGACATCCTGGACTGGTCAATTATCATTTCACACAATCATCACCCCTGGGGTCTCGTCTTTGTTTTATATCATTGAGTTTAATTAATGTGTAACTCTGAATGGTTGCCAGTATGAAGGCAAGAAATATATACTTATATATATGTGGCCACTATATCCTCCTCACAGTTCTTCAAATGGCAGGTATTCACTAATGGAAGGTGGAAAGTGGAATTAAGAACTTTCTTAAACAAATTTTTGCCTGACCAGGAGGTGGTGCAGTGGATAGAGCATTGGACTGGGATGCAGAGGACCCAGGTTCGAAATCCCACGGTTGCTGGCTTGAGCACAGGCTCACTAACTTGAGCTCAAAAGTTGCTGGCTTGAGCCCGAGGACACTGGCGTGAACAAGGGGTCACTCGCTCTGCTGTAGCCCCCTGGTCAAGGCACATTATGAGAAAGCACTGATGCTTCTCATCCCTCTCCCTTCTTGTCTGTCTGTTCCTCTGTCACACACACACACAAAAAGAAAAGACTGCTAATAATGACCTTGAACTTCCGTGACCTTGCCCATGGTGACGATTCCAGGAACTTGGAGGGAAGGGACTGATACACCAGAGAGAAATGAGAATGGAGAAAGGAAGAGTGGATTCCCCGCCATCAACACTCCACAGACAACGTGTTCCCTAACTTCATTCCAAGATGGCACACACACACACACACACACACACACACACACACACACACTGTTGCACACACATTCTCACACACAACTAAATCAGAATTCTTTACCTTGGTCTTTTGTCTCTGCTGCTGTGGTACCATCTTGTTCCACAGCTTGTGACATTTCTGTAAAAAAAAAAATAGAGAGGGGAGAAAAATAAATTCTCCACACACTTAGGAAAATTATCTGGTGCAGATCCTCAGAATCCCCGAGACATGGTTTGCGATGCCAGATTTCACCTGTGGACCCATGTGGAATCACGGGCTCAGGTGGAGGAGCAGAGCATTCAGAAAATAGAGACCTTTGGGCAAGTCATTAAAATTGGAGCTCAGCCTGACCTGCGGTGGCACAGTGGACAAAGTGTTGACTCGGAACACTGCAGTCTCCAGTTCGAAACCTTGGGCTTGCCTGGTCAAGGCACATATGGGAGTTGATGCTTCCTGCTGCTCCTCCCTTCTCTCTCTCTCTCCTTTCTCAAATCAATAAATAAAAGTTTAAAAATTTGTCAGAAAAATGAGAGGTCAAACCTAGTGGGTTAAAAACTAAGATCTGCATCAGACACTTGATTGATTGATCCATTTATTCATTTAGCAAGAGGAAGGGAGATACAGAGACAGACTCCCGCATGCGTCCTGACCAGGATCCACCTGGCAATCCCCATCTGGGGCTGATGTTCTGCCTATCTGGGCCATGCTTGCAACCAAGCTATTTTTAGCACCTGACGTGGAGGCTCCACAGAGTAATCCTCAGCGCCCAGGGAAATGCTTTTGAACTAATCGAGCCATGGCTGCAGGTGGGGAAGAGAGAGAGATAAAGAAAGAGACAGAGAAGGGGAAAGAGGTAGAGAAGTAGATGGTTGCTTCTCCTATGTGCCCTGACCGGGAATTGAACCCAGGACTTCCACATGCCGGGCCAACGCTCTACCACTGAGCCAACCAGCCAGGGCCCAGAGAGTCAACTTAAATGTGAATTCCGTTTCTTATCTGTGGACTCGGGACAACTCCAGGGGCTCATGTGCTTCTGTATGTCTGTCTACACAGTCAGGTTAGCAGGTCCTATGCTATGAAGTCGTTCTGAAGGATTTACAAGGAGATTTCAGAAAGAATAACACAGCCTCTGGCTCTCACAGCTGACACTCACCGAGAGTGGTCATGATGGGTTCCCATCAGGACATCACTTCCTGGAGCGTCTCTATACTTGTCTGAGTGTGGTATAGGGAATGACTTGCTCTGCTTACTGAGACATCACAAGGGTGGGGTTAGTCTTGCCCACTGCCAAAAATCGCGTGTTTTATCACGAGTGCCTTGGAAAAGCCTTTAAGGGTTGTTAGAGCAGAGGCGTGAAATGATCGGATGGAAAGATTTTAAAAGATCACCTTGGTTGTCACGGAGGTTGTGTAACCAGAGTGGAAACCGATTGAGAGGTGCATGTGAGATAATTCCGATGTACAGGTTGTGGTGAGAAATGTGTAGGAGTGAATCACACGTCAGAGGTCGGTCTCATAGGATTTCCTGACTAATTACGCAAAGAGTAGAGGAAGATAAAGAATCACTCACTCCCTCAATCAGAAAGAAAACAGACTGGCCTGACCAGGCAGTGGCGTAGTGGATAGAGCACTGGCCTGGGATGCAAAGGACCCAGGTTCAAAACCCTGAGGTCGCCTGACTAGGCGGTGGCGCAGTGGATAGAGCATCGGACTGGGATGCGGAAGACCCAGGTTCGAGACCCTGAGCTCGCCAGCTTGAGCACGAGCCCATCTGGCTTGAGCAAAGGCTTGTCAGCTTGGACCCAAGGTCGCTGGCTCCAGCAAGGGGTTGCTCGGTCTGCTGAAGGCCCGCGGTCAAGGCACATGTGAGAAAGCAATCAATGAACAACTAAGGTGTCGCGACGGCAACAAAAAACTAATGATTGATGCTTCTCACCTCTCTGCGTTCCTGTCTGTCTGTCCCTATCTATCCCTCTCTCTGACTCTCTCTCTGTCCCTGTAAAAAAACCCCAAAAAACCTGAGGTCGCCATCTTGAGTGTGGGATCAGAGACGTGACCCATAGTCGCTGGCATGAAGCCCAAGGTTGCTGGCTTGAGCAAGGGGGCTGTAGCCCTTGATCAAGGCACATATGAGAAAGCAGTCAATGAGCAACTAAGGAGACTGAGGTGCCACAATGGAAAATTGATGCTTTTCATCTCTCTTCTTTCCTGTCTGTCCCTATCTGTCTCTCTTTCTCTATCTCTCTCTTTCTCACACACACACACACACACAAAATGATCAGGCTTTCAGTGTGAATAGCTCAGTGGCTGGCAGTGCTGTTGACCAAGATAGAAAATGTTTTACCCGCCACCCCACACTGACCTGGAAGTTGCTCCATGCCTGTTTCTTGGTCAGTCTCCGCAAGTGTAGAATCTCCATGTGTTTCAGTCAGTGAGGATTCTGCAACATGGAACAGATGACCGAACGAACAGTCTCCACGATGTCCCAGCAATAATGACTCAGACAGACCACAGGGGAGAGTACCCTCTGCCCAGATTACTGAAGGGAACCAACACCAGCTGCCTTAGGATTGCACAGTGTATACCCCACGGCCGGCCCAGAATGGAGACGGTGGACTCAGCCATAATGGCCACCGTCACAGAGAGACAACTCTGATGTGGAACTTGGAAACAAATCTCTGCCCCCTGTTTTGCTGGATAAGCCTTGGGTAAGTTATATAACAAGGCAGCATATTGTGGTTATTAGGACTTTATCTTTGAGATCTATCCGAGACACTGCCGTTGACTTCCGATGAGTGAACCACTCAGTAGACGCCTGCGAATTACCCAAACAGAGGTATCGCTAACTCGTGAGGTCTCCCATTGGCCACTCTTCCCCAGGCTACTTGCTACAAAACATCTCTCCCAGCATCTCCTAGGGGGAGACAATGGGACCCTGTCCACTCAGGATATTGTCTTTGGTACCATCTTTTCTCTCTGCACATACCCCTCGAAAACTGAAACTTCTGTGTCTGCCTCTGAAACACCTCTGGTCTCATTTCTTTTTTAAAAATTTTTTTATTTTTCTGAAGTGAGAAGCAGGGAGGCAGAGAGACAAAGTCCCACATGCGCCTGACTGGGTTCCACCTGACATGCCCATCAGGGGGCAATGCTCTGCCCATCTGGGGCATTGCTCCATTACAACTAGAGCCACTCCAGCGCCTGAGGTGGAGGCCATAGAGCCGTCCTCAGCACCCGGGCAAATTTTGCTCCCATGGAGCGTTGGCTGCGGGAGGGGAAGAAAGAGAGAGAGGAAGGAGAGAGGGAAGGGTGGAGAAGCATATGGGCGCTTCTCCTGTGTGCCCTGGCCAGGAATCAACCCTGGGACTTCCACACACTAGGTCAACACTCTATCACTGAGCCAACGCTCTACCACTGAGTCAACCAGTCAAGGCCCTTCTGATCTCATTTATGCTTCTTTCTCTAGATGTCACTGTCATTCCAGCCTTCCTCCCATGGCCTCCTAGTGGGTCAACACCCATATATCTATTCATAACTCTTCCTGGACCACTCAACCCAATAGTAATGTCTCTGGAATGCCAATTTGGCGATTTTTACCCCCACCCCTTTAAAATGATTTAATTGCTTCCTCTTTGCTATTAAAATTATCTTCAGTCCTGGCCAGTTAGCTCAGTTGGTTAAGAGTATCATTCTGAAACAACAAACTTGTTGGTTCGATCCTCAGTCACGGCATATGTGGGAAGCAACCAATGAATATACAACTGAGCAAGACAACAAATGAATGCTTCCCTTCCCCCTGCCCTTTCTCCCTTCTTCTCTGTATCTCTAATAAAAATAAAAAATAAAAATAAAGATTAAGCCCTGGCTGGAAAGCTCAGTTATTTGGAGCATACTCACAGAGAGGGGAGGTTGCAGGTTCGATTCCCCAATCAGGGAACATAAAGGAGGAGCTCCATGTTCCTGTCTCTCTCTCTCTTTCTGCCTATCTCCACCCCCAAAAAATGTATTTTCAAGATGCTGTGTTGGGAGGGGGCAAGATGGCGATGGAGTAGGCGAATGTACCAACTTCCAACTCCCAGAACCAAAGTGGATTATAACTTGATTTTAAGAACCATCATCTGGATAAACCAAAGTTGAACTGGACTGAGAAGACTCTTCAACTGGGGAACACTGAAGAAGCCACACTGAGACTGGTAGGAAAAGCGAAAACACAGGAAGGGCTGCCCAGCTCCCCAGAGCAAAAGGCAACCCAGAGAGACTCGGGAAGAGAGGCTAGCAGAAGAGTAGGGTCCTGGGTACCAGAAACAAAGCCCCAGCCTACAGCTCCAGAGCCTAGAAGAGGTGTATGGATAGTATTTAGCCGTGAAACAGGTTAGGATACTGTTTGTGAGAGTTTTCTCAGACTCAGGATTCTTCTTAAAGGGATGGCTCAGAAAACCTCTCTCACAACAACTCACCTGGGACTCCGGGGGACAGGGAGAGCGGAGAGAACCGGAGCAGTGGGAAGAGAGTGCGGTCTGGAAGGCACAGGGAGAAAAGCTTTGAGGGACAGCCACCCTAAACCCTAGGCTGAATCACTCCACAAATTTGAAACAATATTTCCCTTGGAACCAGCAAGGGGAAGCAGGACACCAGCCAAACAGGCTCCCCTGTGGCAATTAGAGCACAGCAGCTTAGGAGGGAGCTTTCAGGACTACAGTATAGAGTGTTAGGGTCTGAGCTGCAGCGCCCCCACTCACATTGCTGAGAGCTAGCTAGAGGGTGGGCGGCGGCAGGACACGGAAGTGCGGTTCCATTGGCTGGCGTGAGCTCGGTCTAACCCAGCGGGGGTGAAGGGGACTCACGAAAGTGGTCGGGTGGCTGTGGGCTGCCTGCGACCCCACCTGTGGGGGAAAAGTGGGAGCCCGGAATGGGCAGAGATCCCTGCTGGGCAGGGGCAAGTGGGTGTGAAGCCTCACCCAGCCTCCGAGGCTTGAAGCCCTGCACAAACTGGCTTTGCCGGTGGAGGCGGGGGGAAGCCCAGGCTCGCAGCTGAGCATGCACTAGCAGCCCCTCCTGGCCGAAGAGCCGAGGTTGGCGGGGGCGGGGCAGAAGCCTAGGCTCACAGCTGAGCGTGCACCAGCAGCCCCTCCCGGCCGGAGGAACCAGCTAACAGGGACCTGCAGCTGAGCAAAGGTGCTCACCTCTGCCCTTGGTGCCCAGGCTTGAGGCTCGAGTGCAGTGCGCAACCCCATGGCGAAGGGCGAGACCGGCTGAGGCACGAGAACACAGCCCCTCCAGCAGAGGCAAGGCGGAAACAAAAGCAACAGCCCCAGCAGGCAACACCCATACCCAACTGCCCTAGGCATTGGCAGAGGGGGTGGCGGGCCTGCAGACAGATCACACCTAGGGAACACAGAGGCAACACCTATTGGACTCCAGTGGCCAAACCCTTCTTACACACAGACAAAATGGGCAGGCAGAGAAATGCAACCCAAATAAATCAAGAGAAATCCCCAGAGAAGGACCTGAATGAACCAAATATAACCAAATTACCAGATGCAGAGTTTAAAATAATGATAGTTAGGATATTCAAAGAGCTTAGAGCAACAATGGATGGTCATTACAAACACCTAAATAGATAGCAAGTATAAAAAATGAAATTAAAATAATTAAAAAGAATCAGACAGAAATGACAAATATAGTATCAGAACTGAAGACCACAATAGAAGGAATTAAAAGCAGGATGGATGAAGCTGAGGATCGAATCAACGACTTAGAGGACAAAATAAACAAAGGCACAGAAGCAGAGCAGAAGAAAGAGACTCAAAAAATCTTAGGAAACTCTAAGGGAGCTCTGTGACAACACGAAGAAAAATAACATCCGCATCATAGGTGTTCCTGAAGAAGAAGAGAAAGAACAAGGGATAGAAACTTTGTTCAATCAAATCATAGCTGAAAACTTCCCTAAATTAAGACTGGAAAACGTTTCACACATGCAAGAAGCACAGAGAACTCCATTAAAGAGAAACCCAAAGAAATCTACACCAAGACACATCATAGTTAAAACATAAAAGCTAAGTGATAAAGAGAAAATTTTAAGAGCTGCTAGAGAAAAAAAGGCTATCACCTACAAAGGAGCCCTCATAAGGATGACATCCAACTTCTCAACAGAAACACTTGAGGCCAGAAGAAAATGGCAAGATATATTCAAAGGAATGCAGAACAAGAACCTACAACCAAGACTACTTTATCCAGCAAGGCTAACGTTTAAAATTGGAGAAATAAAGAGCTTCTCAGACAAAAAAACCCTCAAGAAATTAAATAAAACCAAACCAATTCTAAAAAAAAAACAAAAACAAACCAATTCTGCAAGAGTAGCTAAAGAGCCTGTTGTGAACAGATCAAAGGGGGGAAAGAATATAGCAAAAGAGGAATACAGCTTTAAAGAATAATATGGCAAAAAACAACTATATATCAATAATAACCTTAAATGTAAATGGATTAAATGATCCAATCAAAAGACATAGGGTAGCTGCGTGGATAAAGAAACAAGACCCATACATATGCTGTCTACAAGAGACACTTTAAAACAAAAGATGCACATAGACTGAAGGTAAAAGGATGAAAAAAAATATTTCGTGCAAATGGAAATGAAAAAGAAGCTGAGGTAGCAATACTTATATCTGACAAAATGGACTTTAAAACAAAGGCTGTAGTAAGAGATAAAGAAGGACACTACATAATGATAAAGTGAACAATTCAACAGGAAGATATAACTATTATAAATATCTATGCACCAAACATAGGAGCCCCGACATACATAAAGCAGACTTTGATGGATATAAAGGGCGAGATTAACAGCAATATTATAATAGTAGGGGATTTCAATACCTCACTAACATCACTGGATAGATCTTCAAGAAAGAAAATTAACAAAGAAACAGCAGACTTAAAGGATACACTAGATCAACTCAATTAATAGATACCTTCAGAACTTTTCATCCTAAGGCAGTAGAATATACATTCTTTTCAAGTGCTCATAGTACATTCTCTAGGATAGATCACATGTTAGGACACAAAAGTGGTCTCAACAAATTTAAGAAGATTGAAATCATATCAAGCATTTTCTCAGATCACAATGTCATGAAACTAGAAATTAACCACAAAAGAAAAACTGAAAAATACTCAAACACTTGGAAACTAAATAGCATGTTATTAAATAATAAATGGATTAACAATGAGATCAAAGAAGAAATAAAACAGTTCCTAAAAACAAATGATAATGAGCATACATCAACTCAAAATTTATGGGACACAGCAAAAGCAGTACTGAGAGGGAAGTTCATAGCACTACAGGCATACCATGAGAAGCTAGAAAAAGCTCAAATAAGCAACCTGACCCTGCATCTAAAAGAACTGGAAAAACAACAGAAAATAAGCCCAGGACTAATAGAAAGAAGGAATTAAAGATCAGAGCAGAAATAAAAGACATAGAGGCTAAAGAAACAATACAGAGGATCAATGAAACCAGGAGCTGGTTCTTTGAAAAGGTAAATGAGATCGATGAACCTTTAACTAGACTCATCAAGAAAAAGAGAGGACTCAAATAAAATTAAAAATGAGAGAACACAACTGACACAATAGAAATACAAAGTATTGTGAGAAAATACTATGAAGAACTCTATGCCAAAAAAATTAGACAAACTAGGTGAAATGGACAAATTTCTTGAAACATATAATCTTCCAAAAATCAATCTGGAAGAAGCAGAACACCTAGACAGACCAATTACAACAAATAAGATTGAAACAGTTAACAAAACACTCTCAACAAAGAAAAGTCCTGGGCCTGATGGCTTCACAAATAAATTCTACCAAAAATTTAAAGAAGAACTAACTCCTATCCTTCTCAAGCTATTTCAAAAAATTCAAGAGGAAGGAAGACTTCCAAACTCCTTTTATGAGGCGAGCATAATTCTGATCCCGAAAACAGGCAAAGACAACACAAAGAAAAAAAATTATAAGCCAATATCCCTGATGAATTTAGATACTAAAATTCTCAACAAAATATTAACCAACCGGATCCAGCAATATATGAAAAAGATCATACACCATGATCAAGTGGGATTTATTCTGGAGAAGCAAGGCTGGTTCAATATTCGCAAATCAATCAATGTGATTCATCACATAAACAAATGGAAGGACAAAAATCACATGATAATTTCAATAGATGCAGAAAAAGCATTTGATAAAATCCAGCACCCATTCATGATCAAAACTCTCAGCAAAGTGGAAATACAGGGAACATTCCTTAACATGATAAAGGCCATCTATGACAAACCCACAGCAAACATCATACTAAATGGGCAAAAATTAAAAGCAATCCCCTTAAGATCAGGAACCAGGCAGGGGTGCCCCCTTTTACCACTCTTATTCAACATAGTTCTGGAAGTCTTAGCCACAGCAATCAGACAAGAAGAAGAAATAAAAGGCATCCAAATTGGAAAAGAAGAAGTAAAACTGTCATTATTTGCAGATGATATGATATTATATATAGAAAACCCTAAAGTCTCAGTCAAAAAACTACTGGACCTGATAAATGAATTCAGCAAGGTGGCAGGATATAAAATTAATACTCAGAAATCAGAGGCATTTCTATATACCAACAATGAACTGTCAGAAAGAAAAATTAAGAAAACAATCCCCTTCACTATTGCAACCAAAAAAATAAAATACCTAGGAGTAAATTTAACCAAGGAGGTTAAGGACTTGTACTCGGAAAATTATAAAACATTGATAAAAGAAATCAAGGAAGATACAAACAAGTGGAAGCATATACCGTGCTCATGGCTAGGAAGAATAAACATCATTAAAATGTCTGTATTACCCAAAGCAATTTATAAATTCAATGCAATACCAATTAAAATACCAATGACATACTTCAAAGATATAGAACACATATTTCAAAAATTTATATGGAACCAAGAAAGACCACGAATAGCCTCAGCAATCTTAAAAAGAAAAAATAAAGCGCGAGGTATCACTCTTCCAGATATCAAGGTCTACTACAAGGCCATTGTACTCAAGACAGCCTGGTATTGGCATAAGAACAGGCACATACATCAATGGAACAGAACAGAGAACCCAGAAATAAACCCACAGCTTTATGGACAACTGATATTTGACAAAGGAGGAAAGAACATACAATGGAGTAAAGACAACCTCTTTAACAAATGGTGTTGGCAAAATTGGACATCTACCTCCAAAAAACTGAAACTAGACCACCAACTTACACCATTCACAAAAACAAACTCAAAATGGATAAAAGACTTAAATGTAAGCTGTGAAACCATAAGCATCTTAGAAGAAAACATAGGCAATAAACTCTCCGACATCTCTTGCAGCAATTTATTTGCCGATTTATCTCCACGTGAAATAAAAGGCAGGTTAAACAAATGGGACTATATCAAACTAAAAAGTTTTTGCACAGCTAAAGACAATAAGAACAGAATAAAAAGACAAACCACACAATGGGAGAACATATTTGACAGCACGTCTGATAAGGGGTTAATAACCAAAATTTATAAAGAACTTATGAAACTCAACACCAGGAAGACAAACAATCCAATCAAAAAATGGGCAAAAGAAATGAATAGAAATTTCTCCAAAGAGTACATACAGATGGCCAATAGGCATATGAAAAAATGCTCAACATCACTAATCATTAGAGAAATGCAAATTAAAACCGCAATGAGCTATCACCTCACACCAGTCAGAATGGTGCTCAGCAACAAAACAACACAGAATAAGTGCTGGCGAGGATGTGGAGAAAAGGGAACCCTTCTGCACTGCTGGTGGGAATGCAGACTGGTGCAGCCACTGTGGAAAACAGTATGGAGATTCCTCAAAAATTTAAAAATCGAACTGCCTTTTGACCCAGCTACCCCACTTTTAGGAATATACCCTGAGAACACCATAGCACTGTTCGAAAAGAAGAAATGAGTCCCGATGTTCATGGCAGCATTGTTCACAAGAGCGAGGATCTGGAAACAGCCCGTGTCCGTCAGAGGACGAGTGGATTAAAAAGCATTGGTACATATATACTATGGAATATTACTCAGTCATAAGAAATTATGACATCAGATCATTTGTAACAACATGGATGGACCTTGATAACATTATACGGAGTGAAATAAGTAAATCAGAAAAAACTAAGGACTATATGAGTCCTTACATAGACAGGACATAAAAATGAGACTCAGAGACATGGACAAGAGTGTGCTGACTACCCGGGGTGGGGGAGGTGAGAGAGGGTGTAGAGAGAGGGGGAGGGGCACAAATAAAACCAGATAGAAGGTGACATAGGACAATTTGACTTTGGGTGATGGGTACGCAATATAATCAAATGTCAAAATAACCTGGAAATATTTTCTCTGAACATATGTACCCTGATTTATCAATGTCACCTCATTAAAATTAATAAAATAAACAAAATAAAATAAATACACAGAAAAAAAAAAGATGCTGTGTTGTCCAACTTCTAGTCTAACTATTCTTCACTATCTCCCACCCCCTGCCCTCCAACTCTTCCTGGTCTACCTGGGCTCGCTCTTTGATGAATTCTTCACAGAGCTGTTATCTCTGGCTCAGAACTTCTTCTCTACCATACCCAGGGTGCTTGGCGAACTCCTTTTCTTAATTTTTCTTTTTCATCTCAGCTTAAATCTTACTTCTTCTAGGGAGTGATTCTAATGTTCACTTCCCTCTTGTCTGAAGTAGAAACCTCCCCTGTTTTTCTATGCCATCCATTTAAAAAGTCACCCCTCTGTCCCTCTCCCCTACCACACCAAAAGCTAGAGCTTCCTGGCACCTGACACACAAGACAGTCAAGGTAGGTGCCCGGTGGTAGGAATGCATACTGGTGGCTGTACCAATAACTGTAGGGAGTTTTATCAAAAAATTTAAAATGGGCCTGACTAGGCAGTGGTGCAGTGGATAGAGCATCGGACTGGGATGCAGAGGACCCAGGTTCGAAACCCCGAGGTCGCTGGCTTGAGCAAGGGGGCTCTGCTGTAGCCCCCAGTCAAGGCACATATGAGACAGCAATCAACAAACAAATAAAGAGACACAACAAAGAATTGATGCTTCTCATCTCTCTCCCTTCCTGTCTGTTCCTATCTGTCCTTCCCTCTGTCTCTCTCACAAAAAAATTTAAAATTAAAAAATTAAAAATAGAACTGCCTGATGACCCAGCAATCCCACCTCTAGGAATATAGTTGAAGAAACTCGAAAGACTTATTAGAAGAAAAAAAAATACATGTACTGCTATGTTCATTGCAGCCTTCTTTACAATAGCCAAGATTTGGAAACTGCGCTATTGCCCATCGGTAGCTGAGTGGAGAGAAAAGCTGTGGTACATCTACACAATAGAATACAGTGGTCCCTCATTTATCATGAGGGTTTAGGTTTCAAAACCCCCTGAATAGGTGAAATTCTGCAAAGTAGCGACCTTATATTTTATTATTCATATATACAAAACACAGTGCTCTGGTGGGTCACCTCCCATCCATCATCCAATGGAGTGCCGTGTATGAGCTCACGTGGGCAAACTAGCTCAAGCAGAAGCGGCTGTAGCTGTGTTTTCCATACATGCAAGTCTTTGTCTACTCATCTGCTGTCCACTTACTTGTATTTTATTTTGATTTAATATTCTTTTAATTAATATTTTTAATTTTTTATATATTTTCAATGTTTTAGGCTAGAAAATGCCTATTTTACCACAGAAATAATTAAAATAATAAATATATAAAAATACCTATATACTGCCCAATCCCGCGACATAGTGAAACATCCCCAATACAAAATTAGATCTATACAATTTTAAAAATCCATGATACAGTGAGACCACGTAAAGTGAACCGCGATACAGCAAGTAACAACTGTACCACTGAGCCCTGAAAAGAGAAGGAAATCTTACCTTGTGTGACAGCATGGGTGGAGCTGGAGAGTATTATGCTGAGTGCAATAAGATGTGGACCCCAAGGGTCAGGGTCACGCCCACATGGGTCACAAGGGGTAGTAGCTCTATGTGACTCCAGATCCCTCCTATGAGCAAATTCTTCCCAGGTAAAACATCCTGCTAGCCATTTCTTCCCCTTCATCCTCTCCCAGGCTAGAGACCACACTCACAGACAGGGAGGACGGCCAATGAGCTACTTCTCAAGAGTTTAGAATCAACCATAGAGGCAGACCCAGTGAGAGAGACCCATGGTAGCCTCTCCATTCCCCATGGGACCTTGAGACCCCTATCACCCCACCCCACCCACCGCAGCTTCTCTTTCCTACCCTTAGGTCAGCCCCACGTCTTTCTGACTCACTTTCCATCTCGTCCTTGGCCTTCTGAGAGAGCACCGGCAGGTTCATCTCATGAAAGATGCCCATGGTTACTTTCCAGACAAGGGGTCCTCGACAGTGCTCCTGCATGAGGAAGGCCAGCCGTTCCACGTTGGCATCATCCACTTCAGCGCTTGGAGAAGAGCCCGCTCCCAGCTCAGGGATGTGGTTCTTCAGGAACTCTTTAAACGTCTGAAACTCCTCTTTGGTCAGCTGTCGGAGGTACCATGGCAGCCCGTAGTGGGGAGAGGAGGGTGTGTGGGCTTCTCCCATCTTCACACAGGGCTTGGGGCAACGGTGTGGTTGGAAAAGTCAATTCTCTGGTTGCAGGGAGCAGATGGGACCTGGGGGTTGGGTGGGGGAGACAGTGACAAGATTCAAAGGAGACTCTTGCATCGAATGAGCACATTTATTTTTTTCATGGCCGAGTAGTATTCCTGAGTAGGGAGTGAACCTCCCTTCTCCCTTGAGAGGGGAGAAACCAGAAGAATACAAGGGAAAGGAGCTAGCAGGGGTAGCCGAATCAGCCAGTGATAAATTAACTACATCCCATAGTTGTCTAAACGGGTGCTTAGAGCTGCTGGCAACACAAAGCAAGAAAAGCAGGATCTGTCTGTAGCTATGAACAGTGATCCGGAAACCCCTTCTCCCTTGCTGACGCCACCAACTCCCCCCACCCATTCCTTGAGTCCTGGGAAAACTTAAAGGAATCACATGCCCATTGCTGGAATATCATAAAGGTATATCACCTGTAAGAAAATCTAATCCAGGGAGCACGTGTCTTTGGTGCTACTATCTCCACGTGCTCCGTCAGCTACTAATAAAATCTTCCTCTATTAACTAAGTTGTCTGAGTGTCTTATCCTCTGTTGGGGTTGCTCTTGCCAACTGTGTAAACATGCCACAGCTGGAAATAATACCTTTTGTGAGGGCATGGATGGACCCGGAGAGCATGACGCTCAGTGAAATAAGCCAATCAGTGGTCTTACTTGTACGTGGAATCCAACCGACCAAATAAACTGAGAAACAACCTAGAAACAGAGGTGTGGACACCAGGAACAGGCTGACAGCTGTCAGGGGTAACTGGATGAAAGAAAGTGGAGGGCTTAGCCAAAAACAAAAACACAACAATCAAGAAAAATATTGTCACAGATACAGACCACAGGGTGGTGACAGCCGGAGAGAAAGGGGGGTGGAGGGAGGGGAATGGGGACAGAAAGAGACTTCATTTGGGGAAGTGAGCACATGATGCCGTGTGCAGAGGATGTTTTGGCGAGCTGTACACCTGAAACCTGTGCAGTTTTGCACACTCGTGTCATCCAAAAAAATGCAATTAATAAATAAAAAGATTATATATGGAAGACAACTTCTAGGAGGTGACAGAAAAAGGAACAGAGAGACACCCATGGGACAAAATATTAGATTTCCTATGTCGGACTATTCCCAACACCGCGTAAAGAGATCATGGGGTGTGCATGGGCGTGACTTTCTCCTAGGACCTAGGAAAGAGGTTATTTATCATGAATGCTGTTTTGAGGAAGTGTCCCTCAAAACAGTCCCAGGGTAGCACTCCCTAGACACCTGTCACGGGCTGACCAGCCTCCTGGAGAAGTTCATGTTTTTCCCTCTTGCGTCCTTCTGTTTTTCTCTTCTGACCCCAGAGAGTTTTCTGCCAAAGGAAATGCTAATGGTGGCAACACCGCGGCCAGCCATCGGCCACCATGTTTGCCTCCTCGTGGTGCCAAGTCTGAAGGTTCAGACTCCACAGAGGTGGAATCCCAGAAAATTGAACTCACAGAAACAGAGAGGAGATTGGTGGCTGCCAGGGGCTGGGGTGAGGCTGGGGAATGAGGAGATACTGCTGAAAGGATATAAAGTTTCATTCTAAGATGAGTAATTCCTGGGGCTCCCATGTACAGCAGGGTGGAAATACACTGCTCACACAAATTAGGGGATATTTCAGAATGAATAGGAAGCGATAAAACATCCTGTAATTTGAGTGAGCAGTATAATTTAGCACCACTGTATTGTGCAGGTAACATCTACTGGGTAGATTTTAAATGTTCTCACCACATATGCAAAAAAAATAAAGAAAAACAAAGAAAAAAAATTAACTGAAGTGATGGATGAGTGAACTCAATGGTGGTGATCATGTCACAATGCATGTGTGTTAAAATGTCAAACTGTATGCCTTAAATATAGACAAATTTAAAAAAATTATTCAGTGAGAAGAGGGGAGGCAGAGACAGACTCCTGCATGTGCCTCGACTGGGATCCACCCAGCAAGCCCCCTAGGGGGTGATGCTGTGCCCATCTTGGGCATTGCTCTGTTGCTCAGCAACTGAGCTCTTCTTAGCACTTGAGTTGAGGCCATGGAGCCATCCTCAGCGCCCAGGGCCAACTTGCTCTGATCAAGCCTTGGCTGCAGGAGGGGAGCAGAAGAAAGAGAGAGAGCGACAGGAGAGGGGGAAGGGTGGAGAAGCAGATGGGCACTTCTCCTGTGTGCCCTGGTCAGGAATTGAACCCAGAACATCCACATGCTAGGCCGATGCTCTATCACTGAGCTAGCCAGCCAGGGCCAAACATATACAACTTTTATTTGTCAATCATAACTCAATAAAGCTGGGGAGAAATGTCCCCCATAGGTAATTCTGGCATTACAAGGGCTCCCAAAATAACAGTGACAGCTTGAAGTCCTGTTCCTGCTCCCATTACCTTTAGGATACGTCCTCTGGGGCCAGGTAACCGAACACCGCTGAGTTTGGGGAGAACTCTCCTCTAGAAGGTGGGAGTCAGACACCTCTATTTCCCAGAGATCTTGTGAGGTTTCAGGGAAGCAACACATACAAGCACTGAAATTCTGAAAATTAACTTCTGCTCTAATAATTACACGATGAGAATGAGACTTCACAAGCACAGTAAGTAGTAAGACTTGTAAACGGATTCAGGGTCCCATTCTAATTGGGACGGAACTGTTCTATCTGTGGGTGTGTGGGTGAGGCTGGGGTACCCTAATCTGAAGATTAGGACTTGGGACATTTAAGGTCAATAATCCAGCCTTTGAAATTTATAATTAATTGTGTCACAAGAGGTAATATTTCCATGAACCTTCCAAGCTTTTGGGGGAAAAAATCCTTTTTATGTTACTATTTTGTTATTTACATGATTGAAACAGTTGTAAGAATAATTTCTTCACCTTTTTTCCACCCAGAACCTCAACCACCTACATGCCTAACCACTTTGCTTACACCTGAAACTAATATATTAAACATTAACTGTCACTGAAAAAAATTATAAATGTTAAAACTCTGCAGAAAGCATCATCATCATCAACAACAACAACAAAAAGAGTAGGTGATAGCCTTTTCCCCTCAATGTGGGTCAGAAACCTCCATGGTTTCTGGTTGATAAATGTAGAACAAGTATGTTTTTATACTCAAAGTGGTTTCAAGTCTTCTCAGTGTTCGTGAATGACCTCAAATTTGAAGTATCCCTAGCCTAGCCCCTCCTCACCGTCATCAGTTTTTAACTGGAGCATTTCCTACAGGGAGACGGAGTGTAACCTCCCTGTAGACAGGCTGCATGAAGTTAACGGGCAGATACCCATGGTGAGAATGAAGGCTAAGAAGAAAGATAGCTAACCTTACGCAGGCACGCGTACACACACACAGGAGAAGATTCTATTTAAGGTAGAGTCATAGCCCTACACATTGTCTGGGGAAACTGGGGAACCTAAGGTCATTGGTTTAAGAACAGAACACACTGATGATTAATGAGAATTACCAGCGCCCAGGTACGGCAAGCCAATAACAGACCACATCCTGGGAGGGAATAGTTTGGTTTTATAAAACCCATCAGTCAGTTGGTGTCAAGTTGGGTATCCCAAGCTGGCCATAACCATCATGTCTGATCACTTCCTATTTTGCTCCTGGATGAGAAAAAGATGTTTTCTGTATTTTGGGGCAGACGTGCCACACGGGGTGTGGGGGAGGCATCTCGTTGGAGGGTGATTTGGGAAGGTCTGTGCACTCGAAATTCAACCGTTATCAGCCTCAGGTTTGTGTCTGCAACTGCAAGACTGAAGACAGTTTGGGTGTTGGTGAGTTAACAATTGTGTTCATTCATTCACGCCCCAAAGTGCTCTGTCTCCTTTAAAAAACGCCCCAACGGGTCAGCACAGGGTGGTGCCTCTGCCTGTAAGGTATGAACACCCCCACCCAAAATACACTATGGGGGGGATAGGGATGAACAGGAAATGAATTGAGTGGGGGAGAGTGAACTGAAGGTCGTATTTTACTTTCTATCTTCACAGATGGTTTGGTTTTCCTAAAACATGAAAAGGCATCTCCCCTTGAAAACATCATGTTAGTGGAAGCTGATAGAAATAGATGTTTTACTAAAATGATTGAGCTATTGCCATTGCCCAGCTATGAGTGACAGAGGGAGGAGAGGCAGGGGTAAAAAGAGGGAGGGAGAGAGGGAGGGAGGGAGAGAGGGAGGGAGAGGGAGGGAGAGGGAGGGAGAGAGGAGAGGGAGAGGGAGGGAGGAGAGGGAGAGAGGAAGGGAGAGAGAGAAAGGGAGAGAGGGAGAGAGAGACAGAGATAACTGATGCTGGACAGATGATAAAGTTTATGTGCTGTGCTATTCCCAGCAGAACTCTAGCAAGAAGATAAGCGTTTCTGCACATTCCCATATACTATCTAGGAAATATATTGACCCTATTGGTGGTTAAAAGAAACAAAAACAAAAACCCCACTTATTTATAAGAACAAGTTTAAAAGGTTGCATCCTAGCCACGGAGCAATTAGTTTTCTACTAGGTGAAAATTAAACTTAAGGTTTACACTTTGGGTGCTGGGCTCACACACAATCAACCGTCCAAATGCTGCAGAGTTGTTCACCTGAAACCCATGTCCTCTTATTGACTAATGTCATCCCATTATGTTTAATTTCTAAAAAAAAAAAAGAAATTTGCTAAAATAAAATAATAAATTCCTTATTTTTCCAAACTTCTAACGTAAAAGAAACTTGATAGAAAACACACACACACACAATTTTGAAGGAAGCACTGGCATGAAACCCACACAAAGAGCCTGGGCCATAAAAAGCTACAAGCCCCTGCATGGGAGTCAGAAAACCAGCACAGGGCAGAAAGGGTCTTTCTCAGGACAGGATGATTGAGAAGGTCTACATGCTGGCTCCTCGCTAAGAACATGTCAAGGCAGAGGCAGAAAAGGAATAACAACAAAAATAAAAAAATGCATGTTCTTGTCTAAATCCTCCATCCACTCTTTCCATACAGCCTCAGGGTAGAAAGATGATCGAAAGATTATCGTCCTTAGTTCACGGAGTTGGAAGATGGAGTTCAGACCACTTGGATAGCTTGCTGTGTTTTAGCGAAAAGCATTAAAAAAATTTTTTTTAATTGTATTAATTTTAGAAAGAGGAAGGGAAAGGGGGAGAGAAAGAAAGGAAGAGAGAGAAAGGGGGGATAAGGGGAAGAAGGGGAGAGAGGGGGAGAGGGGGGAGAGAGGGGGGAGAGAGGGGGAGGGGAAGAGATGGGGAGAGAAGGAGGGAGAGAGAGAGTGATTTGTTGTTCCACTTATCTGTGCATTCTTTGGTTGATTGGTCTATGTGCCCTGACCAGGGATCGAACCCACAACCTTGGTAAATTGGGAAATTGTTCTAAACCACTGAGCTACTTGGGCCAGGGCATGAGAAGCATTTGAAGGCACATCTGAGGTTAATCCTATAGCTTTTTCCCTCTGTCCCAGAGAAGAAGCTGGTACACCAAACCTGAAAGAGACGGACAGGTGAATGGGGTTAGAGCCCAGGGGGAAGCATAAACTTGGGTTTGCACAAGGACTCCTCCTGGAAAAGTGGGGCTGGATGGAGGGATGAAGAGACTGAGTCGAGCAGGAGTGGAGGTCGGAGGGAGGTGAGTTAAGACGGGAAAGGCTATTTTTTCAGGACAAATGACTTTCCAGTGCTTCACTTTGGCCATGTCCTTCCTCTGCTCCCCACCACTCCTGTGACGTCACAGGTGTCTTCAGTGATTCCCATAGAAGCAGTCTGCATGACAGAGCCCAGTTCTGAAGGTGGGTTCAACCCCCAGGCAAAAGCTGTTTAACTCATCTGTGACTCGGTTTCCTCCCTTGACACAGAGCCCCCTGAGGATGGACGACCGTGCACACAGAAACATTCCCAGACACCCGCTGACCTTGACTTTGAGTGGTGGCGCCCCAAATCAGTCCTCTGTCCTAGACACAGAAACCAGAGAGGATGAGCAAGGCTCACACCTAAATCCCACCCCCAAACAACCATGTTTTGTTTAGGAAATGGGACATGTCATCCTTTCAAAGGGGCCCCTGGGCTCCCACTGGTTTCAGCGGAGAGGGTGGGGCCAGAGGCTAGGGTTTACCAAGCCGGTTTCCATCAGTAAGAGAGCAAGAAGGGGCGCTGGGAACAGGATAGGAGGAGACACTCACCGACTGGACTCTTCACCTCCACGACCAGCTGCCAGCCAGCGGCCATGTGCTGTCTGTCGGCCTTTGGGGAATCCGGGACTTGACGTGTTCATGGACTATTGGCTGCCACGGGGAAGGGCCAGCCCCTGTGGAGGAGGGAGGGGCGGCTGGTTTACCTGTTCCCCCTGGGGGGAGGGCCTCAGGTGAGCACAGCCTTCACCTGTCCTTTGCTTTGAAATAACCTGGGAGTATCACCTGGCATTCACTGACCACTCGCTCAGGATGCTGTGTGTTGACTCAGCTTTCTCTGGGAAATGCTCTGACCTGGGTTCCCCATTGAACCCCTTGTTAGCACACCTGTCTGCTATTTGAAGATTCTTCTCCAACATTCTAAAGCGTCCACCTGATGCCTCCAGGCTCCCTGTAACTGTTATCTCCTGAAGTCTTTTACTTATTTCTTTTAAAAATTGATTTCAGAGAGAGAGAGAGAGAAAGAACATTGATTTGTTGCTCTACTTAGTTGAGCATTCACTGGTTGATTCCTGTATGCTCCCTGATGGGCAAATCAACCCCACAATTTTGGCATATGGGGATGATGCTCTAACCAATTGGGCTACCCAGCCAGAACTGAAGTCTTTTTTTTTTTTTGTCCCTTGACTTGATGGAGATATATAACTGGCAACATTGTGTATAGGTTTAAGCTTGATGTGATATACTTATATATTGCAAGATGTAAGGCTATCACCTACTGAGACCTTCCCACACTTTACTGCAGGTTAGACCCACCTGAGGGTAAGACCCACCTGGGGGTACTTTTCAAATCCCCAATGCCTGAGCCCCACCCCGTTCCCATGGTCAGTGTGCCTGGGCCAGGAGCTACCCTATGCCGTTTTAAAGGTCCCCCGTGAAATACAGTGTGTTACCGAAATCAGGGAGCACCATCTTACATTTCGCCCCAGTCTTCCGAAGGCACATTCCTTTAGGGCTTGAGGAGACAAGGTATGTCCAAGACCGTATGGGGGAGCACCTCAGTGGGTGGGTCTCTGGTTTTGCAGGGCCCACCTCTGAGCCCAGGGAACCCAGCAAGGCCCTCAGAGTAGCCACAGCTATTCATGTGGTGGGGTGGGGCACGGAGGTCATCCTAGACACGTGATCAGCAGCAGCTGTTCAATTCTGGGCTCTGAAGAATGAATGAGAAAACAAATTGATAACAGACCTTGACTTTGCATTGGTCTTTCTTTTTCGTCTGCCCCTCGAGAACAGGCTGGGATTCCTCTGGAAGTATTATAAAATAATATTGAATGTCAATGGAAATTAAAAAATAAAAATACATTTAAAAAAAGAAAGAAAAAGAGCCCCTGGCTGGATACCTGTTAGAGCATTGGCCCAAGGCACAGAGGCTGCCCGTTGATGCTCCTGTCTGTGTTTCTCTCTTTCTTCCTTTCTCACTCTCTCTAAAATCTAAATAACTAACTAAATAAATAAAATTTTATGTTTGAATTTATTTATTTATTTATTGAAAAGAGGGGAGGTAGAGACAGACTGGGATCCACCTGGCATGCGCACTAGGGGGCGATGCTTTGCCCAGCTGGGGTCATTACTCCATTGCTCAGCAACCGAGCTCTTCTTAGCACCTGAGGCTAAGGCCATGGAACCTTCCTCAGTGCTGGGGGGGTTGGGGGTAACTCGCTCCAATCAAGCCATGGCTGCAGAAGGGGAAGAGAGACAGAGAGAGAGAGAGAGAGAGAGAAGTAAGAGGAGGTGAGGTGGAGAAGCAGATGGGCATTTCTCCTGTGTGTCCTGACCGGGAATCAAACCCCAGATGTCCGTACGCCAAGACGATGCTCTACCACTGAGCCAACCGTCCAGGGCCAATAAATAAAAATTTAAAAGAAATAAAGTTCACAAAGAGTGGGGTTGAGGATCTCCCCTACTCTGACTTTTGTGACGAAAACACCTTCCAAGGGTTGAGAAACCATCCTGATACTGGATCGTTACTTTGTGTAGAAAAAGATGAGCATTTCCAAAGGAAAATAAAACAGCTCTCTGATTGCTTTTTGGGTCACTAAGTGACTGATGTTGTCCTAACCTTTTTAGTGATGTCCTGGGTAGGTGGGACCTGAAAAACTTCAGGGTCTGCCCCAGGACTCAAAGCCCCTCCCTCATACTCATCCTGACAACTTCTCAGGGTCCTGTGGCCGATGCTCAGGAGATGAAGAACCTGGGTCCCCCCATCCAAGATCCAAACTGGGGTTGCGTTCAGTCCACTGCATGCCCGAGAAAACTTGTGTTAGTTGGTTTTACACTGAATGGGTGAAGCTTACTTTTAAAAAAGATGAGTCACATTTCTTTTTTTTTTTTGAAGAGCCCCTTCAACATGACATGATTCCTTTTTTCCATCACTTACTTGCTGGGGTCAGGACTCAGGGCAAGCCACCCCCAAGATACTTTACCATAGCACATCCCGTATTTCCCCATGTACAAGGCGCACCATTTTTTGGAAAAATTTGGGTTCTAAAATCTGGGTGCATCTTCTACAAGCGGTTGTAGATTTTTTTTAAATTTGCATTTCCCGCTTTTTGTGCAGATGAAGAGTTGTATGAATGTTATGATGAATAAAACTTGAGTTCAATAACTTGATGGAAAACGTTTTGTCTTTTTTTCAAATTTCGGTCCCCAAAATTAAGGTGCGTCTTATATACATGAGAATGTCTTCTACATGGGGAGATATTGTAGGTTATTTTGAGAAGACAGTTTTTGGGGGTTTTTTACTCGTTATTTTTATTTATTTACTTATTTTTATTCATTTTGAGAGAGAGAGAGAAAGGGGAGGCGCAGGAAGCATCAACTCCCATATGTGCCTTGACCAGGCAAGCCTAGTTTCGAACCAGTGACCTCAGCATTCCAGGTTGACGCTTTATCCACTGTGCCATCACAGGAACCACAGGTCAGGCCTACGGTAGTTATTTTGAATTAAAATCATTGAAGAAGCTGCTTGTACCTAGAGGGGTTATGCTGAGTGAAATAGGTCAGGCAGAGAAAGACACATACCTTGTGGTTTCAGTTATGTGTAGAAACTGAAAACAAAAGTAAACAAACAAAACAGAAACAGACTTATAAAAAGAGGACAAACTGATGGTCACCAGAGGGAGGGAGTTGAGGGGTTTGGGGGGACAGTTGATAAAGGGGAAGGGATGGAGGAGTACAGATTGGCAGTTACAGAAAAGTCACAGGGACGTAAAATACGGCACAGGGAATGCAGTCAGTAATATGGTAATTACTATGGATGGTGCCAGGTGGGCACTAGTCTTACCAGGGGGAACGCTTAGTACATTATACAAATGTGTAACCACAATGCCGCACACCTGAAACTGATATAAAGTAATAATAAATGTTAACTGTAATTGCAAGATTGAAAATGGTTTTTAAAAGGAAAGATGCCCGTGCACGAAAAAATCCTGACCTCTTTGTCCCCCTAAAAGCAGGACAGGCCCCGCCCCCACGTCCCTGCAGGCTGCCTGACAACCCTGTGACAAGAATGAAAAGAATCAAGTAGAAAGCTTTTAGAAAGGAACCTGGCAACACTCAAGTCCTCACTTTGACTGGAGTCCCCACGGACCAAGGCCCTCCGATATGCCTACCAAATAGGCACAGACTTTCTTGGTTAAAAGCTACACAGGTCCTGACCAGGTGGTTGCGCCGTGGATAGAGCATAGGACTGGGACACAGAAGACCCAGGTTCAGAACCCTAGGGTCTCAGGCTTGAGCATGGGCTCATCCAGCTTAAGCACAAGGTCACTGGCTTGAGCATGGGATCATAGACATGACCCCATGGTCGCTGGCTTGAGCCTAAAGGTCGCTTTCTGGCTTGAAGCCCAAAGTCACTGTCTTGAAGCCCAAGGACACTGGTTTGAGCAAGGGGTCACTGGCTCTGCTGTAGCCCCCCAGTCAAGGCACATATGAGAAAGCAATCAATGAACAACTAAAGTGCAGCAAATATGAGTTGATGCTTCTCATCTCTCTCCCTTCCTGTCGTCTGTCCCTATCTGTCCCTCTCTCTCTGTCTCTGTTAAAAAAAAAGCTACACATGTTCTCACAAATGTATTGTTTCTTTGTCTAAAAAGTACAAAAAGCTGCCTGGTTCCATTGTTTCTCTGAGCTCTGTTTTATGATCTAAGCATCATGTTTTAATTTTCCCATGAGCACATAATAAACTGATCTTTCCAAGTGTTTGTTCATCTAATATGGTGTCAATTTTCTTTCTTTTTTAAAAAAATTTTTATTCATTGATTGATTTTAGAAAGAGGGAAGAAGGGAGGGAGAAAGAGTGAGAGAGAGACATTGATTTGTTGTTCCACTTATTCATGCCTTCATTGGTTGATTCTTGTATGTGTTCTGACTGAGGATCGAACCCACAACCTCAGTGTAGCAGAACGACACTGTAACCAACTGAGCCACCCAGACAGGGTCAATTTTCTTATTTCATTATTAATTCAAATGTAAAATGTAAACAAAGGCACTGGGGGAATTCTCCCTCCCGGACATGGAATTATCTCTCTTGGAATTGTCTTCCTTTCTAACAGGTGATGTACGCATTGATGGGTCAATGAATGGCACTCCAACCGTTTTCAAGTTGCCTTTGTGCACGTTTTTAATTAAATTCTCCCAACACTAACAGGTGAGAGAGACGTTTGTTTCCCAGAGAAGGCATTAACATGATCTATCCAAAGACATCAGAGCCAGGGGTGGCAGTGAGCCGGAATCCTCCTCACTGTGGTGTCCCCAAATCAGTGACTAATCTCCGTTGATGACACGACCCTCGGTACCTCTCAGGGAGCAGTTTGGGGGGGGGGGTCACACCCAACACCATTTTCCAGAACTAACCGAGCCATTCCAGACACAGAATGGCTCACAGAGCACGCAGCCATTTCCCCCATTTCTTCACCAGGGACAAAGTTACGCAAAGGGGGTCATTGGCTCACTCTACCCATGCCGCCTGGTCCGAGCCTTCCTCACTCCAGTCCTGGGCTATCTTCAGGGTGTCACGGGTCACTCTGGAGCCCTCCAGCCTGTCCAGCATGTCCACTTCATGACTCTGTTTTCTCTCCCTGTCAAGTAGAGAAACCATGTATTTTGGGTTTTTTTCTTTCTGTTCTGGAAAAAGTAGGCAAGATCTCTAGGACACAAATGCACCACCCGGGAGACCCCTCCAGTCTGTCCCATGGAGAGATCAAGACCAGTGGGGGATACTCTCCGGAGCTCAGGGACAGAGTCCAAGCTTTGCTTCCACCAGGCACTCGGTATGGCAGGCAGCCCTCCTGTCGGCCCTCAGTGGTCCTCCCTCCATTATACACGCTCTGATGTGGTTCTCTCTCTCACTGACCCACAGGATAGGGAAGAAGGGATGGCATGTCACCTTCTCGATGCAGTAATAAAAGACCCTGACTCAAGCCCTGGCCTGCTGGCTCAGTGATAGAGCATTGACCCGGCGTATAGAAATCCCAGGTTCGAATACCGGTCAGGGCACACAGGAGAAGCACCCATCTGCTTCTCCACCCTTCCCCCTCTCCTTCCTCTCTGTCTCTCTCTTCCTCTCCTGCAGCCAAAGCTCCATTGAAGCAAAGTTGGCCCCGGCGCAGAGACGGCTCCATGGCCTCCGCCTCAGTTGCTAGAGCAACAGCCCAGATGGGCCGAGCATCGCCCCATGGTGGGCATGCTGGATGAATCTCGGTTGGGCGCATGTGGGAGTCTGACTGCCTCCCCACTTCTCACTTCAGAAAAATACAAAAAAGAAAAAGAAAAAGAAAAACCCTGGCTCTGCTTTGGGCTCTTTGTCTCTCACTCTCTCTCGTTCCAGAGGAAGCCAGCAGCAATGTCATGAGCTTCCCCATGAAGAGCACATGAGTCTTCCTGCCAACAGCCACCTGGGTGCCTTTGAGAGTGGACCCTTCAGTCCCCAACAAACTCCAGTCAGCAGGTCAACCGAGACCTCCCAGAACACCATGAGGTAGAAGCACCTGGCTAACCCCTCCTGTATCTCTGACCCTCAGAAATTTTATATGAAAATTAATGTAGCCCTGGCCAGGTGGCTCAGTGAATAGAGCATTGATCCAATGCACCAGAGGTCACGGGTCCGACTCCCGGGCAGGGCAGATACGAGAAGCAACCCGTGAGCACACAACTGAATGGAGCCATTAGGTGAAATGGCGAGTTAACACTTCTTTCTTTCTCTCAAATCAACAGAAAACAATTTTAGATGATTATTTTCTTTATTTTTCTTTTTTTTTGAGAGAGAGAGGGAGAGAGAGACAGGAAGGGAGAGAGGGTAAGAAGCATGAACTTGTAAGTGCATTCACTTTAGTTATCCATTGAGCTTCTCATATGTGCCTTGACTGGGCGGAGCCAGTGACCCCTTGCTCAAGCCAGCGACCTTGTGCTCAAACTGGTGGCTTTGGGATCCTGTGGATGATCTCCCTGTTCAAGCCCGTGTCCCTGCACTGACAAGCCCATGCTCAGAGCCAGCAACCTCGGGGTTTCCAACCGGTGACTTCAGTGTCCCAGGTCGATGCTCTGTCTACTGAGCCACCACTGGTCAGGCTATACCATGATTATTTTAAAGACTCAATTAGAATTTATAAAATGTTCCTAGAGTTGAAGATATGTGATTCCTCTCTCTCCATTGTTTCTTCTTTGTTTGTCTTCTTCTCCCACATTTATTGTGGATAGGAGTGGACTGTGGAGAAGAAGGGACAGAAGAATGAAGTCACTGGTCAGAGAGATGGGCTGTCTTCCTGGTCCACCTGCTACACATACTGCTGCTTCTCTGAGTTGTTTTTTATGATTATGTTTTTAATTCTCATCCCTGCCATCTGAGAACTTTCTGGATGCTTTCCTCAAGTCATCATGGGTTGGCCACCGACTCAAAGTTTTATATATATTCTTTTTATTTTTATTCATTTTTTAGAGAGGAGACAGAGAGAGAGAGAGAGAGAGAGAGAGAGAGAGAGAGAGAGAAAGGGGGAGGAGCTGGAAGCATCAACTCCCATATGTACCTTGACCAGACCAGTGCAGGGTTTTGAACTGGCGACCTCAGTGTTCCCAGGTCGACGCTTTATCCACTGCGCCACCACAGGTCAGGCACTCAAAGTTTTATCTCCTTTGATTTGCTGCCATGATGTTGGGCCATGGCCAGCTCCTTCTCATGACCACCACTCCTTAGGTCAGCACTCAACCTCTACCTCTCCTTTTGAATTCTGTTATCTTTGATCTCTGAGCCAAAAATAGCAAAAGATTTCAAATAAACAACCCAAGTGGACACCTCAAGGAACTAGAAAAAGAAGAACAGACCAAGCCCCAAGTTAGCAGAGGACAGGAAATAATAACAATTAGAGCAGAAACAAGTAAAATAGAGACCAGACAGACTATAGAAAAGATCAGTGAAACCAAGAGCTGCTTTTTTGAAGAGATCAACAAAATGGACAAACCTTTAGCCAGACTGACCATGAAAAAGAGAGAGAGAGGACTTTAATAAAATTAGAAATCAAAGAGGAGATGTCAGAACTGATGCCACAGAAATACATGAGATCGTGAGAGACTGTTATCAAATATACCTCACCAAATTGGGCTGCTAAGTAGGAATGGGTCAACTCCTAGAAGTATACAACCTGCCAAGACTGAATCAGGAAGAAATAAAAATCTGAACAGACCATTAAGTAAGGAGACAGAAGCAGTAATCAATAACTTCCCGACCAAGACAAGCACAGGACCAGATGGTTTCCCTGGCAAACCCTCGTGAACGGTTGGTAAGAATGCACATTGGTGTGGCCACTGTGGAAATCAACATGGAATTTCCTCAAAAAACTAAAGATTAGAACTTCCATTTGATCCTGCCAGTCCACTTCTGGGAAGATATCCAAAGGCAACAAAATCAGGATCTTGAAGAGATCTCTTCCCCATGTTCACTGCAGCATTATTCACAATAGACAACTATGAAAACAACTGGTGTTTGTCAATGAATGAAGAAAATGTGGTGTAGACATACAGTGGAATAGTATACAGCCACTAAAAAGAAAGAAAGTTCTGCCATCTGCAACAATATGGGTAAATGTGGAGGGCATCATGCTAAGTAAAATCAGCCTGAAACAGAAAGACAAATACTGCATGATCTCACCTGCATGTGAAATCTAAAAAAGTTGAATTCATAAAAACAGAGAGTAGAAAGGTAAGTACTGCTCAGGGTACAAACTTTCAGTAATACGCTGAGTCACTTTCAGCCGCCTCATATATAGTATGATGGTTATGCTTTTATAAAATTGTATGATGTGCCTGACCAGGCGGTGGCGCAGTGGATAGAGTGTCAGACTGGGATGCGGAAGACCCAGGTTCGAGACCCCAAGCTCGCCAGCTTGAGCGTGGACCCATCTGGCTTGAGCAAAAGCTTGCCAGCTTGGACCCAAGGTCACTGGCTCCAGTGAGAGGTTACTCGGTCTGCTGAAGGCCCGCGGTCAAGGCACATGTGAGAAAGCAATCAATGAACAACTAAGGTGTCGCAACGGCAATGAAAAACTAATGATTGATGCTTCTCACCTCTCTCTGTTCATGTCTGTCAGTCCCTATCTATCCCTCTCTCTGACTCTCTCTCTGTCCCTGTAAAAAAAAAAGAAGACGAAAAACAGAATAAAAATTGTATGATGTACTTGAAATTTGCTAAGAGGAGACAGCATAGGTTTCCTCACCACAAGAAAAAAAAATGGCAACCACATGAGGGGACGCTTGCGTTAATTCACTGAATTGTGGTAATCATTTCACAATGGGCATATATTAAATCATTACTTTGTATACCTAAGAAAATCATGTTGTTCAACCTAAATATATATACAATTTTTATTTTTCCATCACAACTCTATAAAGATGAAAGAATTAGCCTGACCAGGTGTGAGCACGGTGGATAGAGTGTCAACCCAGGATGCTGATGACCCAGGTTTGAAACCCTGAGGTTGTCGGCTTGAGCGTGGGCTCACCAACTTGAGTGTGGGTCACAGCTTGAGCGTGGAATCATAGACATGACCCCACAGTCGTGTCTTAAAGCCCAAAGGTCACTGGCTTAAACCCACAGTCACTGGCTTGAGCAAGGGATCACTGGCTCAGCCAGAGCCCCCAGTCAAGGCCCATATGAGAAGCAATCAATGAACAACTAAAGAGTCATAACGATGAGTTGATGCTTCTCTCTCTCTCCCTTCCTGTCTGTCTGTCCCTGTCTGCCTCTGTTCTTGTCTCTCTCGGTAAAAAACAAACAAAAAACCCCACCATTGTTTAAATTAAAAATTTTTAACTTATACTTAAAGTATAAACAAATATAATCATACAATAAATACCTAAGTACATCAATATAAATTACATAACTTATTTTCAATGATTCCATTTCAAACACTATGTTATTGACATAGAATACAAAATTTACCATTTCAATCATTCGCAAGCACAATTCAGTGGCATTAAGTATGTTCACAGTGTTGTACAGTCACCCCATCCACCCTTTTCTATCACTTTCTCATGATTCCCGACAGAAACTCTACCCATTTAGCGATACTGTCTCTTTCCCCATTGCCCTCTCTGCCTCATCCACAGTAACCCCTTCCGCGTAGTCCGTGAATTTGCTTCCTGTAGCTACATCATCAAAGTGGAATCATAATGTGGTCGTCCTGCTGTGACTTCCATTACTCCCACAACGTCAAGGTTCATCCGTGTTGTAGCCTGTGTGTCAGAACAGAATTTCCTTGCTTTCTGAGGCTGAGTAATAGACCACCGTGTGTCTAGACCACATTTAGTTAACTCATTCGTCTGTCACTGGGCGCCCAGCTAGAGTCTGTCCTTTGGCTGCTGTAGAGAATGCAGTTCTGCCCATCAGGGTGAACTACCTGGGTCCCCACTTGCAGCCTCTCTGGGAATATACCTGGTAGAGATGCTGGCTTACCAGGGTGTGATTGCATGAAGTACATCCCACCAGCTGTGCACTAGAATTCTCTCCACATCTTTACCAATGCTCACTGATTTTCCATTCAAGAGAAAATACCCAGCCCTGGCAAAGTGGCCCAATGGATAGAGCTCATCCCAGCGCATTGAGGTCACAGGTTTGATCCCCCAGTCGGGGCATATACAAGAAGCCGCCAATGAGGGCACAACTAAATAGAACAACTTCAGTGGAACAAGAAATTGATGCTTCTCTTTCTTCTCTCTCTCTCAAATCAATGGAAAAAACTTTTTAAAAAGAAAATGCCCATCCTAATGGGTAACCACTTTTAAAAGGTAAAAAGCACTCATCTCTGGGTCAGTGGTACAATCTGGACCACCCTAGGGTCCGTGTAACCTCACATTCTCACAAGGATTCATGAAAGCAAACTGAGAAAGATGAGGTTTATGTAGGTTAAGTTCAGCTAGAACCGTGCATGGCACACACCAGCACTTGGCTCCGTGCCCGACGCCCAAACCCAGAAGCCACGCAGCTGCACTGAGCATTCTCCTTACTGAACAGGGAAGCTTGGTGGGCAGTAGTGCTGACCCCTGGCTGCTTGCTACCCTGCTCCCTGCCTGATTCTTTCTCTTTTGTGAATACAGCTTTCTTGAGTTTTAAAAATTGCTGGAGCAGTGGATAAAGCCTCAACCTGGAACACTGAGGTTGCCGGTTCGAAACCCTGGGCTTGCCTGGTCAAGGCACATATGAGAGTTGATGTTTCCTGCTCCTCCCTCCTTTCTCTCTCTCTCTCTCTCCTCTCTACAATGAATACATTTTTTTAAAAAAAAAATAGAATTAAAAATTTCATCTGCTAATGGCCACCGTAGACCTCCAAACACCTGGAGGCCCTGCAACATCTCTTTCAGGCGTTTGGATTTTGCTAGATCGCAGGGTCCCTTGGCCCTCACACTCTGAGATCTGGAAGGGGGTGGGGGAATGAGAATTTAAGACTTCACTTGGGGATAGGAAGACGGGGTTCCAGAGACTGGTGAGGATTTTACCAATGGACACTCCAAGATGCTTCTCTAGCCTTTGCGTGGCTGACGTAGGCCCATGGGACTTAGTGAACTCCAGTGTCTTTTATTGTAACTGTCAGAAAGGAGAGAGAAAAAAACAACAACAACAAAGAAATAAACTCCCCTTCCCACTCACCCTGGAAGGGAATTAGGTTTCCTGGGTCCTTCCTGTCAAAAACATCTCCCAAAGCAGAAAGAGATAGCAGTTGGTGGGCCGGCCCCATCCCTGATATATTGGATCGGGGATCCCTTCCCATTGGCTGGGGGTAGGCCGTGTTCTTTCTCCAAGCACGGTGCATGGATTTGAAAGCTTAGTGGGAGACTCGGGGGCAGGGGAGTGAGGGGTGGTGATGGAGGGAGACCCAGCTGCTCTCACAGGTGCTCCCGATTCATGATTCAAAAGGGAAGGCCCCTCTGCTCAGACACAGAGCAAGCAATGTCGTAGGCAGATGGTGGGTTTAGAGAGCACCCCAAACTCCTCCATACCCTCTGAACCTTCACCTTCCCACGTGGAAATATTAAGAGCCGTCATTGTTCACTGGGTGATCTCCTTTACTTGTCGGGTCTCGCCGACTTGGAGTGCCACTCCCCTGAGCCAAGTGAGGATCTCAGAATTCCCTGGACCCAACCTGGGCCCAAGGTAGCAGAGGTCGGGTCAACGGGAGACACAGGAGACAGAGCAGTAGGAGACACACACACACACACACACACACACACACACACACACACACACACACGACACACGTCACTAGTCGTTTTTTCTCTGTTTCTTCTGACCTGTGCGACAAGCAAAAACAAATGCCCGTACACGTTTACCTGTTCCTTTCCAGTTCTTTATTAATTCATAATGAACAGAAAGAACCTAAGCCCATGCTTCTCATCGAAGCCATGGTTCAGGGTTCATGGGTTCAGCGTCCCTGGTGATTTGATAGGACGCCACTGTGGTGACTCATGTGGATGAACTGTGCTTACAACAGCAAATGAATTCACTATGGTTGACATGCAATATTGTATTAGTGATCATATATATATATATATATATATATATATATATATATATATATATATATTAGTGATATATATATATATGATCTCCCTGATAAGTCTAGTCCCCACCTGGCACGACACATAGTTATTACAGTTTTTTGGGTTTTGTTTTTTCTTTACAGGGACAGAGAGAGAGTCAGAGAGAGGGATAGATAGGAACAGACAGACAGGAATGGAGAGAGGTGAGAAGCATCAATCATTAGTTTTTCGTTGCCGTTGCAACACCATAGTTGTTCATTGATTGCTTTCTCACATGTGCCTTGACCGCGGGCCTTCAGCAAACCGAGCAACCCCTTGCTTCAGCCAGCGACCTTGGGTCCAAGCTGGCGAACTTTTGCTCAAGCCAGATGGGCCCGCGCTCAAGCTGGCGAGCTCGGGGTCTCGAACCTGGGTCTTCCGCATCCCAGTCTGACGCTCTATCTACTGCGCCACCGCCTGGTCAGGCAGTTATTACAATTTTATTGACTCTATTCCTTGTGCAGGACTTTATATCTCTGTGACTATTTTTATAACTGGCAATTTGTACTTCTTAATCCTTTCCCCTTTTTTCACCCATTTTTTTTCATCCTTTTTTTTTTAATCAGTCAATGACAGTTGACATTGAATACTTTATTGGTTTCAGGTGTTCAGCATCATGTTTAGACAACCATACCCTTTACAAGGAGATCCCCCCCATGAGAAGTCCAGTGCCTACCTGACGTCATCTATAGTTATTCCAATATTATTGATTGTGTTCCCTGGAACACAGTATGGAGGTTCCTCAAAAAATATATATATTATGACCCAGTGATTCCTCTCCTGGGTATTTTATCAGAAGGAATACAAACCACGACTTCGAATAGGTTCATGTGTTCTTTATCATTCTTATGCCTTTCCTGGATGGCTTACTAATGGCCAGTTTCAAATGGCTCCTTTTCCTCTCCCTGTCTCTCTGAAACAATAAATCGGAAGAAATTAAGCCCTGGCCAGATAGCTCTGTCCATCGGAGTATCGTCCCAGAGCGTGGAGGTTGCCGGTTCGATTACCCAGTCGGGGCACATACAGGAGCAGCTCGATGTTCCTGCCCTGCCTCTAAACACACACACACACACACACACACACCCCTGCTCATTTAAGTTAAAAATTGTGAATGTCCTCGGTTAATACCTTCTATGCATCTAGTAGCAGCTTTCAGACTAGTCTGCCTTGTTCCTGACTTCAGAAGGAAAGGTTTGACTTGAGTGATTTATGTAGATTGGCTGATTGATTTTAGAGAGAGTCACTGTCACAGAATATGGACAGACAGAATGGTTTCTTACAAGAAAGGAGAAAGAGAGAGAGAGAGAGAGAGAGAGAGAGAGAAACATTGGTTTGTTGCTCCACTTACTTAAGCATTCATTGGTTGCTTCCTGTGTGTGCCCTGACCCGGATCAAACCCTCAACCTTGGTGCATCAGGACAATGCTCTAACCCACTGAGCTACCTGGCTGAGGCCTTATTGACTTAAGTTTTCATTTTATTTTTCAATTAGTTTCTATTCAGTGGAGTTGCTGCCTCTGATCTTACGGCCTTCCGCACATGTCCTCTCATCTCTCTCTATTGTGTGGTCTCCCAGGTGCTCGGAGAGCAGTAGTCACACTGAGGGCTTTCTGCTGGGAGGGAGGACTTCATTTACACCAGAATAGTGTGGTTTTTACGTAATTAGAAACCATCTCTGCCCCCACCCCCTCCCACTAGCTATTTACACCTGGATCAGAAGGGGGTCAGAGACAAAACGAAGCAGTTGGGTCTTGGTGGCCTCTGGACCTCTCAGGAGTTATTCCGGATCTTTCAGAGGGGGTGGAGGGATGAGGAGAGAACCCTCACTCAGAATGCCCAGGGACAGACCCTCAGGTGGCTGAGGCTGACCAGTCTCAGGTTGGGGAGGGAACTGTTGTTGACTTTTTCTCTGAGGTCTCCTGCATGGGGACACTTGTACTATATTAGAAGTCTGAGCGGTAAGTGATGTGTCCTTTCTTTATTTGTGACAAAGACAGAGAGAGACAGAGAGAGGGACAGATAGGGACAGACAGATAGAAAGAGAGAGAGATGAGAAGCATCAATTCTTTGTTGCAGCACCTTAGTTGTTCATTGATTGCTTTCTCATATGTGCCTTGACCCAGGGGGCTACAGAAGACCGAGTGACCCCTTGCTCAAGCTAGCGACCATGGGGTCATGTCTATAATCTCATACTCAAGCCAGTGACCCTACACTCAAGCTGGTGAGCCCCTACTCAAGCCAAATGAGCCCACACTCAAGCCAGCGACCTAGGTGTCTCGAACCTGGGTCCTCTGCGTCCCAGTCCGACACTCTATCCACTGCGCCACTGTCTGGTCAGGGTGTCCTTTCTTTTCCTCTCCAAACCTTCCCCAAACCCTCTGTCCCTCCCCTTCTTGAACCCTGTGGGTGTTTTTCTTTTAGTTTTCTTTATTTTTTCTTCCTTTCTTTCTTTCTTTCTTTCAACAGTTTTATAGCTGTACAAAAATGGCGCCTAGCTAAAGTATACAGGTTGACAAGTTTGGGCATAGGTGAGCACCTATGAAACCATCACCACCATTAAAGCAACAATAATAAGACATCTCTATGGCCTCCAAAAGTTCCTTGGTGTCTTTTTGTGCTTGGGGTATATGTACACACTTAACATGGGATCTACCCTCTTCGCAACATTTTAAGGGATATCTTGTCGATGGGTGGGGGCGGGGGCTAGGGGGGGGGTCGGCAGCACCTTGCTGCGCATTAGACTTCCCCAGCGTTGCGAAACAGACAGACAAGACATGTGGCTCAGACTAAAAATGAAGCAAAGCTGGAAGACAGGATGCCCAGGTACATCAGCCGGTCCCAAAAGGATAAGCACTGCCTGCTGCCACTTCCGTGTGGCACCCGCAAGGGTCCACTTCCCAGAAGAAGCAGGGAAATCAGGGGTGGTTAGTTACCGGGACCAGGGGGCAGCAGGGTGCACACAGGCCTCCCTGTCTGCCGCAGGAATTTTCTCAGGTTCTTTCTGGTCTCCTTGGAAGCTCCCCACTTTCTCGACCCAAGAGATTTCACAGTGTTTTATTTATTTTTTTAATTAAGATTTTACTTATTGATATGAGAGAGAAAGAGAGAGAAAGGGGTAGGGAGAGGGAAGCATCAACTCATAGTTGCTTTCTGATATGTGCCTTGACCGGGCAAGACCTGGGCTTTGAATCTGAGACCTCAGCACTCCAGATCGATACGTCATCCACTGCTCCACCAAAGGCCAGGCGATTTCAGTTTTTTGCTTTTGTTTTTGTGTTTTGTATTTTTCCGAAGTTAGAAGCAGGAAAGCAGAGAGACAGACTTTTGCATGGGCGGGACCAGGATCCACCCTGCATGCCCACTAGGGGATGATGTCCGCCCTATCTGGGGCGTTTCTCCATTGCTCAGTGCCTGAGGCCAAGGCCATGGAGCCATCCTCAGCTCCTGGGCCAACTTTGCTCCAATGGAGCCTTGGGTGCAGGAGGGGAAGAGAGAGACAGAGAGAAAGTAGAAGGGGAAGGGTGGAGAAACAGATGGGTGCTTCTCCTGTCTGCCCTGACTGGGAATTGAACCTGGGACATCCATACGCCAGGCCGACGCTCTACCACTGAGCCAACTGGCCAGGGCCTCAGTTTTTTTAAATAAAAACTAACAAACAAAAAATCTTCCAGCTAAATTTCTTTATTCTTGTGTTCTCTCTCAAGGGCTTCTGCACCCACACTTCAGTGGCCAATGCCCCTTACCTCTTTCCAGTCTTCTTGGCTCAATCCGATAGACCCTTCAAGTCTTGTGTATGTCATTCTTCTTCCTGGTGTCACTTTGCTTTTTCTATTCTGCATGTCATTTCATGGTTCCTGGGAGGATCCCTTCTCCTACTCAACACATCTAATCCTGATCACCTTCGACTCCTCATTATTCACAGAGTCCATATTTGCAAATTCACCTACTGGCTAATGTGTATCTGGAACCCCCAAAATTAATGATTGGGTATTTTCTTGGGTCATTCTCTAACAGGCATGGAGTGGTGGAAAATTCCAGCTGCCTGATGCGTGTCCCCAGCTGAGGTGGCCGCCACGTCCCATCCTGTAGTCTCTCTATGCATGTCCTTCCGCACAGGTGTGTTGAGTGCTGTGGTTTTGCGTTCCTGTGCTTGTTCTTGGAGGCCTCACTGTTTCACGTGGCCCCCCCACGTGTCACACTGATGTGGGGTCTGGTGTCCTGATTGTACAAAGGCTGCTATGGGGTTTACTGAAGAAAGATGTGTGTGAGACAGACTTCCCTCTAGCATGTGTGAGCACGCTCTTGGTCCTGAGTTGAATGTTCAATGTTAACAATGCAACAATATACATTAAATAAGGTGTCTTTATTACTTTTTCTTTTTATTGAATTTGTTGGGGATGATACCAGTTAACAAAGTTAGACAGGTTTCAGGCTCACAATTCTACAACATATCACTGTATACTGTGTTGTGTGTTCACCATCCCCCCTCCCCCCACCCACAGTGAGGTGTCTATCCATCACCATTTATTTATTTATTTATTTTTATTATATTTTTTTCTGAAGTGAGAAGCAGGGAGGCAGTCAGACAGACTCCTGCATTCTCCCGACTGGGATCCACCCAGCATGCCCACCAGAGAGTAATGTTCTGCCCATCTGGGGCATTGCTCTGTTGCAGCTGGAGCCATTCTAGTGCCTGAGGCGGAGGCCATGAAGCTGTCCTTAGCGCCCGGGCTAACTTTGCTCCCATGGAGCCTTGGCTGCGGGAGGGGAAGAGAGAGATAGAGAGGAAGGAGAGAGGGAAGGGTGGAGAAGCAGATGGATACTTCTCCTGTGTGCCCTGACTGGGAATTGAACCCAGAAGTTCCACATGCCCAGCTGGCACTCTACCACTGAGCCAACTTGCCAGGGCTATTTCTTTTTTTTCTGTGACTGAACAATATTCCTCTGCGTGGTGTGCGTGTGTCTCTCTCACACATTTTCTTTATCCACCTGTCCACAGACACTTAGAGAGTGTCCACATATTGGCTATTGTGAGCAATGTAGCAGATCTTAATTCCATGGGCTGGTCAGTGGTCCACACCATGAGGACTGGAACCAACACAACTTTAAAATCCTCTCTTCTTTACTTATTTTCTCTGTTTATTTCTCCTCCCCTCCCCTATGTCTTTGATGTAACTTATTCACTTCAATGTTCCTTTTTATTCACACATAGGATAAACCCCCTGAATTCTGAGTAAAGCCCTGCCTTAAATCTACAGAGTTTGCTAGGACAGGAATAACTCTTTCAATTAAGGGGGACAAATTAGGGCAAGCGTGGAATCTATACAGGGTTGCCAGATAAAATGCCGGCTGTCCAGTAATGTCAGAATTATTTGTGATTTATTTGAAATTCTTTCATACACACACCAAATATCATCAGTCATTTTTCTGAAATCTAAATTTAACTGGGATTGGCATCATCTGGAATTAAATTTCAGATCAATACAAGTAATGTTTTTTTTACTGCATCTATATCCTAAATATTTGTTTATGTGAAGTTCTATTTCCACTGGATTTGGTATCATCTAGAATTACATTTGAGATGAATAGAGAATTTACTTTTTATTTATTTTTAATTTTTTTATTGGTTTGCTTGGGGTGACATTGGTTAGTAAAATTATATGGATTTTGGGTGTATAATTCTATGACCCTTCATCTGTATATTGCATCTTCACTACCCCAAGTACCCTTAAAAACCTTAAATATGTTATCTTGGAGTGCATTTTCTCCCTCCCTATCATTTTTCACTGACGTGAAACTCACACAACACACAATTAACCATGTCAATGTGTACATATTTCCCCATGGATAAGATGTGCTTTTTTTCTGAAAAATTGGAGGTCTAAAAACTGGGTGCCTCTTATACAGTGGTTGTAGATTTTCTTACTTGCATTTTCTGCTTTTTCATGCTTGTTTTCGCGCTCATTGTTGAAGACAGTGATTCGTTTTCAGACACAGAGGAGGACAAATTCACGATGGGAGTTTTGACAGCAATGAGGAGTTGTATGAATTTTATAATCAATAAAACTTGAGTTTAATCACTTGACGTCATACATTTTAAAAAAAAATGTCGGGCCCCAAAATTAAGGTGCATCTTCTGCATGGGAGCGTCTTCTACAGGAGGCAGTATGGTAACTTCAGTGGCATTCGGTGTGCTCACGGCGTTGCGTGCCCCTTCCCTTGACTTCTCAACCATTTTTTTCCATCACCCAAATGCATGAAGCCATCCCTCAGCTGGGCTGGTGTAGATGATGTTTCAAGGACTTGTGTCCATCTCAAAGAGGCACACAAAGAATGTGCATTTGATAGGGGATGCTTCTTCTTGACTGTTTCTCCAACGTCTGACATTTTTTTTTAATTGCACACACAGTCATGCAGATAAGACACCCCCCCCCGTCGAGTGTCTTGTACAAACGTAGTAGATGCAGCTGCCCCTGACCTGCATGCATGTTCGGTGCTTGTCTGTGGCTGGGAGACTGCTGGAGGCTTCCACCAGCGTCCCTACAAACAAGCGAGTATCTCTAGTGTGAGCCCTGGCCACCATAGTCCAAGCGCCCAAAGCTGTGTTTCACAGAAACTCCTCTCCACCCCTCCCCCCACACTTCACGGCCCCCAACCCACCCCCAGCCAAACGCCAGGTCCCGAGCCAGGCCCCCTGCCCCCACGGCCTCTCTGCCCCGGGGTTCCTTTGTTTTGGAGAGCTTGGTTGATTTCCATCACCAACCTTTCCGGCTTTTGTTTTCTTTTACTGCTGTTCCAATTCTCACCCTTAGGTTTTAAATTCACCAATAAAGAGAGAACCCATGAAACCCTGGGCTCGACCCCCCATAAAAACAGAACTCTAGGTTCAGGTCTCTCTCCCTCCCTCCTACATCTTTGCCACTCTGGGGCTGGTGAGTAGCAAGCTCTTGTTCCCTTACGTTTCCCAGTCACAGAACTTTTTTTGTTTTGTTTTGGTTGGTAAGATTTTATTGATTGACTTTTTATAGAGAGAGGAGGTAGGTGGGGAGCAAGAAGTCTAGTTGTGCCTTGCTTGCTGGTCATAGGTGCCTTGACCTGGCAAGGACAAGCCAGGAGTTTTGAACCGGCAACCTCAGCGTGCACCTGGACCAGGTGGGAAGGGTGTCTTGTAACGGGAGTAAGAAGCCCCCCTGGGTCAGCCCTTGCTGCCTGGGGCTGTGGGAGGGAACCCGGAGTCCGGAGGGCACTGCAATGGAAGTGTGCTGAGATGGTGGAATTTCGATGTTCTCGCACACAGAAGTGTACCTACGGGAAGTGGTGGGCATGTCAGCTACCCAGACGGGGAACTCTGTTCACAACTGTAGGGAGCTAGCTGTTCTGGTGCTTTAGAAAAATCAAGATTCTTTTCATCGCAGTTTTGGGATCTAATGTTATATATGAATATATATATCTAACATAAATGCTTTTATATATACCAAACTATATATATATATAATATATGGTGTTTAATATATCTACTTATACATAATGTGTTTTATATATAATACATAACATGTAATGTTTTATATATAATATATAACAGGTAATGTTTTATATATAATATAGAATACAGAGTTTAGAACATAATATATCATGTTTTCATATAGTATACAGAAAATAAATATATATTATATTATACGTAATGTCTTATATCATAATATGTAATATAGCTTTTATCTATATATCAAATTAGGTCAAGTGGCTTAATCGTGTCTTTCAAGTGTATCCTTCTATAGCCTTACATTTTATTTTCTGTTTGTCCCCTTAGCTATTGAGATGCGCATTTAAATCCCCAATTAATCACCCTTTTAGTTCTATTTTCACTTTATATTTTAAAGCTAAACTGTTATTACTTGCCTTTGAAGGGATCCAAAATGCTGCCACCCAAAGCTGCCATTTTGGGGGATTTTAATTTCAGCTGTTTGCTAAGAAAGGAGACTCAGGAAGAACACTTCAATCCTCCCCCCACCCTTTCCTGCCCTAAAGGTTCAGACAGAGAAAGCTGCTTCAAGAAGAAGAGCTCAGGATGCTGCCTTAGCCTCCTTTGAATGAAAACTAGAGGGCTTCAGACAGGTGCCTGTGGGCTGGATAGCCTCTGTGTCCCACAGTTTCTGGTCCCTCGGGGGGGGGGCATTTTTCTGCATGGTGTGTTCCCCTCTTCCCTCAACTATATGTAAATTACCTGTTCTCACTTCTGAATCTAACCCCACCATTACCCCTTTTCTCCCTTGTACAGAATGTCTTACAGGTCCAAGGTTGTCTCGCTTTTATTGTAATTTTCTGCCTGTGCTCATGTATTAAACTTTGATTTTTCTCCCATTAATCTGTCTCTTAACCCAGCCAGAAGAAGTCAGAAGCTGGAAGTAAAAATATTAATACATTTTTTAGCCCCCTTACTGATCTGATTACAAAAATGTCCTCTGCGTTTGGTGATCACTGCCTTCACATCTGCTTGGATCACAATATAACGACACCTGTTTTCTTCTGGGTAGGGTGGGCGTGCTGTATTTTCCTTCATTCGTGGACTTTAAATCGTTTATGCTTTGGTACCGTTAATTTTAATCCAATTTGACAATGTCCCTGGGTTAGTGTTTAGCCCATTTATTAAGTTGCTGACACATTTAGATAATGTTGATGACATATATCTCTCTGCTGTTTGTGAATGTTCTAAGCTTGAAAAAATAATTTTAAAATGTTCAACTTGAGCCCTGGCCTGGGTGTCTTAGCTGGTTAGAACGTTATCCTGATACGCCAAGCTTGTGGGTTCAATCCCAGGTCAGGGCACTACAAGAATCAATCCATCAGTGAGTCTGACCAGGTGGTGGAGCAGTGGATAGAGCATTTAACTGGGATGCAGAGGACCCAGGTTCAAGACCCTGAGGTCGCCAGCTTGAGCACGGGGTCATTGGCTTGAGCGTGGGATCATAGATGTGACCCCATGGTCGCTGGCTTGAACAAGGGGTCATTTGCTCTGCTGTGCCCCCCCCCTCATCAAGGCACATATGAGAAAGCAATCAATGAATGACTAGTGTGCCACAAGGAAGAATTGATGTTTCTCATCTCTCTCCCTTCCTGTCTGTCTGTCCCTATCTGTCCCTCTCTCTGACTGTCTCTGTCGCAAAAAACAAACATACAAAAAATCAATCAATGAATAGATAAGCGGAACAACATATTGATGCTTTTCTCTTTCTCTCCCTTCTTTTCTCTCTCTCAAATCAATCAAAAAATTTTAAAACTAAAAATGTTCTGCTTTATTGAAGTATGATTAACAAATAAAAATTGTAGATATTAAACTTGTGTAACATGATCTTTTTGGTAGAAGCTTTTTTGTTAACTAATAATATTTTTTATAGTCTGTCTTACAAAGTTTCAGCCCAAAAGTTTTCTATTCTCAGTATGCTAGCTCATACTTTGAACACTACAATATTTCTGCTGTGTGTCACTGTTTGCATGGAGCCGGGTGGGTGCCTGTGACATGTCTTTGACGTAGTCTGTTGAATTGTCTACCATCTGGCTGTTTTGTTTTGTTTGTTCATTTTTTCACCTTTTTTAAAAATTAAAAATCAGTTGTTAGCGTATGTCTTACTTTTATTAGCAAGTTCCTCTAGAGGTCAACACCTGCAGTTACACATTTCAACATGGCTATACGCAGACATTGGGAAATCACCCCTCCTCCCAAGTCAAATTCATTAACACATGCTGCTCCCTGTCTCTCCAGGCACCTTTGTGTCTTTGAGAGGTGAAAACCTTTAACATCTACCCTCAGCAACTTTCAAGTACAAAACCCGCAATTATTAACTGTAGTCACCATGCTGTGTGTTAGATCTCTAGAAAGTATTTATTTCTTTTTTTATTATGATTATTTTCATTAATTGAATTTGTTGTGATGGCATTGGTCCACACAACCATGCAGGTGTTGTGCACAACTCAATAGACCACCATCTGTATACTGCTTGTGTACCCTTTACCCCAAGCAAAGTCTCTTTTGTCTTCATTTTTCCCCCTTTGCCCACCTCCACCTACCCCACCTCCTTTTCCTCTGTCACCACACTCTGTTGTCTATATCTGTGTGTTATTTATATATTTTTGGCTAATCACTTCACCTTCTTTCATCCAATCCCCTCCTCCCCTGACAACTGTCCATCTGTCCATCTTCTAGCTGGATGTAGGTTCATCCTTTGACCAACATCAACCCAATTTCCCCAGCCTCTGGCAACTCTAATTTCATAAAAACATCTTTATTTTGGCCCCAGCTGGTTGACTCAGTGGTAGAGCATCAGCCCGGCGTGTGGATGTCCCAGGTTCAATTCCTGGTCAGGGCACACAAGAAAAGCGCCCACCTGCTTCTCCACCCTCCTCCCTCTCCTTCCTTTCTCTTTCTCTCTCTCTCTCTCTCTTTCTCTTTTCCTCCCACAGCCATGGCTCAATTAGTTCCCATGCTTTGGCCCCAGGCTCTGAGAATGGCTTCATAGAGCCTCTGCCTCAGGCACTAAAAATACCTCAGTTGTGAACATGGCCCCAGATGAACAGAACAAAAGCTCCAGATGGAGGTTGTCAGGTGGATCCCAGTGGGGGTGCATGCAGGAGTCTCTCTCTCTCTATCCTCCCTCCTCTCATTTGGAAAAGAAGAAAAAAAGAGAAAGAAATCTTTATTTTGCCTTTGTTTATGAAGGATGTTTTCACAACACAGAAATCCAGGTGAACAGGATTTGTTTTTTTTCTGCACAGCAATTTGAAGATGTCATTTTAATTATTTTTTTTTTCTTTTTAGGTAAGAGGAGGGAATATAGTGAAGCAGACTCCTGTATATGCTCGACTGAAATCTATCTGGCAACCCTGTCTGTAGCAGATGCTCGGGTATTGAGCTATTTTTAGCACCTGAGGCTGACATGCTCGAACCAATCGAGCCACTGGCTGTGGGAGAGGAAGAGAGAGAGAAGGGGGAGAGGGAGGGGTGGAGAAGCAGATGCTTGCTTTTCCTGTGTGCCCTGGCCGGGAATCAAACTCGTATGTTCATATGCCGGGCTGACGCTCTATCCACTGAGCAACGCGCCAGGGCCAAGATGTCATTTTATAAAGCAGAGCATGTGAGAGTCCTCACTTATAATTTTTACCCTCAAAATGGACTGAGGGTAACCATCTGTGGTGGAGGATAAGAGCTTAGTATCTGTTATTCCCCCTCCATATCGCCGAGGCCTCTTGTGTGCCTGACCCTAGTGGTGACAGCCAAGAGTTGGCAAGGCCCCCGTTATAGAGAGTGGACATCTTGGTGGAAGACAGGTTGATAAACCAGCCTACAGACACTTCCCAGGTTGTGGGAAGTGCTAAGAGTCCAGCAGAGCAAGGGTCCAGGTTAGCCCGTCTAGCCAGAGATAAAAGGTCATGGCTCACGGTTTTCGTTCTTCCTTTCCTGAGGTCCTGTTTTTCCTGTGGCCATCATAGGTCTCGGGCCAAGCTGGGAACGGGGCATGTTGGCGGGATGGGCCCCTCGGGCCATGTGGCTCCTGTGGACGGCATTTGGGAGAAGCTTTTGCCTCACCTGAGGGGCCTGGATCGGTACCAGCTGGAGGAATTCAAGCTGGGCCTCCAGTGCCCAGAGCTGCTGCCCAAGAGTGCCCAGAAGATACCCTGGGCCAACCTCAAGGCCGCAAGCCCCACGGACCTGCTGGCTCTGCTGATGGAGTACTTCCCGGGAGGACAGCTGTGGGATGTGACCCTCCAGATCTTTGAGAATATGGGTCTGACTTCACTCTGTGAGGAGCTGACAGCTGAGAGGAGTGGTGAGTAGGGGCTGGAGGAATGGGGGACACCAGGGAATGGGGGGACTCCAAGGGGTGGGGCCATGGGGGAGAGACTGAGGGAACAGCTACCCTTAGGGGAGCAAGGATGTTGCTGCTGAAGTTTTATGGGGTCAATCCAAATTGCAGCGAGCTCTAGGGATGCATATGTCACCCCTGAGGCGGAACTGACAGCCCCTGAGACCAGCAGAAACCATCACAACTTCGAAACCATCACAACTTCGGCTGCCACACGTTGGGATTCTTGTTTTTCTTTTTTTTAAGATAAGGAATGGATTTAAATTCCAGGCTGTTCATCTAGAAGAGCCTGGCTCTCCAGACAGATAGGTGGCCCTCAGATAAAAAGAAAAGTCTTCCATTCAGTGTGTTGAGCTACAGTGGGTGGCACCTGCTACGTCGCAGTGAAGCCACGTCCTGGGAGACTTGCATCATCAGGACTGTTGGCAACAGAAAAACGCAACATGTCACGTAGTTAGTGTAACGGTAAAGGGAGCCTGGGACAGGGACCATCTCAGCCTCACTGTGATGTGCCCAGGGGAAAAGATTTCTGTGGGGGTTCCAGGATGACAGGAGAGCTAGCCCTGACCCTGGACAGACTCTGCAGGGGGTTTCTGGTCTGGGGGTGGTTCCACAGCATTGGGTAACCATGGGTGGAGTCTATGGATTTTTGCTCTTTAAAGGAAGCCCAGGACACAGGTTGGCACCCAGGTTAAGTCCTGTAAACGCTAGCCATCCATAGGGTTATAAATGGTTGCGCCATATCTCCTTAGGGTCAAATCTCCTAGGGAGAGTGGCTCACAGCCGCTAAGTACTGGGGAGGGGGGTTGTCAATTTGAGTGAAGACATGGAAGGCTCAGCCCTTTAGCTCACGGGGGACGGGACATCCAGAGTGGTGATGTGAAACACATCGTGGGGACGGCTGGGGTTACAACCCTATTCTTATTGCTTCTCTTCCTATGGTATGTTCTAGAAATATTAAGACTCACGGCTGTGTTCTGGGCATCGTTCGGCGTGGGATAAATCCTCCAACAGTGACTAGTCATGGGTGTCCACCTCCAGGAGAAGGAAAGGGGGAAAAGACAGGATCCATAAGTCTATTGACCTGTGCAATGGAAAAGAGAGAGTAAGGTGGGGGGAGGGAGCCCAAGGTGAGTGATATCAAAGATCTGGTGCTGATGACCTTCATCATCAACCACCATAAGGAGGTAAGATTTGGGCAAAGGCTTGAATATGAGGTAGTGAGCCAACCGGACATCTGGTGGAGATGCCAGACAGGGGGTCTGGCTGGATCCATGTCCCAGACGCAGGGATGTGTTTCACATGTGCCGTCATCTTTTAAAAAGTAGTGTGTTTTCAAAGCAGTTAGGTTGATGAACCGAGGGAACGTGACTCTTCTGGTCCCAAGCTTGTCAGAGAAATAAAGGTTGTACTGAGCACATCCCCCTAGTCTGGGGTCCCTCATATCTCACAATCCCTGTTCCTTTCAGAGATGGCGTGGGGACCCCAACATCTGAGCCAAGACGAACCGGAGATGCCAGGTGAACAATGGGGTGTGTAGACTATTTGATGATGATCAGAGACAGATTACTTGATTGAGAGCTTTATTGGGCTGATGTTTGCCATTCTTTTTCCTGAAGTTTTGTCCGATTGGTGGTACAGTATCTCCCAAATGACACCCTTCCCAATCTGTTCTTCTGTGCAGCTTATTAAACAATGAGTTGCCGTAAGCCAGACGTTCTATCTGGTTCCACTCTAAGTTCTTAGACACCGGTGCCCGTTTCTGGACTTTGTGTTGCCTTAATAAGTAGCTGCATGCGTGAATGCGTGCGTGTGTGTGTGTGTGTGTATGTTTATACCAGTGGCCCCATGGAGATTTTTGTACTGACAAAGTGACACAGGCAGTTACGGAGCAAGTTTAACTTCATTCAGGAAATATATGGCCTTGTGTATAATACAAAATGAATCACAGACTTCACGTAAAATGAAGAACATCAATTCTTTGCCTGATAATTGAGTTCTGATATGTGGGAGCACTCACATGACAATCTTGGCTGCCAACCTTGCTATTTATTTCTGTGCTTGTGGTGATTAAAATGTACTACTGCCTGACCAAGTGGTGGCACAGTGGATAGAGCATCACCCTGGGACGCTGAGGACCCAGGTTAGAAATCCTGAGGTCGCCAGCTTGAGCATGGGATCATAGACATGACCCATGGTCACTAGCTTGAGCCCAAAGGTCGCTGGCTTGAGCCTAAGATCGCTGGCTTGAGCAAGGGGTCACTGGCTCAGCTGGAGCCCCTCTGGTCAAGGCACATATGAGAAGTAATCAATGAACAATGAAAAATGCTACAACTATGAATTGATGCTACTCATCTCTCTCTCTTGCTCTTCCTGTCTGTCTCTATCTGTCTCTCACACAAAAGAAAGTGCTATTTATATCTATATATATCTATATCTGTATCTATATATCTCATCTGTCTGTCTCTGTCTATCTGTCTCTCACAAAATAATGTACTATTTATATCTTGCTGGTACTACTTACATTGTTGGTATCTCTAGTCTCTCCTTCACTCAAGTTGTCTTTATTTATTTTTATTTTGGGGGGGCAAAGGTATGCAGTGTCAAATGGCTATACGTCCATGCTGAGCCATGCAATATATTTAGGATTCCACGCTACGTTTTTTTTATGGGACTCCATGATACATTGGCCCAGACTGGCTGGCTTCAACAACAGGAGTTGATTCTCACAGTTCTGGGGCATAGACGCCCAAGGTCGAGGTGTCAGCAGGTGGGGCTTCCGGCTGAGGCATGGGGGACAAATCGCTCCCTGTGTCTCCAGCTTCCTGGGCTGGGGGGCTGCCGCCATTCCTGAGCGAGTAGCTGCGTTGACTTTATGTGTAATGACCACCTTACCTCAAAGTTCTCTGGAAAGAATAATGCACTCAAATAGATGGACGAGTCCAATAGCTACCCGGTCTTTCCTGTCTAGACGGTATCCTGAAGCCTCAGGACCGTCGCCCGTCTGGTTACCCTGTGGATCCCATCCTGGGACCTCACTTCATCTCCAATTGCATTTTCTTCTCAGGAAGGTGGCCTCCCTTTGTCCCTGTAGACTCCATGTCTATCTGTCTGTCTGTCTGTGCTCTGTCTTAGGGAACCTGTTCTGTGGTAATTTCTTGAGAAGGCACCACGCGCGAGAGAGTTATCGGGAGGTTGCCCAATGGCAGGTCTCTCTCGGGCATCTTTGGGTGAATAATTTAGATGTCACCTTCCAGGCTGATGGGAACATCTCCCCTCGGTGTTTCCAGTGGCTGGAGTCCCCCAGAGCCCAGTGATTGTGTTTAAGTCTGATGCCACTTGGATGTTGTACATTGTAGGGGACCCGTCTTCCTCACTGTGAAAGCTTCTGGTGTCCTCCACCCCGTGTTCTGAAATATCAGGTGACCAGGTGCTGGGGCTGAGCCTCAAGTGGGGCCTTTAACCCTTTGGGTAGTGAGGTTTTTTTCATGCTTGCTGACCCCCCAGGAGTGAATTATTTTTGTTTTTTTCAAAAAATGAAATTAGTTTCTGTTCCAGTTTTATAAACTTAAAATCATGTTTGTTTGATAAACAATGTATAGAAACAAGAAGAACATACATCTGCCTTTTTTTTAATGTTACCTGACACATTTTAAAAACAAATCAATCATACTCTGGATGTTCAGGAGGCACAAGAACGTACATGAACGTCCGTACTACTCAAAGGGTTAAATTTTTTTTTATTTTTCTGAAATGAGAAGCGGGGAGGCAGAGAGACAGACTTCCGCATGCACCTGACTGGGATCCACCTGGCATACCCACCAGGGGGCGATGCTTTGCCCATCTGGGCTGTTGCTCCTTTGCAGCCGGAGCCATTCTAGCACCTGAGGTGGAGGCCATGGAACTGTCCTCAGCGCCCAGGACAACTTTACTCCAGTGGAGGCTTGGCTGCAGAAGGGGAAGAGAGAGACAGAGAGATAGGAGAGGGGGAAGGGTGGAGAAGCAGATGGGCACCTCTCCTGTGTGCCCTGACTGGGAATCAAACCCAGGACTTCCATATGCTGAGCCGACGCTCTACTACTGAGCCATTCGGCCAGGGCCAAAGGGTTACATTTAAATTTTAAAAAACATGTGTCCTTCTGTTCTTAAATATTCTTGTTATCTCTCCGATAGAGATCCTTCCTGAAACACTACTTAGGTGTTGTGTTTCCTGGGATTAATATTTCATTTTTCTCTCTTTCCCTCTCTCCCTTGTTTCCATCTTTATTTTCAGTGTAATTTGAAAGATTACTTCAATTTTCTAGCACACCTGGCCATGAAACATATTATCCCTTCAGTAGTATTTTTAATATCAAAATGATTAATTTCATTTTCCCTTCATAGTATTCTTTTTTTTTTAACATTAGGCATAGTAGCTCCTTAATTATTTTTTTTTATAACTCTTGGGACAATTTTTGATTTCCTGACATATCATCTAGAGTTTCCTGGTCAGAGCAAAGTGATTAAACAATATAAGTATATTTTATATCAATATTAATATTACTTTACAATGTATTTAATATCTTTAAATCTCCTGAGTTTGTTTTTTTTTAATTGCCAATGAATTCTACAAAGGTCACCACTTTAAAAGTGTGGTGTTTGATTTTCTAGCTTTTATACATAAATTAGATTACGGACCTGCATTGCTTTTCTTATCTGATCACATGTTGATCACATGTTTATATGATCAGATATCAGCCTCATTCTTTAATGGATATTTAATATACCATTGTATAGATAGATGTTGGTCTATATCCAAACTCTTCTTCTTGACAGAAATCTAGGCTTCCAGGGGTGGTGACCACACGTGCAAATATACAGAGTTGTACTCCTGACACCTGTATAATCTTATGAACCAATGTCACCTCAATAAAATTCTTTATAAAAAGTAAAATAAAGCCTGGCCAAGTGGTGGTTCAATGGACAGAGCATTTGGCCTGGGATGCTGAGGACCCAGGTTTGAGACTTCGAGGTCGTCAGCTTGAGTGTGGGCTCATTTGGCTTGAGCATGGGTTTACCTGCTTGAGCATGGGTCCATAGACATGACCCCATGGTCGCTAGCTTGAGCCCAAAGGTCACACTGGCTTGTCCTGTTTAAGGGGACCCCATTGCTAAAGAATTCCTGATGCTGAACCATGCCCCCCAAGCACTGTTCTGTTCTGTTCTGTTCTGACTCCTTTTTCTCTTTCAGACCCCAGAAGAGCATGCCGAGAGAGACTGAAGGCTAGGATCCTGGCTATGTGGGACAACATCCCATGGCCCGAAGGCCACATCTACCTCCGTCACGTCACCGAGCAGGAGCATGAGGACCTCACGCGCCTTCTGTGCCCGGGAAGGACTGGAGTCCAGCCCTGTACAATCGTCCTACATGGGGCAGCGGGTGTCGGGAAGACCACCCTGGCAAGGAAAGTGGTGATGCACTGGGTGGAGGGCTCACTGTTCCAGGACAGCTTCTCCTACGTCTTCTATCTCAGCTGTCATCAACTCAAAGACACGGAGGATACCACCTTTGCTGACCTCCTCTCCCGGGACTGGCCCGCCTCTCAGGCCCCTGTTGGATACTTCATGAATCACCCCGAGAAGCTCCTGTTTGTCATCGATGGCTTTGAGGAGATGACCATGCCCTCTGATGGGGATGACAATGGCCCGTCCTGTCCGGACTGGTACCAGCAGCTCCCAGTGGCCCAAATCATGCTCTGCCTGTTGAAGAAGGACCTGGTCCCCGCGGCCACCTTGCTGATCACCACCAGGGACGGTCCCAGCGAAGACCTTAGAAAGGTGTTACAGAATCCACGGTGGATATGGATCCCGGGGTTCACAGAGGCAGACCAGGAGGAGTATTTCTTCAGGTACTTTGGGGACCAACATGAAGCCAGTGACATCTCATGGTGGATCAGAGAGAATGATTCTCTGTGTCATTCTTGTGCTGCACCCCTCGCATGCTGGACAGTGTGCACCTGCCTGAAGCGACTGAGGACCAGATGCCCCACCTTCCAGCTGAGCGCCCAGACCGCCACCGGCCTGTACACCTACTTCTTCTCCAGCTTGCTTGAGGTGGCCGAGGCTGGCTGGTCCAAGCCAAGCTGGTCGCAGCAGTGGCGGGCCCTCTGCGCTCTGGCCGCAAGTGGCATGTGGTCCTCACGCTCCACGTTCTCCAGGGAGGATGTCGAACGCTGGCACCTGCAGGCACCCCAGATGGACGGTCTCCTCCGGCTGAATGTTCTTCAGAAGGTCAGTGACTGTGAGGACTGCATCACCTTCACCCACCAGAGTTTCCAGGCGTTTCTGGGGGCCATGTTCTATGTGCTCAGGGGACAGGAAGGAGCCGTTGGCGGCCTCTCTAAGCGTGAGGAGATAAGGGTGCTCCTGAACAATGCCTTCGTGGGCGCCAACATCTACTGGCATCAAATGGCTCTCTTCTTCTTTGGTCTTCTGAACAGACACCTAGCCAAGGAGGTGGAGGCTACTTTGCATTGTGAAATGTCTCGGGGCATCATGGATACGTTATTAAAGTGGGTGGAGGAGCTACCCACCTCCGGCTTGCTCTCCTGCAGTTTTGAATTCCTCCCGTTCTTTCAGTGCTTGTACGAGATGCAGGAGGAGACCTTGGTCAAGCAGATGTTGAGCCAGCTCCCAGAAGCGGACCTGAATCTGGGGGATCTCCAGCTCCGGGTGACTTCATTTTGTCTCAAACAGTGTCAAAGGTTAAGCGAGCTAAGGCTGTCTGTCAATTGTCTTGCCCCCCAGACGGAGTCTACTTCTGGCTGGGCAACACCAGGGTGAGTAACGCCACATCCTTTCTTTTCCAACGTTCCCTCCTCACAGGCTCCCCGGCCTAAGTTCTACCACGAAAAACTCGGGGCTCTGATGTGGTAGTTGTGTTCTTGATGGTTATGATGGATCAACCATCACTGGTCCGCTTCAGCCTAGGGAAAGATTTTTCTCCGGGTATTGACCTGGGGTCCCTGGCTCCTTGAATGGATCTGATTAGAGAGAGAGCATTTCTATCTCAGTTGCTGCACAATGGAAGGTTGAGATCCCAGACATCATGCTGAGGCACGGTCTTCCATCTGTTGCCCATGACTGAATGGAGTGGGGACTGTTATTACCGTTCCTAGTGAAGACACATGAAGGACAAAAGCAAAAATTTGCTTCTGTTCTTGGGGTCATGGAGTAGCTCAGCCTGGATCAGTGTCCAGCTTCCTCTGTCCAACTCCCAGATCTTAATTAAACCCCATGCTCGATGGGTCTCCTTTGAGTGGGAGTTGGGATGGGAATGGGGCAGATGGAGTTAGCTCAACCCTAAAGCTTGTTCTGATGAGTTTTCCCCCTTTGTCTCCCAGAAGACTAGTCCCAGGACTATTTTATCTACTTCAGGTTCTTAACTCAATGACCTTGTGCCTTCCCCCAACAGTAATGACTTCCATGAATGAACTTTTCCTGGAAGAAGAGTCCCAGAAATCCTTCCACTACTTGGGACTCTTTCCCTATGACCTTGATCCATCATATGGACGCTAAAGACTTTCAGTTTAGATAAGAAAACCTGGTGGTTCTGCTAATTATTGCGGGTTCCAGGGGTGTTTTTTGTCTCTCAGGAGACAGAGCCTGCTACAGATGTTCTCAAGTCCTTTCTTGTTGAACCCTCAAAACTACCAAGAGGTATTGTTTCAATTCTGGTTGGACAAGTTGAAATTTTGAGATTAGTTATTTTGTGTTCAGCCAGACTGGAATTTTAGTAAGATGTTCTGTCTGGAATAATAATAAATGTTCAATATATGCTGGCTGTGGTAGCCCTGGTCATGTTGCTCAGTTGGTTAGAGCATCCTCCTGATATGCCAAAGTTGTGGGTTCAATTCCCTGGTTAGGACATATACAAAAATCAACCAATGCCCTGGCACGTGGTTCAGTGGATAAAGTGTCAACCCGGAGCGCCAGAGGTTGTGGGTTTGACCCTCGGTCGGTCAGGGCACAGGCACGTACGAGAAGCAATCGATGAGTGCACAACTAAATGGAACAACTAAATGAGACAAGTTGATTGTCTCTCTCTCAAATCAATGAAAAATTTTTTTAAAAAATCAAAGAGTGCCTGACCTGTGGTGGCACAGTGGATAAAGCGTCGACCTGGGAACACTGAGGTCGCCAGTTCAAAACCCTGCACTGGTCTGGTCAAGGCACATATGGGAGTGGATGCTTCTAGCTCCTCCCCCCTTTCTCTCTTTCTCTCTCTCTCTCTCTCTCTCTCTCTCTCTCTCTCTCTGTCTCCTCTCTAAAATGAATAAAAAATAAAAAAAGAAATTAAAATAAAAAAAAAATTAAAAAAAATCAAAGAGTGACTGCATAAATAAATGGAACAAAAATCAACATCTCTCTCACTCCTTCTCCTTCTCACTCTCTCTCTTCCCCTTCCTCTATCTCTAAAATCAACTTAGAAAATTTTAACTCCTAGGCCTGACCTGTGGTAGCGCAGTGGATAAAGTGTCGACCTGGGAACACTGAGGTCGCCAGTTCAAAACCCTGCACTGGTCTGGTCAAGGCACATATGGGAGTTGATGCTTCCAGCTCCTCCCGCCTTTCTCTCTTTCTCTCTCTCTCTCTCACTCTATGTCTCCTCTCTAAAATGAATAAAATAAAATAAAAAAGAAGTAAAAAAAAAAAAAAAAAAAAAGAAAATTTTAACTCCTATACTGGCTGTCATTTGTCCTATCTTGGAATGCCTCAAATGTGAAATGTGGACTTTGGTGGTCGCTATTGGGTTATATGAGCAAGTGTCTTCCCCCAAGGGTAAAGTGACCAGACGTCCCACTTCTGGCGGGACAGTCCCGATTTTTGACAGTTTGTCCTGCGTCCCACAGTGTTTTTAAAAAGTCCCGATTTTTGGAAAGAATGCATGAAAAGCTAGGGAACAGCAGGAGAACAGGAAGGGAATATACGGTTTTTGACAGGGAGACCCCGCCTTGACCTGGAAGTGCCCACACTGCCGCAAGAGCTGACTGCCCTGGTGTGGGCCCCGAAACAAAGAACTTCCTATGGGATGTACCTGCTGGGACGGAGGCTGTCAAGTCCCCTAACTACCCATAGGCCTGTGTCCTAGACGCCGGCGTGCGGCTCCAGGCTCTGCGAGGCGCAAGCTGCTCGGTCTCCAGCGGGTAGCCCGGCTGGACACCGGGAGCGGGGCCGCCGCAAGGACAAGTCCAGGTGGGGAGTGTGCACTACCTCTCGTGTGCGAGCACGCCAGCGGCGCTGCCTTGCCTGCTCCCACCCGCTCATGCAGCTCTAGCATCGGTTTTGGGACTGTGTAACCCGATCCCTCTGACTCACTCAAAATTTTCCATATAGTAATATTTCCAAAAATGATCTTTTTAATGAGGTATCATTATTTAAAAAATAGATTGATAAGGAAAAGCTTAAATCTTGGGCATCAGCTAAACTCACAATAGAGAACAAATGCTTAGAAATATTTCATCATTTTGAAACAAACCATGTTTCATACAATAATGCACTAAAAATTGTGGAATACGCGCTGTCTTTACCAGGAACTAATGCTGCGACTGAACGCGTTTTTTTCTAGTAAATAAAGTGTGGACATCAGAAAAATCACAATTAGGTGTTGAGACTTTGAAAGCCATTTTATATGTGAAATATAATTTAACAACTTCTTGTGAAAAATTTCATGACCTTTTAAACGACAGCAATCTACTAAAAGAAATTCACTCAAATGAGAAATATGCCAAAGAATAAAATAATACTATACATAATTTTTAATGTATTATATTTGCAAATTGTACTTATGTTGAAATTTAAAGAAATATATTACAATACTATATTTGCTCCATATAGACCAAATTTTTAATCAAGAACCCCCCAGCCCCTAGTCAATGGTGTCTCGCTTTACCAATTTTAAAATCTGGTCACCCTACCCAAGGGTTACCCCATTTACTATAAGGATTAGTACTCAGTCATTATTCCCTGCTATGATGAGTGATCACCCCAAGGCTTAAGGAGATGTCACACCTGCCCGAGAGGTGACCAGGGATCCTCTGAGGCTGAGGTCACTTCTTGTTTCTCTACAACACAGCTCTTCCCGTGTTTCCTCTGTGGGTTTTAACTGTCTGTCTAGCAGGATGAATGGGGATGTTAAACATATGAAACACAGGCGTGCATACACATACATGCATGTGCACACACATATGCACTTAAGGTTGGAAAGAACTATTCTAACTAATGCTACCATTCTGGGCTCATGGATGTATGAAGTAGGAACTTTATATCTTTCAGGAACATTAGGAATAGGTTCTTTGTTTTACTTCCCTGATCTCGTCTGAGATTAAAAACAAAAATTATGGCCCTGGCTGGTTGGTTCAGTGGTAGAGCATTGGCCCAGCATGTGGAAGTCCCGGGTTTGATTCCTGGTCAGGGCACACAGGAGATGCGCCCATCTGCTTCTTCACCCCTTCCCCTCTCGCTTCTCTCTCTCTCTCTCTCTCTCTTTTTCTTTCTCTTCTTCTCCTGCAGCTATGACTTGATTGGAACAAGTTGGATCCAAGCGCTGAGGATGGCTCCATGTACTCTGCCTTAGGCACTAAGAAGAGTTCCGTTGCTGAGCAACAGAGCAACAGCCCCAGATGGGCAGAGCATCGCCCCCTAGTGGGCTTTCCAGGTGAATTCTCATTGAGAGGCATATGTAGGAGTCTGTCTCTGCCTCCCCCTCCTCTCACTAAATAATAATAATAATAAAATGATGACCTTTCAGAGACAGAAAATTGGAGCATAAATTGGAGATTAAATAATACTAGGAAGCAGAGTTCCAAATTCTCCTCAGGTCTGCTTTATTTAGTCTGAACTTTTAAGGATTAAGTGTTTGGTTCACCTCACCTCACTTCGGTGGTTGCTGTCCTCTGACATGAAGTGTTGAGGACTGTGGGAATTACACATGAGAACTACACTTTTTGGGTTATACATTTTTATATCCAGAATGCTAGTGAATACCCACACTGTTTATTAGAATTTTTTTTCCTTTTTCTTTTTCTTTTTTTTTTTTTGTGACAGAGACAGAGACAAAGAGGGACAGCTAATGATAGACAGACAGGAAGGGAAAGAGATGAGAAACATCAGTTCTTTTCCTTAGTTGTTCATCTATTGCTTTCTCATATGTGCCTTGACCAGGGAGCTACAGCAGAGTGAGTGACCATTTGCTCAAGCCAGTGACCTTGAGCTTCACACCAGCAACCTTTGTGCTCAAGCCGATGACCATGGGTCATGTCTATGAGTCCATGCTCAAGCCAGTGACCTCGGGGTTTCAAACCTGAGTCCTCTGTTGAGCACGGACTCTCGAACCTGGGTCTTCTGCATCCCAGTCCAACACTTTATCCTCTGCGACACCACGTGGTCAGGCATCTTTTTTTCTTTTTTAAAAAATCATAAATTAATTTTTAGAGAGAGAGAGAGAGAGAAACATTGATTTATTGTTCCACTTATTTATGCACTTATTTTTTGACTCTTGTATATGCCCTGCTTGGGGATCAAACCCACAACCTTGGCATGACACTTTAACTGACTGAGCTACTGGGCCAGGGCCCTAGGGTCTTTTCTTCTTGCCCCACTGTAGACCATATTCTAGGTGTTGGCCAAGGTTCATTTACTCATCAGCCTTCTCTCTTTCCCTTATAAAGGACAACAAGGCTTGTCCATTCCAAGGTACACCAATGGCAGGACATCTGCTCCGTGTTCCACAATGGGCACCTGAGCAAGCTGGACCTGAGCAACAGCAAGCTGAGTGCTACGTTTATGAAGAAACTCTGCTACAAGCTGAGAAACCCAAGGTGCAAACTGCAAAAACTGACGTAAGTGCGAGAGAGACTCTCCTCAGTTTGCCGAACACCATAGTGGAACCATCCGACTATTTTGATTCCCATAGTAAATATCTATCTATTTACCACAAAGTAAAGCTAAGTGTCAGAAAAATAAAATAAAGGTGTTTGTATTAGTGAAGCTACTACTTAAGGTAGGTTGAATTTTTTTAAAAATGAGAATCTATCATGCACTGTATTTTTCAGTCCATAAGACGCATCTAGGGTTTTAAGGAGGAAAATAAGAAAAAAATATTCTGAACAAAATGGTGTGTTAAAATGTTTAATAAAATATACCACAATAATATTTCAACCATGTAAACTCAACAGCAGTATTAACAACCATTAACACTGTTATTAACACATGAGAAAAGATTTTAATGTTCAAATACTCCTCTAGTTGTCTGGGAACCTGCAGCACCTAAAAAAAATTAAAAAATGAACACTCGCTTCATAAGATGCACAGGCATTTTCCCCTCCACTTTTGGGGGAAAAAAATGCGTCTTATGGAGTGAAAAATACGGTATTTTTTTCTTAAGACCTCTAAGGGAGGCTGCTGATGCTGATTTGAGTTGGATACAAAGGAGTGGAGAGTTTTTAAGACATTATAGGGGCATCTCTATCTCCATTCAGGGGCCGTGAACAGAACAGATAACTCTTGTCTTCATGGGGCTTCCTTTGTGTTGGAGAAACACACCTGAATGATCAGAATTGTGGGATGGTGACATTTCCCAAGGAAGAAGAAAACCAGTTTCTTGAGAAGGAACTCCCCTCTCTAAATAGAATTTGAGGAAAGACCTAGTAATTGAAACTAGAGCATTGTTTCGAACTCCATGGTCTTCTGGTATAACAGTGATAGAAACCACAGGGGCTCAAACCCAGCATGAAGACAGGAAAGAATGAACAGGTGGAAATAGACCTTGTGTAGAAGCCAGAGAAGAAATACCTGGTAGAGTTCAAGTGAGTCATGTCCAGGGTTGAATCTGAGAGTCCGTTTGGTTGGATAGTTTGGAGTCTTGGCCAATTAATTCTACCTTACTCCTCACCCACCATCTCATCATGCCTCATGGTCAGAAAAATCAGATACGTGCTGATTCAATGGATTCAGAGCAGAAGATCCCAAAATCATGACTTCCCTCACACTTCAGAGTGTTGAAGGAACTGGATCAAATACATGGGAGGAAGGACTTTCAACCTTTTTATCTCTCCCCACCACCATTTTGGTTCTGTCGTTTTTTAGTCTTGAAGATAAGGAGAAGCAGCCTGACCAGGTGGTTTGCACAGTGAATGGAGCATCAGCCTGAGATACTGAAGACCCAGGTTCAAAACCCCAAGGTTGCTGGCTTGAGTGCCTAATCCGGCTTAAGCACGGGGTCACCGGCGTGAGCATGGGGTCATAGGAATGACCCCATGGTCGCTGGCTTGAAGCCCAAGGTCGCCGTGTTGAGCAAGGGGTCACTCACTCTACTGTAGCTCCCCGGTCAGAGCACATAAGAGAAAGCAATCAATGAATGACTAAGGTGCCGTAACTACAAGTTGATGCTTCTCATCTCTCTCCCTTCCTGCCTGTCCTGTCTGTTCCCCTCTCTTTCCCTTGCTTAAAAATAAAAGATAAAAGAGGGTTATCTTCACCAGATCTTTCAGGTATGACCTTGGAAGAGTCGAAAGAGGAACAGCTTAATTGACTCCTGACTATATGTCCAACTGAGCTGTGTGAGAGACTCTTTGGGGAATGTCTTTTAGATTCTTCTTCAAAGGTTCTCTACCATGACTCAAAAATCAAACTGTGGGTTTCTCTCACATTGTGTACATCCTGGAGGGTCTCTCGGCGGTGTGTTTTCATGATAGAAAGGAAAGGGGAGGACGTCCCATTCCCTATCCCCCACCCCTCCTCCAAGCTAGCTCTCTTGTGGCCTCTCTCCTGCAGGTGTAGATCGATGACCCCGGTCAGGGTCCTGAGGGAGCTGGTCCAAGTACTTCATGGCAACCGCCGGCTGACACACCTGAACTTGAGCTCCAACAGCCTGGGAGCCGCTGTGTCCACCATGATTTTCAGAACCTTGAGGCACTCGGCATGCCACCTCAAGTATCTATGGTAAGACCCCCCACCCCGGGTATGATGACGCATGGGGAGAATAGGAGTCATGAGCGGATAGTGAGTGAACCGATCCAGAAGATTAGCAGAGGGAAGCAATGAACATGGGTGTAGACAGCAGAGACGTCTCAGATAACACTGGGGAACAAAACTTTTGTTGCATTTACAAAACACTGTTCTTACCTAATTCGAATCTGCTGATCTCAAATATGACATTAGTTTTTCTCTGTAAGCTACAGTTTTTTTGCAATTCAAGATTTTAGGTTTTCATCTTATTGCAAAATTTTTAACATTTAGTTTAACATAATGAAGTAGAATGTCTTCTTGGGCATCATCTTTGTGAAAATATAATAATTTATATAATGCAGTAAATATACTAATACACTTAAAGATTTGATTGCATCAGAATTGGTCTACAGTTTCAAAATAAAACATATTAAAACACTTATTTTTATCATAAAATTTGTGCAAAACTTATTTAAATTCTATTCAGGCAAAAATTTGCGTTTGTAGCTCTTCCATTTGTGTACTTGTTGAGGACAATCTCGTTTGATGCTCTAGCAGTAGTCTGTCTGCTCATCACTAACAGCTCCAAGATTTTCGGGAAACTTATCAAGGTGGCTGTTTAGGAAGTGAATCTTAATGCTCATGTTATATCCAATGTCGCAGAAAGCCAACAGCATCCTTTAAACCAGAAATTTATAGTTTTCTGCTTTTTTGTTGCCAAGGAAGGTCTTTGTAACTGCCACAAAAGACTGCCATGCTGCTTTCTCCTCCTTATTCATCTTCCTGGCAAATTCTTTGTCATGTATGAGGGTTCGAATAAGAGGTCCATCAAATACACCTGCTTTTATCTTCTCAAAAGACAAAGCAGAAATAATATGTTGAAGCATTCACTTTCTCTACTCAAAACCAGAACAAACTGCCTCATTAAGCCAAATCTGATGTGAAGTGGGGGGAAAATGATCCTGTCTCAATTAACTACAGGTTCATTCACAATATTTTGCATCCCTACTTCCAGAGCTTCATGTTTTAGCCACTCCTTCTGTCTCCAGTGTTTCTCCGGAGCTTGGCTATCCCACAAACACAGAAAGCAAGGATACTTCGTGAAACCTCTCTCTTGTTCTAGCAGGAAATTTACCATTTTAAGATCCACACAAATGATCCAGTTATGCTCCTCATACTTCAGAAAGTCAAGGACAATTTTTATGTCATTATAATCTTCTTGCAGATGAGTTGAATAACCAATTGAAACCCCTGCATAAACATTACCGTTGTGTAGGAGAACACATTTTGGGCTCCGTTTAGAGCTGTCAAGAAATAGCCGCCATTCTGTTGGACTGTAAGTGGTAACACCTAGCTGGCTGAGAAGATTACTGATATCATGACAGTAAACAGAGTGTTTGTCTTTGGAAAGAAAAGTCCACAAAAATTTGTTCACGCTTCCTAAAATGGGATACTTTAGCTGACCAATAAAATACATTCTTTTCTTGAAGCCTAGAGGCTAATAACTCAGCTGCTTTCTTTCATAGGCCCAAATTTCTTACTAAGTCATTTAATTCGGATTAGCTAAACTGCTGAGGGGTTAATGACTGCTTGGCATGAGAAGAAGACCCTTCAGATTCTACAACCATTTCCTCATGCATCTTATCAAAATATACTTGATCACCATATTCACTTTTTTCATCCTTAGAAGAAATAAAACCATTGAAAACTGGAACTGGGAGTGTCTTGGAGTGTGGGATAGGTCGTATTGCTGAAGGAATATTAGGATATGCAATCATATGCCATTTTTTTCTAATGCTCTTTTTATGGATCAGACAGAAATAACAGTCACTGCTGTGGTCCTTAGGTTCACGCCAAACCATGGGAATACCTAAAGGCATTCCTTTGCCTTTTCCTTTTGTCCAGTCATGAAGCATTTCCTCACAATTATAACACACAATATGAGGAGCACAATTCTTGTCTTGATCACCAAGGGAAACTTGAAAATAGGCAATATATGCACGTGTCACAAATGATGAAATATTGCGCCTTTGATGTTGAAGTGTGTAACAGACACATATATAACAGGTGTCAGGACTATTCTTACATTTATGCCTACTCAAAGAAGCCATGATTTAATCTTAAAACAAAATAAGAGGGTGTTTTTATCAGATCATAATATTTTACTTTTAAAAACAACTACAATTATGTAAAAGTGATGTTTGTAAAACATGGATTGCCTTGTGGTATGTTCAGTCCAAGAGTCGATGTCCTTTAACTCCAATTTAAAAACCAATGTATGCCATTAACTGTAACAAAAAGAAATTAAAATTGCATAAAAACTAGAGCATGCACCAAAAAACCGATTTCAGATTTGGAATCAGTGATGCAGAAATATATAGAAACAGTTCTGAGATCTCATGCAACAGAAAATGAAAAAAAAATATTCCCCAGTGTAATGTAGATCAGAAGCACCAAGGCAGGGGCACATTGAAACACAGATTTCTTTCTCTACAGACAAGCACAAGAGAGACAGACTCCTCCACAGAGAGCAGGCTGACACCTGTCGGGGTGGCGGGGGAGGGGGGGGGTCCTGGGTGAGGGCGGGGGAAGACAGAGCCAAAAAGGACAAAATAAAAAACATGGAGAGGGACAACAGTTTGGTCATGGTGGGGAGGGAGACAGTAGAGGAGGGCATGAGAGGATAAATGGTGATGGATGTAGACTTGACTTGTGGGGACGTGAATGCATAGTGTGATGTACAGAGGTGTGTTATGGAATCGGGCACCTGAAACCTGTATGATTAGGATAACTAATGTCACCCTGATAAATCTGAGAGCTGGCCAGCGTGTTCTGGGGCCCGCCCGATACTGCCAGCTCCAAGCTGATGCTGGACCACGGACCACACTTTGGTGCTGACTGGGGGCGGGTGTGGGGGGCCACCCTGCCTCTGGAAGGGATCAGCCGTGGGGACAAGTCCGCCTCTGTTTCTCCACCAAGGGGACCCTGCCAGATGCAGACCCCTCCGCCCAGGAGCCACGGCCCATTTTAGGGCCTCTCTTTGACAGGTTGGAATCCTGTGGCCTCACAGCCACGACTTGTTATCCTCTCTTTGTGGAACTGAGTTGGAACTGCAGTCTGCATTTCCTCAGCCTGGGGGACAACGACCTCTCTGGGATGGAGGTGACAAACCGCTGGAAGCCCTGTGACATGTCCAGGTGTGCCCTGAAAGAGCTCTCGTAAGTCTTCTTGCTCTATATATACCCAGTATCTTCTTTGCGAGTTTGAGTGGCGGGGCAGGGAGTATGTTTTTGGGGAGCCTTGGGTGGGAAGGGTCCCTGTGTCATATTGACCTATCCTGTTGACACAGACCTCATCACCTTTTTATATATGTCCCACCTTTCTCCTTCAGCGAGTTTTGCCTCCAGCGTGACTGCGGGCCTTGTGGCGTCTCTCGTTTAATCCCATCACCTTCCACTAGCCTCCCCTAAACCCTGGGTCGTTTGGCTGGGGACAGTTTTGTCCTTTAGGCTACATTTTACAATGTCCAGGCACATACTTGGTGTTCACAGTTGGGAAGGGAGAGGGATGCTATGGGAATGGAATCGGTGAAGACCAGTTATGTATCAACACCCTACAAGGAAGTGGGGGCTCCCCCATATCCAACAATGATCTGGCCCAAAGCTCCATAGGGCAAGGATTGAGAAGCTGTGACCTGCCTTTTTCTCCCTGAAGCTTTTCTTCTTTTGTTTTAATTTTTCCATTGATTTCAGAAAGAGAGAGAGAGAGAGAAACATCAACTTGTTTCACTTAGTCTGTTTACTTGTGTACTCATTGATTGCTTCCCGCACATGCCCTGACCAGAGATTGAACCCACAACCTTGGCGTGCTGGGACGACGCTCTATCCACTGAGCCACCCAGCCTGGGTGAAGCTTTTGCTCTTTATTCAATCTATTTTCTTTAAAATAATTTCTTTTTACCTGACCAGGCGGTGGCACAGTAGAGTGAACCTGAGAACCCAAGTTGGAAACCCCGATGTTGCCAACTTGAGTGCAGGGTTTACTGGCTTGAGCGTGGGATCATAGACATGACCGCATAATCGCTGGCTTGAGCAAGGGGTTATTCGCTCTGCTGTACACCCTCCAGTCAAGGCACATATGAGAAAGCAATCAATGAACTAAGGTACTGCAACTATGAGTTGATGCTCCTCATTTCTCTCTCTTCCTGTCTGTCTGTCTATCTGTCACTCTCTCTCTCATTTACTCATTAGAGAAAAATAAAATTATGAACTGTTGACTCTGTTGCATGCCCATCACCCAAAGCCAAAATCATTTTCCATTGATTCAATTTCCTCTTCCCATGATGTTTGGGTCCCACCTGTGTGGCCCAGGGGACTGGGCACTTGAGGAAGCGAAGTGGGGGTCACCAAGGCTCACTGACCATGACTCTACCCCTTCCACAGCCTGGAGAAATGCAACCTGTCAGCCGCCAGCTCCGAGGGGCTCGCCATGACCCTCACCGGCACCCAGAGGATGTCTCAGCTGTGCCTGGGCTTTAACCAGCTCCGGGATGACGGTGTCCGGTGGCTCTGTGCCTCCCTGCATCAGCCCGACTGTGCCTTGGAGAGATTGGTGTAAGTCTCTCTTGGCTATGTCCCGGAAAGCGACTCTCCCTAAGGGTCAGTGTGGGGGACAGCAGTGGCCTCTGCATCGGGTCCCGTGTAGGCCCTGAGCAGTCACACAGATTCTGGGTCTAGTGCCCCCGTGTGTGTCGAATCCATCTGGGGGTGGGGGGGCACACGGAATTCCCATGTTAGTAGGGACCCCAGGGACTTTGGACGGTTTCAGTCCGCTGATACTGGCGCTCCTATCTCCAGACACAGAGTGGGCACCAAAGCTGGGGGTTGGGGGGGGGGGGTAAGACAGACAAGCTTCCCGCCTGGGTGAGGGATGTCATTTTATGAGTGAGGTACTGAAAAATCCAGAGTTGTTCAGGTATGAAGGAAAACAAAGAATGAATCTACAAGACGTGGAGGGATTGGTTTTCCAGTGGGGTCTTCCCCTCACCAACTGAATGAGGAGGTTGATGTTGAAGCAGAGACTTGGAGAGACAGAGGGAGGGATGGAAGGAGGGTGGGAACATATATAATAATTATAAGTTCCATTTAATAAGTTCGTATATAGTCCTGTATGCATATATGTACGATCTACAGTTGAGATAAGATGTATTACATGTATATATGATTGTGCATACATAAAATGTATAATTTAGGTGCCATCTGTTATATAATACGATGACATTTTACACGTCCTGTCTCTCATGCTTTATCTATATATCTGTTAACCCTGTCACCTCTCCATGTGACATAATTCCTATAGCTTGTGCTGTACACTTACCAGGTTCTGTCTCGAGCACTTTATACACACAGGGCTCGTGGGGGCGTGATAGCCCCTGTGACCCACCCTCATAGTGTCCCCCATGGGAGCCACAGAAATGAAGGGATGACCCCGCCTGTGGGCAGCGAGCAGTCTGTGATGACTTGGCTACCTCCCAGCCCGTGTCCAACTGACTCCAGAGCCCAGGGTTCATCCCCAGCCAGCTCAGGGTCACCGAAAGTGCTTTCCCTTTCTCTAATTTTACCTTTGACTTCCATTTTTAAAACTTCTCACCTTAAGCTTTATTTATTTATGTATGTATGTATGTATGTATTTATTTATTTATTTATTTATTTATTTGACATGTAAAAAGCTGTACACACTGACCATGTACGACTCGGTGAGTCTGTGGATACGTGTCCACCTGTGAGACTGTAACCACCATCAAAGCCGTGAGCGTGCCCGTCACCTCCCAACGTTTCCTCCACTCCTCTACAAATTGTTATTATTATTATTATTATTATTACAACACTTAACATAGAATCAACGCTCTTAGCATATTTTTTTCTTTCATTAGATGTATTCGGGTGACACTGGTCAACATAAGTAGACAGGTTTCAAGTCCCCAATTCTACAACACATCACTGTACGCCGTATTGCATGTTCACCCTCCCAAGTCAAGTCCTTGCCCATCACCGTTTATCCCCCCTGTAACCTCCTCTACTCCCCACCTGCAGTCACCACACTGTTGTCTGTATTTCTTTTTCATTTGTCCTTTTGTGCTCAATCCCTCCAACCTTCCTCACTGACTACACACACACACACAGCCCCGCCGGTGGCTGTCAGCCTGCTCTCTGTCTGTGCGTCTGTCTCTGTTTTGCTCATTTGTCCAGTCTATTCATTCAAGTTCACATCAGAGTGAGATCATATGGCCATTGACTTTCCCTGATGTCCCACTGAGCATGTTTTCAAGCATGAACAGTGTATTGTTGGTGGTAGGCACGATGCCATGTATTGGATCTCTGGGATTTATTGATCTTGCAAAACTGAAACTTTGTATGGCTTGACTATCATTATTTATTTATGTATTGATTTATCTATTTGTGACAGAGACAGAGAGAGAGAGACAGAGAGAGAGAGACAGAGAGAGAGAGGGACAGATAGGGACAGACAAACAGGAAGGGAGAGAGATGAGAAGCATCAATTCTTTGTTGAGGCACCTTAGTTGTTCATTGATGGCTTTCTCATATGTGTCTTGACCCGGTCAGGGGCTACAACAGACTGAGTTACCCCTTGCTCAAGCCAGCGACCTTTGGGCGCAAGCCAGTGACCATGGGGTCATGTCTATGATCCCTTGCTCAAGCCGGCGACCTCAGGGTCTCGAACCTGGGTCCTCCATGTCCCAGTCTGACATTCTATCTACTGCACTACCACCCAATCAGACTGACCATCATTCTTTTATTGTTGTTTTTACCACAATGATGGGCACATTCTTGCCACACTTGCTGTCCAAGTCCCGGACAAGACAGGCTCGGTCAGCACACACACAGACACTCAGCGCCTCCTGGGCCGGGAGCTGGGGTGAGGGACAGCATGCTGGCTGAGTATGCCTAGGGGCATTGGGGTGGGCTGTACCCTGAGCCGCCTTGTTGCTGTGGCTCTCGCCCAGCAGGCTCTGCGGTTGCCAGCTCAGCGCACCCGGCTGCAGGGACTTGTCAGATGCCCTCCTCCAGAATGAGAGTCTGACTCACCTGGACCTGAGGAAGAACACCCTGGGGGACGAGGGCGTGCGGCTTCTGTGCCAGGCCCTGAGCCGTCCGGACTGCCGCCTGCAGAGCCTGGAGTAAGTGTCCCCCTTCCCTGCATGTGTCTGGGTCTTTGTCCTGGGTGTAGATGTGACCCTCAGCCTCCGTGAGCCTTCGGTTTTGTTAGAGGTGGTGGCATGCATGGGGCATTGCAGTGCCTGTTTGGGGGAAAACGTGCAGCTGTTACAACTAACCACAATGCATGTCCATGGGCCCCATGGGTGTCATGGCTCCAATTAGCAGGAGAATTCTGCCTAGAGCCATCTTTGTGGCCATGGTGTATTCCAGCCAACGGAGATGAAATAACACCTGCATGAGCAGCAGGTGCTCTGGGCACTCTGCAGGATACCAGACAAGCTCCCAGGAACTCTCTCCCAGTTCAGTCACCCAGGACACATTGACTGTCCCCAGCACCAAGCTGGGACAACCCCTGGGAAATACCATCCACCAGGGAGGGTCACCACAGACTCTGGGCGCTGGGCCTGTGAACATCATCAGCCCAGCCTGTTCCAAGACTCTGGGCTTCTACTGATAAAGCAGGGGTTCTGCTTAAATCACATGATCTACACCATTTAGACATGAGCCTCTTGTAAACATGAGAACGGGAGGGACTCTTCCAAAAACCATATCCCGGCCCTGGCCTGTTGGCTCAATGGATAGAGTGTCAGACTAGGACACAAAGGACCCAGGTTCAAAACCCCGAGGTCGCCAGCTTGAGTATGGGTATCGCTGGCTTGAATGTGGGATCATAGACATGACCCTGTGGTTGCTGGCTTGAGCACAAGGTCTCTGGCTTGAGCAAGGGGTCACTGGCTCTGCTGTAACCCCTCGGTCAAGGCACATAGGAGAAAGCAATCAATGAACAACTAAGGTGCCACAACGAAGAATTGATGCTTCTCATCTCTCTCCCTACCTGTCTGTCTGTCTCTCTCTTTCTCTGTCAAAAAGAAATTTCTATTAGATCTTGCAGATTAAACAAGTACCTGATAGAAAATAATCAGACTGGGCACCTCGAGAGGATAGAGAGGTGTCTCGGCATGTTGTTTTCTTTCTTCTAATAAAGTCTGCAACTCCTACCCGTGCCCAGTCTGATTATTTTCTATCATTCTGGTGCCGAAACCGGGAACAAGGTACCAGAGGCCTGGATGATCCCCCTCCAGCAACCAAACTTACTACCAGGGAAGCAGTGGGCAGCGGCTGCTTGTCCCGGGCTTGCTCCCTATTTCTGTTTGGCTGTGTGGACCTAGGTTGATTGGCCGGCTACCCGACCTTGTCATGAACTCCTGCCATATCAGAAGGTAAGGAATTTCTGCTCTTTCCTAATCTCCAGTAGGCTCCTCTCCTTCCCTCACCCTCATTCTACTCTCTAAATTTTACAGTTTGGGAGGTCTCTACTCCGGGCTGCCTGCTTCTACGGACTTCTACGAAAGTCTAGGCACCTAGCCAGGTTGCTCTCTATTACTCTGGAACTGAGGTCTCTGGTGACGATTGGTTTCCTCATCTCCCACACCTACTCTACCCAGAATAGCTGAGTCAGAGGACACTCTTTCTCTCTCTCTCTATTCTCCACCCACGATGGGCTCCTCCCAATCTCAGGCCTCAGAGACTACTCCTTTGGGATGCCTCTTTAAAAAACCTCACCAAATTCTGTCTCAGTAACATGGCATGGCCTCAGTACAGACTAGATAATGGCTCCCACTGGCACAAAAACGAAACTTTTAATATTAACATCCTCCAGGACCTAGACCAGGGGTCCCCAAACTAAGGCCCATGGGCTGCATGCAGCCCCCTGAGGCCATTTATCCAGCCCTGCCGCACTTCCGGAAGGGGCACCTCTTTCATTGGTGGTCAGTGAGAGGAGCACAGGATGCATCCGCACCCATAGTTCCCATTGAAATACTGGTCAGTTTGTTGATTTAAATTTACTTGTTCTTTATTTTAAATATTGTACTTGTTCCCATTTTGTTTTTTTACTTTAAAATAAGATATGTGCAGTGTGCATAGGGATTTGTTCATAGTTTTTTTTTTATAGTCCGGCCCTCCAATGGTCTGAGGGACAGTGAACTGGCCCCCTGTGTAAAAGGTTTGGGGACCCCTGACCTAGACAATCTCTGTCACCGGACTGGGAAAGCCTCATAAATTCCTTACATACAGGCTCTCTTTCTTCTACCTTTGTTCCTGTCCTTAATCTCTGTGCTGCCTGTTCTCTGCGGACTCCCAGCTCTCTCCTCCTCCTGCCTGACACCCAGGGCCACCTCTCTCTTCTCTCCAGAGAGCGCCTCAGGGCGCCTCTCTCTCCTCTCCAGAGGGTGCCTCTCTCTCTCTCCTCTCAAGAGGGTATCTCGACAGGTTGCTTTCTTTCTTCTAATAAAGCTTACAACTCCAACCCGTGCCCAGTCTGATTGTTTTCTATCAGTACCGAAGTGTGGATGAAACCACATCTTCACCATGTTCTCCCACCTCTCCATTCCCCTTCTTGGGAGCCACCAATACTTTCTGTGTCTGTTTATGTGCAGATAAAGATAAGTGAGGTTGTATGTTTTTACTCGGCATTTAGCAATGTGAAAGCAGGCAGCTCACACCGCAAATCGAGAACATTGCCTATTGCTACATAACAACCTTAACTCCCTTACGACAAGAACATCATAATTTGCTGAACGGGTGCAACGCATTATGTGGTAAGGACTCTGGTTGCTTCTGACCTTCCGAAAAAAAAAAAGAAAGATGGAAAATATTAGGTGGTGTATCTGCCTATTTGTATCATTTTGGAGGCATGTAGATACCTACTTCTACATAGAATTAGTCCCTAGGAAGGGTAACCAGTGGTGACCAAAACTTTAACATTGTTGCCAATTGTTCTCTACTGACTAACATCGCGACCCACCAGGCAGTCACATACCATGTTCTTAAACCTCCTTGGTGTTTTTCAGTTTGAGAGGTAGGAAAACCGTAGCTCTACCTCCTCCCCGCTCCCATGGAAATATTGAAACTTGGGCAAGAGTAGAGAGAGGAGCATGTAGTCATCTCCCTTATCCATCTTCAACAATTATTGATTTCATGGCCTGTCTCCTTTCCCCTTAACCCTCACCAACACTCTCCCCCTCAGGATTATTTTGAGGTCAGCCCTAGTGCTCATATCTCTTATTTGGAAACTCAGAAGGTTTTGTGTGTCTGTATCTCTGAGAATGGAGTTGAGCAGTTTTCTTTTTTCTTTTTCTTTTTCTTTTTTCTTTTTAATTAAGTGAGAGGCAGGGGAGCAGAGACAGACTCCCGCATGCACCCTAATTGGGATACAGCCGGCAAGCCCACTAGGGGGTGATGCTCTGCCCAGCTGGATTGCAGCTCCCTTGCTTGGCAACCAATCTATTTTAGCACCTGAGGCTGAGGCCATGGAGCCATCCTCAGTGCCCGGGGCCAACTTTGCTTGAATCATTTGAGCCATGGCTGCAGGAGAGGAGTAAAGAGAGAGAAAGGGGCGGGGGTGGAGAAGCAGATGGGCGCTTCTCCTGTGTACCTTGGCCAGGAATTGAACCTGGGACTTCCACATGCTGGGCCAATGATCTACCACTGAGCCAACCAGCCAGGGCCAAACAGTTTTCAAACGTTAAAAGATATCTGTGTGGCTGTCCAAATGAAAGCCTCTTGATAAAACCTGATGACTGTTTCTTTTTCCAATTGAGGTTTGTTTTTTTATCCCCTACTGACTTGTAGGTGGTCTTCCCAGTGGAAATTTAGCCATTGTGTCTGATTGGCATAGATGTTTGTCTAGTCGGCAGTTCCCTTAGACTTGGCACCTGACAGCGTTGACACAGGGATGTTCTCATGTAGGTGTGCATGGCTCAAGGAGTGTACCTTAGGTATTGCCTTCTCTGCTCTAGGGGGGGGGGGCTCACTTTCATTGTCTCACCTGTCCCTCTCCATCTGTCTCTTTCCTGTCTCTCTGTCTCTCTCTCCATCTGTCTCTGTGTCTCCCTCTGTCTCTCTATATCTGCTTCTCCCTCTCTGTCTCCTCTCTCTATCTCTGTCTCTCCATCTGTCTCTATGTCTTCTCTCTGTCTCCATCTGCCTCTCTCCTCTCTGTCTCTCCTTCTTGTCTGTCTCTGTCTATCTCCTCTCCCTTGTATCCCTCTCAACCCTTCCTTCCTCTCATTCTCTCTCCAAATTTACCTGGATTGCTCCCTTTGAACTCATTTTGGTACAGTAGCTAATTCTTGGGGAATAGATCCCCCCTTATGTGAGATTTTAGTGTTTGGTTCTTTTGTTTGTTTGTTTTCAGCTCACCTGTTGAGCTCAGAGGCTGAAACACATGTTCTGTGTCAGCACCGTGGAGTTTGGGTCCTCTCTAGGGAGTGGCACAGAGAAGCGAGCTTTCTGGAGGATCTCTCTTACTCTCTGTCTGTCCATCTGTCTTTCTGTCTGTCTCTCTCATGGATAAAGGACCAATGTGGGGCCAGGATGAGAAGTCCTCTCCCACATCCCTCTTTTCCTTTGGCAGAGGGTGAGGTGGACCAGTGTTCCCAAAGCCTGGGGACTCGAGATGACGGTCCCTCTCTCCCCTCCCCCTCCCCCTTCCCCTCCCCCTCCGGTGTGTTTTTATCTTGCAGTGTGTCTGACTGCTCTGTCACAGCCAAGGGATGCCGGGAGCTGGCAGATGCCCTCTGGCACAACCGAAGCATGAAGGTGTTGGATATCGGGAGAAACCAGGTTGGGGATACCGGAGGGAGGCAGCTATGTGAGGCCGTGAGACGTTCCCATTGTGCACTGAACACACTTGGGTGAGCCACCCCTCCTGCTCTTGGGTGGGGATGGATGTGATGTCTTCACATGGGGGTGGGGGTAGGGAGGGGGTGGGAGTAAGAAGCTGAGATGTGAAGGACAAAGACCTGTTATCTGATGTCTCATTGTGGGGTTGATTGTCCACGAGAAACTGATCCAATACGGTGTGTCAGCTGTAACTGAGAAATAAAAAATTATTTAGATTTTAAAAAATGATTACCAAATAGAGCCTGACCAGGTGGTGGCACAGTAGATAGAGCGTCGGACTAGGATGCAGTGGGCCCAGTTCTGAAACCCCAAGGTCGTCAGCTTGAGCGTGAGGTCACATATGTGACCCCATGGTTGCTGGCTTGAGCCCAAGGTTGCTGGCTCGAGGCCAAGGTCACTAGCTTGAGCAACAGGTCACTTGATGTGCTGTAGCCCCCCTGGTCAAGGCACATATGAGTAAGTAATCAATGAACAACTAAGGAACCGCAACGAAGAATTGATGTTTCTCATCTCTCTCCCTTCCTGTCTGTCTGTCCCTATCTGTCCCTCTGCCTCTCTCTTTCTGTCAAAAATAAATAAATAAATAAATATAAAATAAAATAGAGATCTCTTCACTTGTAGGTATTTTTTCTTTCAATCAGTACCTTTTGAATGAAAAGAGCTGTGGGAGGTGACATGGCCCCCTGCCTGGTGACTCTTTTCTCTTTGACAGAAAGACAGATTAATTTGTAATCTTTTTTTAGAGTAATATTTAAATTTATTTTTCATTTACAATTGGCACACACTGTTGTATTAGTTTCAAGCATATAATAGAGTGATTGGACATTGAGAAGCACAGATGGCTGGTTGTAAAAATAGTCAAGACCCATGCCATGTGATTTCACTTCTCTGTGGACTATAGAAAGCATAAAGAAAACAGTTCAGCTTATTTTATTTATTTATTTTTAAATTCCCATTTATTGATTTGAGAGAGAAACATTCATTTGTTGTTCTACTCAATCAACCATTTCTTGATGGATTCTTTTTTTTTTTTTCTGTATTTTTCTGCAAAGAGGCAGAGAGACAGACTCCTGCATATGCCCAACCGGGATCCACCTGGCATGCCCACCAGGGGGTGATGCTCTGCCCATCTGGGGCATTGCTCTGTTGCAACTGGAGCCATTCTAATGCCTAAGGCAGAGGCCATGGAGCCATCTTCAGTGCCCGGGGCAATTTTGCTCCAATGGAACCTTGGCTGCAGGAGGGGAAGAAAGAAATAGAGAGAAAGGAGAAGAGGAAGGGTGGAGAAGCAGATAGGCACTTCTCCTGTGTGCCTTGGCTGGGAATCTAACCCAGGACTTCTACATGCCGGGCCGACGCTCTACCACTGAACCTACCAGCCAGGGGGAGTTATTTTTTTTTTGTTCAATCTCTCTCCCTTTCCCCCCAGTATCCACCCCCTTCCCTGGCAGCTGGCAACCTGTTCTCTATCTATGAGTCTGTCTCTATTTTGCTTGTTAGTTGTTCATTTTGTCCATTAGATTCCACATCTGAGTGAAATCCTATGGTACTTGTCTTTCTCTGACTGGCTTATTTCACTTAGCATAATAATCTCTAGGTCCATCCATTCTGTCACAAAGGCTAGGATTTCCTTGTTCGTGGCTGCATGCTATTCCATTGTGTACACATACCACAGGTTTTTGTATCAGTTCATCCACTGATGGGCGCCTGGGCTGCTTCCACATCTTGGCTGTTGTAAACAACGCTGCTATGGCAAGTGAAGTGTGAGGTGTTATCTGTCCTGACAGGGTTGTGGCGTGGTTTAAATGATTCAGGCACAAACACTTGCAACATGTCTGGCATGTGCTGAGCGGCCTGCTGTGACCCAGTCAGTTCCAGTATCATTTCCTTCACCCTGCATCTTGTATTCCTATTATTTCTTACTCTTCGGTCTTGAACGCTCCCTTCCTACCCTGCCCCAGGTTGGAGCGCTGCGGTCTGACCTCCTCCTGTTGTCAGCACCTCGCCTCGGTTCTCGGCAGCCAGGAAAGCCTGGTGAATCTGAACCTCATTGGAAATGACTTGGGTCCGGAGGGCGTCAACGCGCTATGGGAGTTCTTGGAAAAACCCGCATGCAAACTGCAGAAACTCGGGTAATCCCTGCCGACTTTTGTAGCATCTGTGGAGGTGTGGGGGGTGGGCTGGCTGATGTTTGAGGCAGAACTCACGTTGACCCTGAATTCCGTGTCCTAGGACCATGCCAGTGGCTCCGAAAGAGGACAGTATCCGCATGTCTGACTGAGGAGCCACTAGCCACAGGTGGCCACTGGATACTTGCAGTGCAGTTCCTGTCACCGAGGAACTGAATTGTTAAACTTTCTTTTGTGCCTGACCAGGCGATGGTGCAGTGGATAAAGCGTTTGACTGGGACACAGAGGAAAACCCCAAGGTCGCCAGCTTGAGCGTAGACATGACCCCATGGTCACTGGCTTGAACCCAATGTCGCTGGCTTGAGTAAGGGGTCATTCATTCTGCTGTAGCCCCTGGGTAGAGAAAGCAATCAATGAACTACTAAGGTGTTGCAGCAAAGAATTGATGCTTCTCATCCCTTCCTATCTGTCTGTTTCTGTCTGTCCCTCTCTCTATTTCTCTCTCTCTTTCTAGCTAAAAAAAAAAACAACTTTCTTTTCTGTGAATTAACCTAAATGACACTAGCAACTCTCATATGGAAAAACACAGTCCTGTGTACATTGCCATGTTTTCTAAGTTGCTTCATTTTTTCCAAATCTAGTCCCTACATCACTCAACAGACATTCACAGCAGCGAGGTAGATGGTGGGAGACAAATGGACATGAGCCTCATCCTCATGGGTTTACATTCTCCTCAGGAACATGGCAGATCTGAGACCTAGAAAAGCCGTGTTAGTTGTCATGAATGCTACAAAGGAAACTCTGGGTTGTGACACAGAAAACAAGGGTGGTCAGATTGGTAAGGAGAAGCCTGCCTGAGGTGGTGCCGTTGACCCTGTGTCCCAAAGAGGTGGGGAAGAGGAATGCCCGTATCAGGAGGGAAACATGGAACGTGACTAGAGATGAAAAGCCCTAAGAAATAGCACAGGCAAAGGTCCTGAGGTTGGGCCAAGGTTTGGGTTGCCCATTTAAGGCATCAAAAGAAGAGAATTAGGGACTATTTTATCACTTCATATTCATTTTGAAATATCCTCTAATTTTTGTGAGCAGTATAATAGAACACTCTAGACCTTAGTGTTCTCAAGATGAGGTCAGAAAGATATACGGGGCTCTTTTCAGAAAACAAAGCAACTTGGAAGTCGGTCACAAGCTGTACATTGATGTGGTTTTTCTGTCACCAACATCCCCTCTCAGTCATGCTTTCTCACAAGAGTTCTGGGCTGGTGGCCACCGGAGACAGGCATGTCTCCCTTCCCACCAATCGCGTCTGGGAGTGATTCAAGTTATAGAGGCGACTTCCAACCAGGTATCCAGACTCTCAGCTCTTAAGAGAATGCTGAGACCTGCCCCATTTCCCTGTGTAGAAGACACACCATTTTCCAAAGAATTTGAGCTTTAAAAACTGGGTGTATCTTATACAGCAGTTGCAGATTTTTTTTACTTGCATTTCCCACTTGTGTTTGTGCTCCTTGTTGAAAACAGTGATTTGTTATCAGACACAGAGGAGGACAAGCTCATGGGAGCTTGAAAGGAGGAGTTTTGACAGTGATGAGGAGTTGTATAAATTTTATGATGAATGAAACTTGAGTTCCATCACTTGATGTAATACATTTTGTTTCAAATTTTGAGCCCCAAAATTAAGGTGCGTCTTATACACAGGATCGTCTTCTATGTGGGGAAATACGGTAATTTCTCAAGTCTGTCACACATAGGCTAACCAATGAAATGAAAGGAATCTGGTTTATCCACAGGGACATTGACGATCTGCGTGACCCTGAGCTAGGTCTAGTTTGTCCTCTTCCCTGGGGCATTCCCTGAGGACTTCCCATCTGTTTCCTCTCTGGTTGTGCCTTTGCCTTATGGAACGGGGTATCTGTCCCTTCAGGTCTCCTTCCCATTTTCTCTGGGTGACACGGGGGATGGGTGAGCAATATGAAGGTAAACAGAAACAAACAGATGTTAGCATTTGTAATTTCTCGCTTCAGTTGACCATTTCTTCTAATTCTTTTTTAAATTTATTTGCAGACTAGAAAAAGACTTATACGATATAGTCAAAGAAAAGTTGAAGGCATTACAGGACAAAGGGTGCTTCCTGAGGATCTTGTGCAAATGGGATTTTAATGACTTTGAAGAGACATGGTGGTGGTGAGGTGACCCAAGACCTGTGTGCCACCCATGTCCCACGGAAGGTTCTCGGAGAACCACCACCAGGAGGCCCTCCCTGATGTGTTGTTGTTCAGGGGTCACTGTCTGTAGGACAAATGGGCTGTCACCTCTCTCGTTCTCCCACAATGTGTGGTAGAGGCAGCACATTAAATATCCATTCCCCACCATCCTAATCTAATACGGTCTTTGGCCCTGAGAGCCTACGCTGGTTTTACGTATCTTTTGTCTTTCTTTGTGTCATGTTTCTAATTCTTGGGTCTGTCTCACAAAGATTTAATAAACCAAAAGATATTAAAAAAAGTACTTGGAGGAAACCCAATCTGTTTGTGGAGAGGTGGTAATAGATGTAATTATAATCCGCTAATTATCATACTGCAATGAAAGGAGCCAGACAGACCTCCAGAACCACTCCAAACGTGCAGATGTGCCCAACTGTGGCTTTTGCTTTTACCTGTGAGTGACCCGAGGCTGTGTGGCAGCTGAAACACATTTTAGCCACCCGAAAACACCAAGGAGCATGGAATCCCATCCAGGATACAGCGTAAGATCTGTGATGTCATGCATGGAGTTAGTTGTATGTGAGAAATAGTTTATTGAACTAATTTTCTCTCCCTTGCCCTAACATTAAAATTCTGTCTTTTTTTTTACTTTTCCAAGTGAGAGGAGGGGAGGCAGAGAGACAGACTCTCACATGCACCCCAACCAGGATCCACCCAGCAACCCCTGTCTGGGGCCAATGCTCACAACCGAGCTATTTTTAGCACCTGAGCTGATGTGCTTGAACCAATCGAGCCATAGCTGCAGGAGAAAAAGACAGAGAGAGAGAGAGAAGGGGGATGGGGAGAGAGTGGAGAAACAGATGGGCACCTCTCCTGTGTGCCCCGACTGGGAATTGAACCTGGCACTTCCACACGCTGTGCCGATGCTCTACCACTGAGCCAACCTGCCAGGGCCCCAAAAGTCTGTCTTGTACTTTTGACTTAGTTAAGCAAAAGCTATCAGGATTAGTCTTAAGAAGACAGTTTATTTTGCATTTCACAGCTTATAAAACATTTTCATGGTGGGTCTCCATTATCCTCCAAGCCCTCCAAGTAGGTAAAGATACCCCTACTTTCCCGATTTAAAAACAGACCCTGAGAAACGATCTTTGCAGCAGATTAGAAACAGTAAGTCGAATAACTGGCCTTCCGGATGCAAGTCTTTTGTTATAAGAGCCAACGTGCCCTACAAGAGCCAATGAGAACTTCCAATGCATTGGATGCCACGAGTCTTCTACCCACCCCTGCACCCTCATAGTAAACATAAGTGGAACCACAGTCCTTGAAATGAATATTTCATTCCCTTCTTTTTGCACCTCTGTTGTTCTTTGTAGGTGCAGGCTAAAACAGGGCATGGGGCAGGTATATGAACTCATTTAGAAAAAAATGTGACAAGGTAGAGATTTTAAAAAAAAGTCAAAAGTTTAGATCTGCCTTCATTTCCATGTTATCGACTGCTTGACTTTAGGTTATTAGTCATTAAAATGGGAGTATGTGATCTCTGACAATCTGACCAACCATAATTTTGTTAACCCTCAATCCAAGATGATCCCAAAATTTCTTCATTGTCACTTTAAAAGAGCATAAAAATATTCTTTTACATTTTTTTTTAAAACTTCTTTTTATTTTTTATTTTATTCATTTTCTTTTTAGAGAGGAGACAGGGTGAGAGAGAGAGAAAGAGAGAAAGGGGGGAGGAGCTGGAAGCATCAACTCCCATATGTGCCTTGACCAGACCAGTGCAGGGCTTTGAACTGGCGACCTTAGTGTTCCCAGGTCGACACTTTATCCACTGCACCACCACAGGTCGGGCTCTTTTACATTTTTATTAAATTTATTGGCATGACATTGGTTAATACAATTATATAGGTTTTAGGGGTACAATCCTATTAGTCATCGGTAGATTGTACTGTGTGTTCACCTGCTGGATCCACAACTTCTCAATTACTATTTTCAGAATATTTTGTTATTTACAAGTTTTGAATCTGTCATAGAGTCACTTCAATTACATCAAAGTATTATTTTAGAGAGAGAGAGAAACATTTCTTGTTCTACTTATTTATGCATTCACCGCTTGATTCTTTTTCTCTTCTTCTGAAGTGAGAAGCAGGAGGCAGTCAGAAAGACTCTTGCATGTGCCCAACCGGGACCCACCCAGCATTCCTACCATGGGGTGATGCTCTGCCCACCTGGGGCGTTGCTCCACTGCAACTGGAGCCATTCTAGCACCTGAGATGGAGGCCATGGAGCCATCCTCAGCACGCAGGCCAACTTTGCTCCAATGGAGCCTTGGCTGCGGAGGGGAAGAGAAAGAGAGAAAGGAGAGGGAGAAGGGTGGAGAAGCATATGGGCACTTCTCCTGTGTGCCCTGGCCAGGAATCGAACCCAGGAGATCCACACACTGGGACGATGCTCTACCAGTAAGCCAACCGGCTGCTGCTCATTGCTTGATTCTTGTATGTGGCCTGACCAGGACTTGAACCTGCATCCTTGGCATATCAGGACAACACTCTAACCAACCAAGCTACCCAACCAAGGCTATCTCATAGTATTTCAAAAACATTTTTTAAAGTACCAGAAGATGATTTCAAAGCCACTTCACAGTCATGCCAAAGTGACCTGGTAGGGCTTGGGAGCTCAACTCCAGGTGTAGCCCACCTGGAATGGGAATGCTGGATGAGAATGTATCATACTTGGCTCTCTTGGGACCCATATACACTTCCTGTGGACAGGGAAACTTGCATGGAAAGGTTTACTGGGAAGACACAGCCATCTTTAGTTTAGCTGGTGGTTTTGTCTTTTTCCTACCACTGCATGTCCACCCATCCCAGCAACTCTGCTTGCTGGTCCGTCATACGGATTTTACGTGTCGTGGGCTGATATCTCACCGTGCTGCTCACCTCCCTCCCTCCGGAGTTATTTTTATTCTCTCTGTTGAGTTGGTAACGGCATGTGCTAGCTACACTTGTTATCTCTAGGTAGAGGCCTTACAGAAAGACAGACTCCTGTAGGAGGAGCGAATGGCAAGGTCGTACATTGTAGCAATATATAGAATGTCAACTATTGTATATTATGCCTGATTTGTTTTGTAGTGGCACAGTGGATAATGGGTTGACTTGAAACACTGAGGTCGCCAGTTCAAAAACCCTGGGCTTACCAAGTCAAGGCATATATGGGAGTTGATGCTTCCTGCTCCTCCCCTCGTTTCCTCTCCCCTCCCTAAAATGAATAAATCTTTAAATAATAATAATAATATTGTAATAACTATGTATGGTGTCAGCAGGGTACTAAGCTTAAAGGGGATCACTTTAGAAGTTCTAGAAATGTCTAACCACTATCCTAGACACCTGAAACTACTATATCAAATGTCATCGAAAAATAAAAATTACTTAAGAAAATAAAATACTGCCATGAGGCAAAAATAGAGAAAAGAGCCCAAGTAGACTCCCCAACAGGACTCCTGGAAAAGACAGCGACCAACGTTAGATGGCATTTCCCGTGGTCCGAGCCCATGGGGGGACAATGGACCGCAGTTCTTCCATCTCCAGGCGTTCTCTGGTAACAAGTCTCTCGGTTCAAGATTTTTACAACAGGTCTCGAGATAAAAACAAAACTTTATTGAGGGCTTCAAATATCCTGGTTAGACAGGAGGGCACACCTAGCTTGAAGGTCTCTCCATGCCTTGCATAAAACCACGAAGCAAGTAAAAACCACTGATACAGCACAATGTATAAAACACATCTGGGCGGGGTCCCGGGGAAAACCGGCTCCGTCACTTCTCATTTCCGGGCACAGAGTACATACACGTCGGAGCTCCAATACTTATCCTTTGAGACTGCTCGTGAGTCAGGAAGGCCGGCTGGCTTGTGAGGGATATCTGCCCTTCTGGTCCTGTCTTCCCATCAATCAATCATCTGTGATGGTCAAGAAGGGATTCCTCTCTTCCTCGGCCATCAGAAGCCTCTGCGTTTCTTCATCAAACTCAGTTATTTTCAGCCTGGAAAATACAAAAAGGGCTCTGTTTAATTCATTACTCTTTTTCTTTTTGGTATCTCATCTTTCTCCATTCTTTCTTCCCCTGCAAGCTTGGGAGAATATGGCAGTGCCTCCAAGGGAAAAGGCATAGGGTATAGTGATGGATGTTTGTCACCTGTCTGTCACACACACACACACCCTGATGGATGGATCATTTCTGTGGTATAAATTCTCCAACCGTGGCTGATATCAAGATGGCTACTTGATGTCACCAAACAGCATTGAGAATATAACCACTGTGAACCATAGTGTGGCATTTCCTCAAAAAATTTCAAAAATGGATCTAGCTTATGACCCAGCAATTCCACTCCTGGGACTATATCCTCACAATCTTGAAATGCTGATTAGAAAGAACACATGCACCCCTGTGTTCACTGCAGCGTTATTTACAATAGCCCAGATCTGAAAACAGCCCAAGTGTCCTTCAGGGGCCAGTTGGCTCAGAGGTAGAGCATTGGCCCAGCATGTGGAAGTCCTGGGTTCGATTTCTGGCCAGGGCACACAGGAGAAGCACCCATATGTTTTTCCACCCTTTCCCCTCTCCTTTCTCTCTATCTCTCTTTTCCCCTCCTGCAGCCAAGGCTCCACTGGAGCAAAGTTGGCCTGGGCACTGAGGATGGCTCCATGGCCTTCGTCTCAGGCACTAGAATGGCTCAGGTTGCAACGGTGCAACGCCCCAGATGAGCAGAGCATTGCCCCCTCGTGGGCATGCCAGGTGGATCCCAATCAGGCGCATGTGGGAGTCTGTCTGCCTCCCCGCTTCTCACTTCAGAAAAATACAAAAAGAAAAAAGAAAAGCTGTGCTACATCTACACAAATGAAATGCTACTCCTCCATAATAAAGAAGAAAATGTTACCTTGGCAATGGCACAAATGGACCTGGAGATTATTGCACTAAGTGAGATAAGCCAGGCAGAGAAAGACAAGTACCGTATAAGCTCACTTATGTGTAGAATTGAATGAACGCAATAAAGTGATGAACAAAATGGAAACAGGCCGGGTTACAGGGAACAGACGGACAGCTGTCAGAGGGGAAGGGGTTAGCCAAAAAAATAAAATGTACGTAACATAGACTTCGTCAACAGGGTGGTAACAAGCAGAGGGAAAGGGGGTGGTGGAGGTGGTATATTCAAAAGACCACAGCATTGGGAAGAGCTATACACACATAGAGCTCTCACAGCTGGGAGGAAGTGTCTCAAACATGTCACTGGATGAAGCCAATGTCCTGTGTGACATAAAGCCCTGATTCCACCACAACATCAGGGTTGGGGACAGGAAGTCTGTGGAGGCTCTACTGAAGTTTTTTTTTTTTTTTATTTTTAGGAACACAGCATAGCAATTCTATTTTCCACAAGACAGACTAGCTTCCTTTCTCTGAGGGCCCAGTGTTGGCCCTCGGCTAAGGGTTGGACCTGCCTACCTTGCATTCAAATCTCCCAGCAGCATTACAAGACCCCCGATTTGTGAGGTTGACACAGATGCCCAAGGTCACGTAGCTGTTTCAGTTTGGTCCTGCAGACAGACCCTGCCCCCACCCGTGGTGTCTGTTGCTGCTTTAAATTATACAGGAGGGCTAAGGGTCATTGTGTCTGGGTTCCCCTGTAGGTATCAATGTCTCTCTGTCTCTCTGTTGGTTTCTATTTATCTTCAACCCTCCCCAAGTACCGTCATCTTACTGCTGAACGGAAAGTACCTTTCCTCACTCCACTGTCCAGGTTAACACAGACTGTGAGATGGTCCAGGGGTGGGGACAGCACACAGGAGAGGCAGACTCACGTACTGGTTTTGTCATGTCATCTTATTATCTGATTGATGTTTCCATAATTACCATGTCCAATCATTTTCCCGATTTTGCAGCCAGGAAACAGGTAAGCAAACAAGCCACATGCCCTGCCAGGGGCTACAAGACTACACACAGAAGAGCAGGAGTCCCAACCCTGACCTCCAGGACTCAGAGGGTAACAATCCCCACCACCTCGTGGGTCCACTTCATTGCCCTGCATTCTGTATCTCTGCGTAAAATCGCGTTGGGCACCGGGAATTCCCGGATGTAGGTTCACAGGGGAGTGGACTTCAATGAAGTGGACTGACATCTTCATGAAACAGAGGAGGAGGTAACGTCCTCAGTGCTGGGGCTACCCCAATTTTAACCTGGTATCTTGTATTTGTTTCCCTTTTCCAAAAATGAGAGGTCTAACTACCTATGATTCCACTAATATCATGTAGGTTTTAGAAATGGAGGGGAAAGTGAGAGAGATTCTAAGGGTTCATTGAATAGTTATCTAGTAAAATTATATTTATCTGATAAAAGTATAAGTATAATCTGTATTGTAATTATAGACATAATTGTAGAGTTATAATTATATACATGTGTAAATATACTACATAATATATACAATCTTATTATATGTATAATTATAAATGGGTATATTTGAATATAGTATATAACTATAGACTTAACTATATAATTATAATTATGAGCCTATAATTATAATACAAATTATGTATTATATATTATATTAGATAATTATTTTATTATCTTTTACAATTATATAATTATGTCTAGTTATAATTTGTTAAATTTATTTTATGTCTTAATAAAACATATTAAATATAATTATAATTTGTTAAAATCACTCATACTTAAATATATTAAATAATTATCATTTATGTTTATAACCATACTTATGATTATAATACAAATTATAATGCTTATTATTATAATACAATATATGCTTAGGATTATATACAAATTATATATGCTTATGATTATAATATAAATTATAATGTTATCTTTGGATTGTAATACAAATGATAATTGTAGTATAATTTTAATGTGAATTATAATGATAACACACATTAGAACTGCCATCACTATAACGGGCACTATAATTATGTGATGATCTGTATGATAATTATAACTGGCATTATCGTTGTACCAGTGCGGCCATTTATTGGCCACTGCCTGGTCAGCAGTTCCTGAGCTCTGTCAAGGGTTTGAGTCTGGAGTCTTCCCCTCCTGCGACAGCCCCAAGACTGGGAGCATCATTTGCATTCTAAATGCAGTGACACCTGACAGTGCGGGCTGCACACTGGTCCCTGGATGCCTCCCTCAGCGGCTTAGGCACTGGCTCACCTGAGCATCTGTAGCCTGCACTCAGGGTGTCTCAGGGCCTCGCAGAGGACCACCACCCCATCGCGGTCCAAGGTGTTCCTGCTCAGGTTGAGCGTCCTCAGAGTGGGGCTGCCGACCAGAACGGAGGCGAGATCCTCGCAGCAGGCGCTGGTCAGCTTGCATGCACCCAGCCTGCAAAAGACAGACCAGCGGTGAGCAGCGGCCCATCCTGGGGACCGGGGAGAGGGGGCCCATGTAGATGGCAGGTGAGATGGCCCTCTGGCCCCTGGCCTCTGCATGCGGCATCTGATTCCTGCACTGGGGTAGACAGTACAAGTGGCCATGCTGGTCTGTCCCTTCTGAGCCCAGGCCCATGGCAGTGGGACTTGGCAGCTCACACCCCACTTGGGGTCAAGGTCTGATCGCCATCTCTGCCTCTGGGCTGGCCTTGGCCATGCTTTGGTGAATATGACACAGTGGGGGCAGAGTTATGTGAATTCTGAGCCGACACTGTGCATGTTTCTTGTCCTCCCAAATCGCTGAGATCCTGATGTGTCCTTATAATAGCTCGTAGGTTGAAGCCCTAAACCCTGGCAGCACTTGAAATATGGCTGCGCTTAGAGATAGGGTCTTTACAGAGGCAAATAAATTAGCTAAAATGAAGTCATTAGCATGGGCTCTAATCCAGTATGACTGGTGTCCTTATAAGACAAAGAGATTAAGATATAGATGTGTACCTGATCGGTGGTGGTGTAATGGATAGAGCATCGCTCTGGGACTTTGAGGTCCCAGGTTCGAAACACCGAGGTTGCCGGCTTGAGCGTGGGATCATGGACATGATCCCAAAGCTCGCTGGCTTGAAGCCCAAGGTTGGTTGCTGGCTTGAGCCCAAGGTCACTGGCTTGAGCAAGGGGTCACTGGCTCAGCTGGAGTCCCCTGCCCCTCGTCAAGACACGTATGAGAAAGCAATCAATGAACAACTAACGTGCCGTAACTATGAATTGGCGCTGTTCATCTCTCTCCCTTCTTGTCTCTTTCTCTCTTGCTCTTAAGTAAGAAAAAAAAAAGGCATGGATATATACAGAGGGACGCCCCTGTGAGGACACAGGGAGGAGATGGCTGTTTATAAGCCCACTGAGAGGCCTCAGCTGGAACCAGCCCTGCTCACACCTTGACCTTGGTCTTCCAGCCTCCAAAGCCATGAGATGATAAACTCTTATTGTTTAAGCCACCCAGTCTGGGGTGCTTTGTCTCAGTAACCCCCAGAAAACTGATCCAGAGACCCAGTCAACAAGGCCAGGCTAACCAGGTTGATCTGAGACTCGTGGGGTCCAGTCACCCCGGCCATTCTCGGTTCACAGACAGCCAACCAATCTCCAGGTTGGACAGCGAGGCCCACCTCCGTCAACGAGCACCCCGAACCCTGATAACACCCATGCGAGATGGGCCGTGCCTGGTCCACACCTGCAGAGCCAGCCAGCCACCCTCACTGCTTGTGAATATATAAGACTCTGCATGTTGGACTCTATGTGCTGTGTGCCCTGACGGGTTGTTTCTCTCTCTTACCGTCCCCGTCAGTCCTCTGTCTCTGCCCACCCACAAAACACAGCCATGGCACAAACAGGGTACCCACCCTAGGTTCTCTAAGTGGCAGCGGGGGTGCAGCAGAGCTTGGCACAGCAGCCTGACACCATCATCTCCAATGTCGTTGTACCCGATCTGCAGGCTCCTCAGCTTCGGGTTTCCGGCAAGGACGCGGGCGAGGTCCCGACAGCCCTCGGCAGTTATGAAACAGTTCAGCATGCTGCAGGGGAACAGGGGCGACACCACGACAGCTTTAGCTTTGTTTTGGTAGGATGTCAGGGAAATAAAGATGCCCAAACCCAAGACTGCGATCACATGTAGGGAGAGATCATCATCCCGGGTGTTGTTTGTGAATAGAGTTGAGAGCACAGCTGTCCACAGCGCACCTCTGGACACACGTGCATGGTCTTCTTGGGGGGGGTCTTTGTGCTGTGGCTTAGGTCGATCTGTTCAAGCCTGTGTGTATCCTACACTGCTTTTATTTCCTAAAAAATTATATTGTCTTCTTATCTTTAGACCAAGGTGTCCTACTTTATTAATTTTTTTACACTAATCAACTTATTTTTCAATTACAATGGACATATAACATCATGATGGCTTCAGATGTACAACATTGTGACTAGACTATGAAGTGATCCTCCCAATAAATCTAATCCCCTCCTGACACCATCCATAGTCGCTACAATATTATTGACTATATTCCCTGTGCTGTACTTTTCATGCCTGTAACTATTTTGTAACAACCAACCTGTAGTTTTCTATCCCTTCACTTTTTTTATTTTTATTTTTTTACAGGGACAGAGAGAGAGTCAGAGAGGAATAGATAGGGACAGACAGACAGGAACGGAGAGAGATGAGAAGCATCAATCATTAGTTTTTTGTTGCCATTGTGACACCATAGTTGTTCATTGATTGCTTTCTCACACGTGCCTTGACCGCGGGCCTTCAGCAGACCGAGCCACTCCTTGCTGGAGCCAGCGACCTTGGGTCCAAGCTGACGAGCTTTTGCTCAAGCCAGATGGGCCCCGCGCTCAAGCTGGAGACCTTGGGGTCTCGAACCTGGGTCTTCCGCATCCCAGTCCAATGCTCTATCCACTGCGCCACCGCCTGGTCAGGCTATCCCTTCACTTTTTGCACCCAGTCTCCAAACCTTCCACCAGCCCTCAGCCTGTTCTCTGTGTCTATACATCTGTGGACCCTTATTTTATTCTTTTGATTCCACATATAAGTGAAATCATGTGGTATTTGTCTTACTCTGCCTGGTTTATTTCACTGAGCACAATACCCTCTAGGTTTATTCATGCTGTCACAAAGCTTAAGATGGTATCCTTTTTATGGCTGTGAAGTATTCCATTGTGCATATGTACCACAGCTTTTTTAACCACTCATCTACTGATGGGCACTTGGGCTGTTTCCAGACCTTGGCTATGTAAATAATGCTGCAATGAACATAGGGGTGCATACAGTCTTTCGAATTAGTGTTACAGGTTTGTCTCTATTTTAGGTGGTTGTGATTTTTATTTTGACCAGTTAGTACAGTGAGTTCTTTTAGCTTTATTCATTGAATGAATTTGTGGTGAAGGATATTCTTTTTACATTTTTTTTTGGTCTTATAATGTTTAACATATTTTTCTATTATTTTATTCATTTTAGAGAGGAGACACAGAGAGAGAGAGAGAGAGAGAAAGGGGGGAGGAGCTGGAAGCATCAACTCCCATATGTGCCTTGACCAGACCAGTGCAGGGTTTTGAACTGGCGACCTCAGTGTTCCCAGGTCGTCGCTTTATCCACTGCACCACCACAGGTCAGGCTCTTTTTACATTTTAATGTATCATCTGACTTCTATTACGGTTTCCTCTCTGACTCATGGGTAACATATGGGAAGTCATACATTCTTCTCATGACAATTAGATTCAATAAAGTAAGATGAGAATTTTAAAAAGAGCATGATCCAAAAAATGTATCTATCTATAATACTTTTTACTTCAGCTGTATTTTCTCTGATGAGTGTAGCCATGTAAACTTTCTCTCTTTAAAATTTAAGTATACTTAGCATACTATATTAGTTATTATTAGTACCAGCTGTAATATATAGTTTTAACATTTTATATCTCACAAAGATTATGTTATTCTATTATCTACATCTATGAAGAGTGTGCACTTGTTTTTTCCAGTTGTCTAGCTTAGTATTTTTAAATATTGATATATTTTTATATATAATTTACGTTACAAAATAGATATACCGTATTTGCCCATGTATAAGATGCACTTTTTCAAAAAATTTGGGGTCTAAACACAGTGGTTGTAGATGTTTTAACTTGCATTTCTCGCTTGTTGTTGAAGACAGTGATTTGCTATCAGACACAAATGAGGACAAGCTAATGGAGGGGAGTTTTGACACTGATGAGGAGTTGTATGAATTTTATGATGAATACAACTTGAGTTCAATAACTTTATGTAATACTTTTCTTTCAAATTTCAGGCCCCAAAATTAAGGTGTGTCTTATACATGGAAGCATCTTATACATGGAGAAATACAGTAATACATATTTAAAAAATATATCTCAAGGATTGTTGGCCAATCTCAGGTGGTCTGCATTTAGTCTACACAGATGATGACTGCATCAGCTTCTGGATGTTTCTACCATTCAGAACATATTATCTGCTGTTTTTAGTACCTTGCAGCTAAAGGATTGAGCCCAATAACCTAACCCACCATTATGAGATTGAGAATGCATCTGACTCTTCCCTCACCTTATTTAACACACTCTTCAAGCAAGGTATCCAAGCTTCTAAACTCTGAAATTTGTTTAGAGAGCTGGTAAAATAATTCTGCCTTTTCCCAAAAGTCTCTTGATTTCTAAGGGAGAAACATTCGATGATGAAATACTATGTGAATGGGCAACTCCAAAACAGCACGCCACTGCCTCAGGTTACCCATATATTCTCAGCTTTCAACTGTGAAATGAAGTCTTTCCTTCTTCTGTTTCTTTCTTTTTTTTCTTTTTAGCAAGAGAGAGAAAGACAGAGACAGATAGGAGGGGAGAGAAATGAGAAGCATCAACTCATAGTTGCATCACATTAGTTGTTCATTGATTGCTTCTCATATGTGCCTTTGACTGGGGGGCTCTAGCTAAGTCAGTGACCCCTTGCTCAAGCCAGTGACCTTGGGCTCAAACCAGTGACCATGGGATCATGTCAATGATCCCATGTTCAAGCCAGTGACCCCGCACTCAAGCTAGTGAGCCCATGCTCAAGCCAGCAACCTCAGGGCTTTGAATGTGGGTCCTCTGCATCCCAGGTCAATGTCCGATCCACTGCACCACGGCCTGGTCAGGTCGAAATAAAGTCTTTTTATTCTCTGCTTTCCCATTACTCTCTTACAGCCTTTATTCCTTCCTCAAGTGTCCCTGGTTTTACCCAAGTTCATTCTCACATATATGATCAGGTCTTCTATCCCCAAATTGTTTTTTTCTGCCTGAAACTTCAGCTCTCCTCTTCTGACAAAACTTAGAGAAACTTGCAAAACACACATGGCAAAAGACATGTTCCTCAGCCCTTATATGTACCCCAATGAAAGACTATTTACCTCACCATCAGAGGTATGACATGGAGTCATGGTACAGGTGTGCTCACCTGTGGCATCTCTACAAGAATCTGAGTTAAGTAATTCTTTAAATATTTTTCTGAAGTGAGAAGTTGGGAGGCAGAGACAGACTCCCACATGAGCCCAACCGGATCCACCTGGCATGCCCACCAGGGGGCGATGCTCTGCCCATCAGGGGTGTTGCTCGGTTGCAACCAGAGCCATTCCAGTACCTGAGGTGGAGGCCATGGAGCTGTCCTCAAAACCCAGGCCAACTTTGCTCCCATGGAGCCTTGGCTGCAGGAGGGGAAGAGAGAGACAGAGAGGAAGGAGAGGGGGAAGGGTGGAGAAGCTGATGGCCGCTTCTCCTGTGTGCCCTGGCCAGGAATCGAACCTGGGACTTCCACATGCCAGACTGATGCTCTATTGCTGAGCCAACTGGCCAGGGCAGTAATTTTTAACCTTCACCTTCTCAGTCACAGACCCTACCACTCCCTTCAGCTCCAGGGGCCTCCTCTGCAACCCAAGCTCCCAGGAAGGAAGCTCGGTCTTCCAAGTCAACCTCAGAGATGCTTACCATAGTGACATCAGCTGGCAGCTTGGCTGTCTCAAGGCCTGGCAGAGAAGGGACAAGTTTTCGTATTTCAGGACGTTTGTGTTGATGTCTAAGTGAATGAGGCTCTTGCTATTCAGAAGAACTTCATAAAGATTTTGCCAGCAATGCTCATTGAGGTAGCAGCAACCCAACCTGTGGGGTCACACATATGGGAGAAAAAGGGGCAGCTGGGAATGACATGTCAGAGAGCTCTGTTGGAGTCCCTATGACGGAAAGTATTCCTATCAACTCCTATATACAAGATCATCAAGGGAGGCCATGAATTTCTGCCATATCTGAAAATACCTCCCTTTTTTCCTTCTTACTCACATGAGAGAGAGAGAGAAAGAGAGAGATTAGGACACAAAACTGATTAATGGAGAAGGAAGAACATGGTGGAACTAGTTCTCAAGGTTAACTTGGAAAATGTTGGTTTTGATTTAACATCCCATTCTGTCCTTGGCCAAGACACTGCTCATGAACTTATTCAATTCTGCCATTTGTTTTTTGTCATTTCTTTTTGTTTATTACAGTTGATATGCAATATTATATTAGTTTTGGGTGCATAGCATAATGATTAAACATTGATATTGCTTATGAGATGATACCCCCATAAATCTAGTCCCCACCTGACACTGTACACTGTCATTATGGTATTATTGACTGTATTCCCTATGCTGTTTTATGTTCCTGTGACTATCGTGTAACTATCAATTTGAGCTTCTTAGTCCCTTCACATTTTTTCACCCAGCTCCCCCACCAGCCCCCCTCCCATCGGGCAGCCTTTAGTCTGTTCTCTGTGTCTGTGAGTCTGTTTCTAGTCTGCTTGTTTTGTTATTTTTCTCTTCAGATCCCATGTGTAAGTGAAATCGTATGATGTCCATCTCTCTCCACCTGTCTCCTCTCACTGAGCATAGTATCATAGCAGTCCCTGGCTTTGAAAGGAGCGCTGGTTTATTTTAAGAACATTGCAAGGCACAGCAGAGCGGAAAGCAGCATTGGAAAACTAGGGGTGCCTCCGTCAATGGACAGGTTTTTCTTAGTCCATGGGCCAGGATTCAACCTAGCGGCCACCCTAGTTCTCCATAGTGAGACTCTTCCCAACGGTCACTTACACCAATGCCTCCAGGGTACAGGCCGGGTGGCACAGGGCTTCACACAGCAGGGACAGCCCGTGATCCAAGTAGTTGTAGGACACGTTAAGGAGCCGCAGCTTTGAGCTCCTCACTAGGACCTCTTTGAAGGCTTCACAGTCATCGGCCAAAAGGCTACAGTTGGCCAGCCTGCAGGAAAGAGAAAATGTCACATCCTGTTGGTCTCTGTGTCCCTGACTCATCCCTCTTGCTAATCCTGTTAAACTCAGGGAGACTCTGTCTTCTTTGCCCGAGAACCTCACTGTTTTCTGTCACGCGCTCCCTAGACTGGAGCACATACACACTGGGTTACCGTCTGTCAGCGGCATGAATGTCCCCAGGGAAAAGCCCAGAATACAACATGGGACCCACAAGGGGTCCTGCCTGTTCCTCAGTCATGTGTGTTTGCCACACCAGCCATTTGCCGTTGCCTGACCTGCATCACTTATCATTATTAACGATATTCATTCGTGTTTGCTGCTCCACAAACTCTCCCTACTCACTCCTCAGCCTCACTTAGGGTGTTTATTCTTGGTCACCCTGACTTGTCACGAATGGGACACACGTGTTACCAGTGTTCAGGTGGAGAAACAGGTGGCATCCCTCAACCCTGTCATTATCCTCACATCTAATACCACCTTTGAACTTTATAGAAATAAAATCATATGATATATTTATTCTCTCTCTTTTTTTTTAGTGAGAGAGCGAGAGACAGAGAGAGGGACAGAGAGAGAAACAGACAGGGACAGACAGGAAAGAGAGAGATGAGAAGCATCAATTCTTTGTGCAGCACCTTAGTTGTTCATTGATCACTTTCTCATATGTGCCTTGACTAGAGGGCTACAGCAGACTGAATGACCCCTTGCTCAAGCCAGCAACCCTTGGGCTCAAGCTAGTGACCTTGGGGTCATATCTATGATCCCATGCTCAAGCTCAAACCAGTGACCCCATGCTCAAACTGGTGAGCCTGCGCTCAAGCCGGCAACCTCAAGGTTTCGAACCTGGGTCCTCTGCATCCCAGTCTGACGCTCTATCTACTGCACCACCGCCTGGTCAGGCAATATATTTACCCTTAAATTTGTCTCATTTCCATCAATGAGGACTGTGAGATTCACCCAAATTGTTGCAATAATTGTAGACCATTCATTCTCAGGAAGGGAGGCTACCACCACAGGCCTCTTATCTAACTTACTGTTTGGTAGGTATTTCTAGCTTTCAGGAATTACAAATACATGTTGAGAATGTTTTAGGACCTATCTTTTGGCAAACTCTTTTCTTTTTACTGAAGTGTAGAACTTCAGTCTCAAAATACAAAAAGAGCTTTGGTTAAACATACTGTCTCAGCAGTTTTGCACTAAGCTTTCATTTTATTCCAAATGGTTATGATTTGATGATGAACCCACAATCGAGGGGCTATGCTGTGCTTTTGTATAATTAGAAGACAGATGGTCTGAACACTGACAATACTTGTCTCAGCCATTGGTTTTATGCAACCTCTCTGGGCAGCACCCAGATACTACTACATACTGACTTTTAAAAAAACTTTTATGGCTTGACCAGGTGGTAGTGTGGTGGATAGAGCATCGGACTGGGACGTGGAAGACCCAGGTTCAAAACCCCGAGGTTGCCGGCTTGAGTGTGGGCTCACCAGCTTAAGCACAGGGTCGCAGGCTTGAGCATGGGAAAATAGAAATGACCTCGTGGTCACTGGTTTGAGCCCAAGGTTGCTGGCTCAAGCAAGGAGTCACTTGTTGTGCTGTAGCCCCCCCCCCCCCCCGGTTAAGGCACTTATGAGAAAGTAATCAATGAACAACTAAGGAGACTAAGGAGCTGCAATGAAGAGTTGATGCTTCTCATATCTCTCCCTTCCTGCCTTGTCTGTCCTTCTCTCTGTCTATCTCTGTCACACAAAAAAACTTTATGCAATTTGCACATCTAATAACCCACAATATACTTTGGCATTAGTCATTCTTTCTTCCTGCCAGCTTATGCATGCAGCTCTGTCATATGTACACCTCAAAGTTGAATTTCTAGGTTATACGGAACACCAGAATGTAGTCACACCACATGTAGGCAAGTTGTTTCCCAAAGTGGTGTTACCACTGTAGAAACTTTAACTCCCCTAACTTTTTCTTTTTTTTCTTCTTTTCCAAGTGAGAGGAGGGGAGATAGAGAAACAGACTCATGCATGCGCCCCAACTGGGATCCACCAGGAACCCCAGTCTGGGGCTGATGCTCTGTCTATCTGGGACATGCTTACAACTGAGCTATTTTTAGCACCTGAGGCGGAGGCTTCCACAGAGCCATCCTCAGCAACCAGGGCCATTGTGCTCAAACAATTGAGCTATGGCTGTGGGAGGAGAAGAATGAGAAAGTGAGAAGTGGGAGAGGAAGGGCGGAAAAGCAGATGGTCGCTTCTCCTGTGTGCCCTGATCAGGAATAAAACCCAGGACAACTACATACCAGGCCAACTTTAACTTCTGTATTCAATTCTCAAGTTCCCAGGAGGTTAAGTTTGCATACAAAGAATATAAAAGGCGGTGAATATAGACAGGTAGAAACACATGTGGTCCCCTCCACAATGCCATAGGTGCGCCCAGTGAGCTCGCAGACTTACAGGAGCTTTTCTATGCCACACGCTGGGTTCTTCAAGGCATTACAGAGCGATGCAACATCATCACGGGAAAGGCTGGTGCCACTGAGGTCCAGGTGTTGCAGGTCTGGGCCGTGCGTTAGTGCCTCAAAGAAAAGCCAGCTCTCACCAGAGAAGGAAACATTTTTTATCCTGCAGAAATAACAAAAATTCAGAGGTCGGTTTCACTCGACAAAACCTGAGGAGGTGGCCTAAGCCTGTCTTCTTTGATTTTCTCATGACCCATGATACCATCTAGTGTTCTAAACTCCCAAATCTAAGTGAATTAACACAAAGTTGTTGTTGTTTTTTCTCACACAATGGTTCAATAAAGGTGTCACCACCTGTTTGAGGCAGCTCTGCCATTGGTCAGCTTTGAGTTCAGGACCCAGCTTTGCTCTTTATCAGCTTTGTGACCGTGAGAAGCTCGCTGTCACATTGTGCATCTGGGAAGGGGCGACATAGCAAGGGACGCAGGTTTGCGAAACTCTGCTGTATGTTGCAACACTCTACACATTGTCACAACGCTCTACACATTCTCATGATGCTCTACACATTGTCGCGATGCTCTACACATTGTCACGATGCTCTACGCATTGTCACAACGCTCTGCTTATTGCCCAACAGCTAGAGGTGAGACTCCCTCCTCCCCCACAGCACACTCACGTCCAGGCAGACCCCCCACTTACTGAAGCTTTCGCAGGCGGCACCTGGGATGCTTTAGCTGCCTACTCAGAATCCTGAAGGCTGGCTCATTGAGGTTACTGTCCTGCACTTGAAGTTCTCTGAGGTTCTCATTGGTCGTGAGCGCAGAGCAGACCTGGTGCCAACAGACTAAATAGTAACTTGACCTGTGAGGAAGGAGAAAGGAAATGATTTCTCACGGGTAAAACAGTCAGCCTAAGCCTTCCAGAACATACAAGCACAATGAGTTACCTTCTTGAATGCAAGACATCTGACTCCAATCAGACCTACCCTTAGTCAGGTAAGTTTATTCTGTATTCATGATTCTCCTTTTTTTTAGTGAGAGGAGGGGAGATAGTGAGACAGACTCCCACATGTGCCCTGACTGAGATCCACCCAGCAACCCCCATCTTGGATATATGCTCTGCCCATCTGGGGCCATGCTCACAACTGAGCTATTTTTAGCGACTAAAGTGGAGGCTCTACAGAGCCATCCTCAGTGTCTGGGGCCCACACACTCGAATCAATCGAGCCATGGTGGCGTGAGGGGAAAAGAGAGATAGAGAGAAAGGAGAAGGAAAGGGGTGGAGAAGCACATGGTCACTTCTCCTGTGTGCCCTGGCCAGGAATTGAACCCGGGACTTCCACACACTGAGCTGACACTCTACTGCCGAGACAATCAGCTAGGGCCTATATTCATGATTCTCAATCAGAGTCAATGTTGTTCCCTCACCTAGGGGATGTTGGGCAATGTCTGGGGACATTTTTGGTTGCTACCGCTTGGGGAGAGTACTTCTGGCATCTAGTGGATAGAAACCAGTGACACTGCTAAACATACTAGAATACACAGAATATCTGCCCCACCACCACCACCACAGAATTATCCACCCAGATGTCAACAGTGCCAAGTTGAGAAAACTTGCCTTATCTGTGGGCAATTTTGTAGGGAAAGCAGGGGCAGTAAACCATCACTGTTAGGTCAGCCTTGAGCAAGACACCTAGGCTCATAGCAAACCGACACCACATCCGCACTTGTCAACCTACAAGAGCTCTTTGCCTCGGTTTCCTCACTTGTAACATGACAAAAATCTCATATGATCTTTTTGTATTAAAGTGAGTTAAAATTAATTGATTTTTTTTTCAGAATACTTTTTAATTTTGTGACAGAGACAGAGAGAGGGACAAACAGGGACAAACAGACGGGAAGGGAGAGAGATGAGATGTATCGATTCTTTGTTGCGGCACCTTAGTTGTTCATTGATTGCTTTCTCATATATGCCTTGACTGGGCAGGGCTACAGCAGACCGAGTGACCCCATGTTCAAGCCAGCAACCTTGGGCTCAAGCCAGTGACCATGGGGTCATGTCTATAATCCCACGCTCAAGCCAGTGACCCCACACTCAAGTGGGCGAGCCCGCGTTCAAGCTGGATGAGTCCACGCTCAAACTGGCGACCTCAGGGTTTTGAACCTGAAACCATTTGCATGCCAGTCTGATGCTCTATCTACGGTGCCACCACCTGGGTCAGGCTCATAATACTTTTTAAAAGGTAATTTTTAGTTAGGAAGTCAAGAAAGTCTCAGTGTGGTCCCACAGATATGATACAACTATTATTTTAAGTGCCTATCGGCAAATAACCGAGAATGAGTAGGAAGCACACATCACGTGGATTCTCATGGTCAGTTTTCCTAGCACCTCACAATGGGGTACCTTCACATTACCACCCTTTTTTACAAGGAGGCAACTTCAATGGAGAAAGGAGACTCCCACGGACAAGGTCACCCAGCTCATAAGGGGTCCAGCCAGGACGTGACTGGACATGTTTGACAGAAAAGGTGGGATTTCCAGCCCTCAGTCTCTATTAAAAACAAACAGAAGACTCTGCTCGGGAAGACCCACTTAGAAAAATGGGCAATAGGAAGAAAGTTGGGGAAAGGACTCACGTGGAGGTGTCTGCCTCCCCTTCAACAAAGACGTTTTGTATAGAAAGGCTCAGTTTCCTCAGGGAAGAACAGTGCTTCAAGCAGTAGGCAGACACCACCAGGTCCGACCTGTCCATGACGGAAAAGCTCACGTCCCGGAAGAGGTCCATGGCCCAGTGCAGGAAGCCCTCGTTCTCCATCTCGAAGAGGCAATAATACAGGGCCAGGAAGTCCACCTGTCTCTGCCCGTGCGCGCTCTCGCTTACACTCTCTAAGTGCTGCCTCAGGGCCCTCTCCACGTCCTCCCCATGCAGGGGGGCCCCGAAGAACGCCTGCAGCTTCTCCTGCTCCCGTCTGTGCAGCAGCCCACAGAGGAAACAGCCCAGGTAGATCCACTGGACCTTGGCTCTCTGCAAATAGGTGGACAGCAGTGCCTCGGCAGACCCCACAGCTGGGTGGGGGTGGTCAGCATGGCTGCTCACGAGGTAGAACGCGGCGGCACAGAACTCCTGGACACACACATGGATGAAGGCATAGGAGCCCTCGGTGTCCCTGCACTCCCGAAGGGCCTTGCCATCCAGCAGGGCAGGAACATCCGCGCCCACCAGCCCATTCCTTCGGAGGTCCTCCGCGCTGAAGATGAACGTGTCACTCCACATGCCCTCGGCAGCCAGGGAGCACAGACCCTTCAGCCAGCTTCGGCCCTGGATTTGCTCGTCCTGAGCCCGGGCACCCGCCTTGGGCGTGAAGAGGTTCAGGAGGAAAGAGGCATAGAGGGAGGTGGTCCGTCGGCAGGTAGGGGCTAGGTCCCTCCCTCTCTCCAGCTCCTGCTTCAGGCAGGTGCACACCACCCAGCAGAGGATAGGGACCCGGCACATGGCGAAGAGCTGCTCGTTGTCCCGAACCAGGCTGAAGGCCTCGACGACACGGCTTCTCTCCCGGAAGACACAGCAGAAGTACAGCTTCCTCTCAGTGTCACTGAACCCGGCCAGTGTCCTGACCTCAGGGCTGCCCAGCCGGTCCTCCATGCCCCGCGGGTACACGGGCACAGCAGCCAGCAGCAGGCAGGACTCTGGCACCAGCCTCCTCCTGAGCAGGCTACTCAGAACCACCCGGACCGGCCGCTGCTCCGTCCAGTCGCGGCACAGGTCCGACTCGGGTCCATCCAGGTCATCCGCCAGCTCCTCCAAGCCATCAAGGATGAACAGGAGCCTCTCCGGCCGGGACTCCATCTCGGCCACGGGGGTGAGGACATCGGACCAGCCCCGGCAGGCCAGCGCTGCCAAGCTGGCGGGCGGCAGCCGTGTGGCCTCCCGGCAGGAGAAGTAGAAGACATAGGAGAACCTGTCCTGGTAGAGCGTGCCTTCGGCCCAGGCCAGCATCAGTTTCACCAGCAGTGTGGTCTTCCCAATGCCAGAGATGCCACGGAGGACCACCATCCGGTTCCCGGCCTCCTCCTGGGGAGTGAAGAAGAATTCCAGGTAGCTGCGCTCCTTTGGGGTGAGGTCCTTCTCAAAGTACTCGTATATCCGGGTGACAGGGTCCCTGAACCACATCCTGCTGAACCGTTCCTTGACATGGGCGCGGTATGTCTTCATGTGTCCTGAGCCAGGGAGCACAAAGGAGACAAACAAAAAAGCACTATATGTTGAAGTTAACGTACTCATTAGCTTTCCCCCCACAGTGTCTCCCCTCAACCTGTCTTCTCGGTACCTGCACGCCGTGCCCGCCCCCCCCCCCCCCCCCCGCCCTGTGATCGAGCTGGTCACCAGCCTGTTCTGGAAATAAAGTTTCACTGGGACCCAATCATGCTTTTGCTTACAAGGTGTCTACGGCTGCTTTGCCGCTACAAGGGCCCACGACATCTAAACGATAAACTCCTCGGCCCCTACAGTCTGCTAGAGCCAGCGCCAGACAGACAGATAGACACACACACACACACATCACTGTTCATTGTTGCCATTGAGCAAACACTAGAGAATCACTTCTCACCATTGATAGAAGGCCAGTTAAATTAGTTATGGACTGTTACACAAACAGTGAATGTATGGAATAATTTTCTTTATTTTTTAGAGAGAGACGAACAGACAGGGACAGACAGGAAGGGACAGAGATGAGAAGCATGAATTCTTTGTTGTGGTTCCTTAGTTGTTCATTGATTGCTTTCGCATATGTGCCTTGACTGGGGGCTCCAGCAGAGCCACTGACCTCTTGCTCAAGCCAGTGACCTTGGGCTTCAAGCCAGCAACCTTCAGGCTCAAGCCACTGACCATGAGGTCATGTCTATGATCCCACGCTCAAGCTGGTGAGCTCAGAATTTTGAACCTGGGTCCTTGGCATCCAAGGCCAACACTCTATCCACTGTGTTACTGCCTGGTCAGGTGGAATCATTTTTATATGGAAAAAATAATAAGACAGTGTCTCTATTGTGTACCCATATATGCCCATAAGGAATTTAGACACAAATAGTGGTTTTCTGGGGATAGAATTTATCTGAACGACCTGACACAGAGAAATTAAGATCTAGTAGATATGACAGAATGCCCCTCAATAGATAATTGGATAAAAAAGTTGTGGGACAGGCCCTGGCCGGGTAGCTCAGTTGGTTAGAGCATCATCCCAATATGCCAAGGTTGCAGGTTCAATCCCTGATCAGGACACACAAAAGAGTTAACCAATGAATGCATAAATAAATAAGTGGAACAACAAATCAATCTCTCTCTCTCTCTCTCTCATTTTCTCCTTTTCTCTAAAATCAATCAATAAAAAAATTAAAACAAAAAAGCTATAGAACATAGATATAATGGAATATTACTCAGCCATTACAAAGAATGAAATAGGCCCTGGCCTGATGGGTCAATGAATACATTTCGGTGTGCCAAGGCTGTGGGTTTGATCCCTGGTCTGGGCACATAAGAGAAGCAATCGATGAGTACACAACTAGATGGAACAACTAAATGTAACAGCGAGTTGATGCTTCTCTCTCTCACTCTTCCTTTCTCTCACTCTATCTCTCAAAATCAATGGAAAAAAACTTTTTGAAAAGAATGAAATATTATTTGTGGCAACATGGATGGACCTATAGTATTCTGCTCAGTGAAGTAAGCCAGAGAAAGATGAATACCCTATGATATCATGTATATGTAGACTCTAAAACAAATCAACAAACAAAACAAATGAGCAAATAAAACAAAAGCAGATTCACCTCACTAGGTGGTGGCGCAGTGGATGGAGCATGGGATTGAGAGGCGGAGGACTCAGGTTCAAAACCCCAAGGTTGGCTTGAGCGCAGGCTCACCAGCTTGAGCACGGGGTGGCTGACTTGAGCACAGGATCATAGACATGACCCTATGGTCGCTGGCCTAAGCCCAAAGATCGCTGGCTTGAGCAAGGGGTCACTCTCTCTGCTATAGCACCCCAGTCAATGCACATATGAGAAAGCAATCAATGAACAACTAAGGAGCCTCAACAAAGAATTGATGCTTCTCATCTCTCTCCCTTCCTGTCTGTCTGTCTGCCTGTCTCTTTGTCTCTGTCAAAAAAACCCTCAAAAATAAAACAGACTTATAGAGACAAAAAACAAGTGAATGATTCCAGAGGGGAGGGGTAGGGGAGAGAAAGTTGAAGCCAAATGTCATCAATAGTGATAATCACACAATAACTTTGCACGGTAAAAGACAGCTATCGTGAGGGGACCCCTCGGAAAGGTCTGTGAATGCAGAGTCTCCATGGTACATCTCACACTCATATAACATTGTATGCAACTATCCCTAAATAAAAAAGTCAACATGACGTCCTGACCATAGTTCCTGTACAATAGTATGTATCCCAGTATTGACCTGCTCTGACAGGGCTACGGTGAGGACCCACAGGGCTGCCAAGAACCCACACTGTATGTGAACTGTGATGTGTACAAATGCGGGTGGCTGTCATGGAGACTCAGTGAGCAGGACCACCGTTGCTACTGGGGCCATCATCTTATAAAATGGCCAACTACTCTTTTTTAATTAATTAATTAATTTATTTATTTTTCTGTGACAGAGACAGAGAGAGACAGACAGACAGACAGGAAGGGACAGAGATGAGAAGCATCAGTTCTTTGTTGCAGCACCTTAGTTGTTCATTGATTGCTTTCTCATATTGCCTTGACCAGGGGGCTACCGCAAACTGAGGGAGCCCTTGCTCAAGCCAGCGACCTTGATCTCAAGCTGGTGAGCCTGGCTCAAAACAGATGAGCCCGTGCTCCAGGTGGTGACCGTGGGGTTTTGAACCTGGGTTCTCTGTGTCCCAGTCTGATGCTCTATCCACTGTGCCACCACCTGGTCAGGCTGGCCAATGACTTTTGATAAAGTTGTGATCAAAAGACAGTCTTCTGCCTGACCTGTGGTGGCGCAGTGGATAAAGTGTCGACCTGGGAACACTGAGGTTCCCAGTTCAAAACCCTGCACTGGTCTGGTCAAGGCACATATGGGAGTTGATGCTTCCAGCTCCTCCTCTCTCTCTCTCTCTCTCTCTCTCTCTCTTTCTCTCTCTCTGTGTGTCTCCTCTCTAAAATGAATAGAATAAAAATTAAAAAAAAAAAGACAGTCTTCCCTAAAATATATATATATATATGTATATATATATATATATACATATATATATATATATATATATATACACTCTTAAAACCATATTGCTGATTTTATAGCTTCTCTGACATGAACATTTGTTTGTTAAATATTCAATGTGTACAGATGTCACAATGACTTAGAAACCTTGCTAAACACAGTGGCATTCTGCGGCCGCTCTGAAGCAAGACACAATGACCCCGGTTAACCTCTGTGCGGTGAGCCGTCTACAAAAGCCATTTACTGTGATCTCTGCTGGATCCCTCGAGTCCACAGTTCCCGTGACATGGTGTCACCTGAGAGCTTGTGACTTGGGTGCAATGAGACACTGTCGGCAACCCAGACATGCAATCCAGATGAAGACCTGGCACCCACCCACGTTTACCACCTAGAACAGTGGTTCTTAACCTGGGTTCTATCGAACCCTAGGGGTTCGATGAGTCGGTCTCAGGGGTTCAGAGAAGCCTCTGCTGCGGAGACCAGAATAAAGTAATACCATAATTTGTTGTGAGTTCATGCATTTTGTTGGTTTTGTTCTTTGAGCAAGGTGATGTTCATGCACGGCTCATTTTGTGCACCAGTAAAAAAAATATACCTATGTCTTGAATATGGAAAAAAAATCATATTTTATTTATCACTAAAGAAGGGTTCGGTGAATGCGCATATAAAACTGGTGGGTTCAGTACCTCAAAAATGTTTAAGAACCACTGACCTAGAACCTTTGGAAGAAAGCCAAAGCACCGAGTGACTTTCTGTTTCCATTCTGAGGAAGGGAAGGTTGAGAGCAAGCATACATGACAGACAGAAAAGGCAGTCGTGCGTCCAGGGAAGGCCCAAGGACACGATGCTTGGACCTGCTAGAGCTTTCCGCAGGTCAGGAATCAGACAGCAGATGGTGTGGTGTCATGTCTCAAAAGGGCAAGAGAAATATAACCAATTTTGCAAAATTAAATAATAAAATTGTACCCTGTATTCTGCTTGTTAGTTTCTCATGCATGATGTTATATTTCTGCTTAATATATTAGATAGCTGATCTCTCCAAGGCACCTCAATCCTGGAAACCTCATTCCTTTGTGGCTCTTCCTCATGAAACCCTGAACAATAACAACACAGAACCACTGTCTTCTGCTATGAGGGGTAACACTGTCCCCAGTAGTCCATTCTGACCCTGCTGTGGGAACACGGAGATGGTCATTGGTGACCGTTATACTCAGGATAAGAAGCCTCGTCCCTGTCCCCATCCCCAGGCCCCCATCCCCCTCACCAGTAATCTCTGTCTTGGCCTTCTCGCACAGATCCTTCCGCCCGATCTTCTGGAAGAGGATGAATGTCACATCCCAGGCTTGTTTCTCTTCATAGCGCTGGACCAAGAGCCCGGCCAGGTCCTCACGGGACGCTTTCTTCACCTCCGCCCAGGGGATCGGCTGCAGTCCGAGGTGCAGGGGTTCCTCCCTCAGCAGCAACTTAAATTTCCGGAATTCATCTTTGCGGAGCTCCCCAAGGTACCACAGGAGACCGAACTCAGAAAAGAAGGACGCCGCCATCCTTGACTGGTGACGGAGGAGGGACAGTCTTCAGAGAGAACCACCAGGAACAAGAAATGAACAAAAACCTGTGTAAAAATTCAGAATGGTTCTGAGTTATTCGAAAGTTCATGGGCTGAGGTAGTCACTAAGTTCTTGCATGGGAAGTGTCTTGCTAGTTTTTTGGGGGGGCGGGAGGCGGGAAGTTCTGAAGACTAGAACTCGACTCTGGGCACCTTCCCGTGGAAACAGTCATGAGAACAAGGACATCAGGTAGATAAATCCAGGATAAAGAAGATACAATCCACGCCCCTCCTACACACACCAAAGAATTATTTCGAACCCCAACTTGGATGGCGCCAGGTAGAGACACGCAAGAAAAAGTATCCAATGTGACACGCAGCACAGAAATAAAACGGAATGCTCCTCAGCCATCAGAAAAGATGCGATCCTGACTGACCAGGTGGTGGCACAGTGGATAGAACGTTGTACTGGGACACGGAGGACCCAGGTTTGAGATCCCAAGGTCACCGGCTTGAGCACAGGTTCATCTGGTTTGAGCAAAGCTCACCAGCTTGAGCCCAAGGTCGCTGGCTTGAGCCCAAGGTCACTGGGTTGAGCAAGGGGGTCACTCAGTCTGCTGTAGCCCCTCTCCCGTCAAGGCACATATGAGAAAGCAATCAATGAGCAACTAAGGTGCCGCAACGAAGAACTGATGCTTCTCATCTCTCTCCCTTCCTGTCTGTCTGTCCCTATTTGTCCCTTTCTCTGTCTCTGTCACACAAACACACAAAAATATTGCAGGTTTGATCCCCAGTCAGGGCACAAGAATCAACCAATGAATGCAGAAATAGATGGAGCTACGTGTGTAAATATCTGCTTAGACAGCTATTTAGCAACCTGACGACAAAGAGAAAATATTGGTAATAAAATTTTAAACTGAGTATGTTTTACATTTTTCCCCTTTCTCTTCTTTCTTTCTTTCATCAATTATAGCTGACATTTAACATTACTTTCTATTAGTTTCAGTTGTGCAGCATAATGGTTAGATACCTACTGAACTGGATATTGAACGCTACATATCACAGTGAGCAGAATGCAGCTCAGGCAGGGCTCAGAGAAGCGTACAATTCTAAAGATATGAAAAGGAGCCCAGGCCGGGTAGCTCAGTTGGTTAGAGTGTCCACCGATATGCCAAGGTTATGCTTGGCCAGGGCACATACAGGAATTAACCAATGATGTGTTGAAAACTGCAGCACCTGAAACCTGTATAATTATATGAACCAGTATCACCCTGATAAAATTTAATTAAAAAGAATCAATGAATGCATAAATAAGTGGAATGACAAATTGGTGTTTTTCTCTCTCTCTACCTTCCTTTCTTTAAAATCAATAAAGGTAAAAAAATAAAGGTATGGCCTGACCGGGCGGTGGCGCAGTGGATAGAGCATCTGACTGGGATGTGGAAGACCCAGGTTTGAGACCCCGAGGTCGCCAGCTTGAGCGCAGGCCCATCTGGTTTGAGCAAAAGCTCGCCAGCTTGGACCCAAGGTCACTGGCTCCAGCAAGGGGTTGCTCGGTCTGCTGAAGGCCCGCGGTCAAGGCACATGTGAGAAAGCAATCAATGAACAACTAAGGTGTCGCAACGGCAACAAAAAACTAATGATTGATGCTTCTCACCTTTCTTCGTTCCTGTCTGTCTGTCCCTACCTATCCCTCTCTCTGTCCCTGAAAAAAAGAAAGAAAAACAAACCGAAAAAATAAAGGTATGAAAAGAAAGGTTGAAAATACATATATATACACACTTTAAGTTAAGGAACAGCAAAATGCACCAGAACAGACTAGAATAAAAGAATTATCAAATACATATGAGGCTTGAAGGATAGCCTTTGAAAAGACTCAAAAGAAATGGGATACGCCCAAACAAATCTAAGAAAAAGGAGTCATGAATAACAAATATGGAGCATAAAAGGGAAGGTATCACTGCATAGCCTACAGATATTAAAAATAGAGATGACATATTTTTACGCCCATCACTCATTAACAAAATTATATAGGCTTCAGGTGCACAATTGCACCACAAGTCCTCTGCACGCTGTAGTGTGTGTTCACCCCCCACCCCAAGTTGTCTCCTTCCAACACCATTTATCCCCTTTCTATCCTCCTCAAACTCTGCACACCTTCCCTCCCACCCAACATTAAAAAACAAATTATGACAATGAAACTGATGATTTTGTTCAAATATATAAATTTTTCCCAAATGACAACTCTTATTTTTTTATTTCTGCGAGTCACGGTTTCAAGTTAATGTTGACCCAATGGAAGCAATTCTTCCTTCTGAAAGACTTCAGGCTCACATACCCTAATTGGCAATTTGTTAAAACATAAATATATATTATTTTCCAGAAGCCCTTTCCCAGAGAGAAAAGGGGACAGGTGGGAGAGGAGGAACTTCCCAACTGATGGAGGCATAGCCTGGGTTCTGAAAACTAACATGTGCTTTGTATAAGAATTGGGGTGTTCCCCATCACTTGTGAAAACAAATGCCAAAATAAACAAACAAAAAAACCTTAATAAGTGATATGCCCAGAGTAAATTATTCAGTCATTAATGACCGGGTATTGCTGTTCCTTCCCTGATTCCAATGTCCTCCTGTAGTTATGCAAAAGAACCTCTGAGTTTTCAAAGCAAACCCTAAAGCATTTAAGGGCAAAACTATTTAGGGTCAAGTATGAGGGGGCGAATTTGTACAATGCATACAAATTACCTTCCACAGATCAGGAAAAAGAATACTGAGGTAGATGTCGAGACAAAGTAAATGCATCAAGTAAATTTTAGCCCTCAGGGGATGGTCGGCACAGGATAAAAATTTGTTCTCTCACAAGGTGCTCGCAGCTGTTTCCTACCTCTGAAATGGAGGTAGGAGTCGAGGTTTTATTTAAAGGTGTGTGTATGTGGGGGGGTATACTAGGCGTTCTCTTTGGGCTGCTCTCATTAAAGCACTAAAACCAAGCGGCTGAAAACAACAGAAATGTCTTGTGTCACAGTACGAGAGAGGCTAGACGTGTATAAAAATAAAGGTGTCCCCACACCCTGACTCCTTCCTCGCCCCTGGCCAGTGTCGGGGGGTTGGCTGACATTCCTTGGCTTGTAGCTGCACACCCCACAACTTCCACCTCCATCCACACACTACGTTCTCCCCATGAGGACACGAGTCATACCGGGACTCCGTCTTCACGGAACAACACCTACAACAACCTTCTTTCCAAACCAGGTCACTTTCGGAGCTCCCGAGGGATAACACTTTTCTCGCGTGATTTTTTTTTGGGGGGAGGGGCGGGAGGAGAGATGAACACAATTCAACCCGTAACAAACTGGGAAGACCCACTTCGTGACAGGGAGAGATAGTCTCTACCCGCGTGTCTATGTTCTCCATAGACTAAAGAAGCGTTATAAAACTAGGCAAAGCGATCGTGGATCACGCCCTGGAGTTAGTTCCAGGATCAAACTTTCAGAGCCTGAGCTCTGACACCAGGTTCATGGTAGCCAATGGAGCTCAGACTGTCAGCTCACGGGGTGAGGGTGAGGTTTCTGGACCTCGTCCCCACCTCTGTCTGTCCTTCAGCTGCTGTACACATACTGCTCCTTAAGCTCCAAGCTTGCCCATCCTCAGGAGTCCTTTGGTGCTGAGACCCAACCCCCAATCCCCATACCCACACCCATCTCACAGGTTTTAGGCTGAGCTGGTAAGGAACTTACAAACACATGCATTTCAGGGGTCGAGACTGGTTCAGAGTCGGAGAAAAGCCACCCAAGTGAAATAGGAGCAGCCTGGCCTGGCCGGGCCGGGCCAGGCCAGGCCAGATGCTGGAGCCCCTGGTCCTTGGATAGAGAGTGCCCTCAGACCGGGACCTTGGACATCAACTCTTTGGTCTTTTCGCAGAACCCAGCCTCACAGTTTAAGGACAGAAGGACTCCTGTCTGGGTGGGTGGTCAGGAAAGGAGGCGGGCCCAAGGGGAGGAAACGGAGACAGATTAAAAGGGAGACAGAGGGAGGAGACCTGCTGACTCACCGTGCTGGTCACAGGTCTTCCTGGTAGGTCCTTAATGAGTGGCCGACCCGGAACCAGGGAAGAAATAGGTCACAGAGTCCTATGATTGGCCAAGGATTTGCTTCCCTCCCATTGGCTCGAGGACGCGCTGAAAGACCAGGCCCAAGACTGTGAGAAACAAATTTCTTTCTTTTCTCCCTTTTCTTTTTATTTTTTAAATGTTCCCACCCTGGGTGTGGTCTAGGTCTTCCCCCCTGGGTCCCTCCCACGGTGGATATTTCAGAAAAGAGAGATTCTGATTTCAGATTCCCAGGACTTTGGTGACTGTGAGAATGTTCCTTCCAGTGTCCCCAGTCTGGCTAATTTAGGGAGCAAGGTGGGTTGGGGGTGGTGTGGGATTGGGGAGGGGGTGGCGGTGTGTGTGTGAGTCTCTCTGCTTCATCTAAATGATTCCGACATCTGTTTCAATGAACAACTCCTTCCTACATTTGAGGATCCTTAAGGAATGTTGTTGCCCCACGATCATTCTTTTTAAAAATATATATAATGTATTGGGGTACGGTTTCAAGGGCACAACTCCATAACCCATCACCTGCACACGGCAATGTGCACCCATCACCCCAAGCAATTCCTTCCACCAGCATTTGCTCCCCACTTTGTCCACCTCCACCTGCTGCACCCCCTCTTTCCATCCAATCATTCTTCTGTCACGCAGGAGAGAAACGCCATGACTCTCGGCGAATGCAGTCACAAATGTGGACAAGCCGTGATCTGCACGCCGTCGCCTCGGAAGTTCTCTGACCACCTCCATGGGCCGGGAACTCACCTCATCTTTGTTATACATTGGCTCCCTCCTTAATCAGAATCTCAGGCCTTGCAAAATGGTTATTTGGGAGGGAGGTTGTGAAATAGGCCCTAGAGAGAGAGAGAGACGTCGACGACATAACGGAAAACTGAAAAAACACACCCCAGGTCCGAACACACGTCTCTCTCTGGTCCAGAACATAGATGAAGAAGAAGTCAAGGTTGTAAGGGGCCCGTGTCAGATAAAGGGTGATGCACGCAGAGTAGACTGGGTGCTGAGCACACAATGGGCTGTATACAGAATTGCACACCTGAAACCTATATACTCTCACTAACCAAAGTCACCCCAAGAAGTTCAATACATTTTTGTTAACAAAATACGTGAGAAAAAGTCCTTATTGTTGCTTCCCTTTTCATGTTTACTAATGGATTTGACCAGCATGCTCATGTCCGTGGGCCATGTGTTGCCTCTTTTTTAAAAAAAATTAGTTATTCATTTTAGAGAGGTGAGAGAGAGAGAGAGAGAGAGAGAGCAGGGGGAGGACCAGGAAGCATCAACTCCCATATGTGTCTTGATCAGGCCAGCCCAGGGTTTTGACCTGCTGACCTCAGCATTCCAGGTCGATGCTTGATCCACGGTGCCACCTGTTGCCTTTTTTTGTGAAATGCCTTTCACCGTTTTGCTTCTGTTTCCATCGGTTATTTTCTGTTTTTACCCACAAGTGGACACGAATGATGTGTTTTGACACCGAGGCTTGGTCCCTTGTGTACAAATGTCCGTTTCTTCTTTTCTCTGGATTGTGGGCTCTATTTTTCTTTCTCATCGGGGCCATTTGCTGAACAGTTTTTTGTTTGTTTGATTGTTTTTACTTTTCATGAAATCAAATTTGTCGAGGGTGTTTCTGGTGCGTAAATTCAGGGTCTTGTTTAAGGAAAGCATTCCCTACCCTAAGCCCAGCGATGTCTTAGATTGTTTTTTGTTTTGTTTTGTTTTGTTTTAATGTCCTTACTGTCTTTAGAAAGAGAGGAAGGGAGAAAGTAAACAGCCTCGATCTGTTGTTATACTTTTGTACAGGTTCATCGGTTGGTTCTTGTTATGTGCCCTGACTGGGGATCGAACCTGCAACTTTGAGGTATAGAAAGGCTGCTCCCACCAACTGAACTACCCAGCTAGGGCTTGATTGTCTTTTAAAACAGGGTCAGGTTTTGCTTCTCACACAGAAGTCTCCATCCACTTCTCATTGCTTTTTCTCTAAGATGAGATCTGAGTTTTGGGGGTGTTTTCTTTTCAATTTGAATAAAAATGATACTAGCTCCATTTAGTGAATAGTCCACCTTCCCCGCTGGTAGGAAATACGTTACCAATCGACTCTGCATTGTCTGGCTTTGTTTCTGGGCTCTGTCTTTTGTTCTGTTGAATTGTCTGTCCATTCATGTGCCAATCAGCCTGACTCACTTTTAGCTTTTTTGTTAACTCTAAGGTGGGTCCAATTCAATCAACAATGTTGGTTTATACCAACCCCTTCTGTCTTCCACATATATCTGAAGATTCTCTTTTTAAAGATTTTATTTATTGGTTTTAGAGAGAGGAGAGAGAGAGAAAGGCAGGGGGAACAGGAAGCATCAGTTCATAGAAGTTGCTTCTCTTATGCACCTTGACAGGGCAAGCCTGGGATTTCAAACCGGTGACCTCAGCATTCCAGGACGAGGCTTTATCCACTGCGCCACCACAGGTCAGGCCTATTTGAGGATTGCCTATATTTTGACACAAAAGTTTCTATTGGGATTTAACTAGCATTTCGCTAAACACAGAGATCTCTTTGTAGCAGTATAGACGTTCTTATAATAATGATAATTCCTATTCAAAATCTGAGCACAATCCTTTATGTCTTGATGTTGTTATACAAAATGAACACAAACATTTCTATTCTCTCCAATAAGGCTTGCTTGCAATCTTTTATTAGCTTTATTTCCGTAGCTACTTTGTATTTCTCTTGTCCCTGCCTAGGAAATCCTTGTAGATTTCAAAGGCTAACTAGCTTTAGTTACAGAAATAGGAAATGAATTTTTACACGATTTTTTTATAGTTCATTAAAGATGCTTTTTGGAACTCGAGAACATGTATTATTTTTTTCTGGCTTTATTAAGATATAATTAACATACTGAGGTGGGCAACAAGTAGGTGTACAGTTGTTGGTTCATGAAACATAATTTATTCTTTTATTATTATTTAATTATTGTATTAGTGATTTGTATTACAACTGTACTCTTGCCTGCACCTGTATAACATTGTATAAGTTTGAGGTGCCCCACTTGTTGATTTGATACACTATTATATATTGCAACATTAGCTAATACCTCCATCTGGCTACATAGTTACCATTGTCTTTTGTGGTGAGAACTGTTCAAGATCTACTCTCCTAGAAACTTATGAGTAGAGAATACAGTATTGATCCTAACAGTTGGGGTTTTTTTTTATTGATTTCAGGGGGTTTTGTTAGTTCATTTTGTTCGTTAGATCCCACAGATACGTGAGGTTCTATTCTCTGCCTGGCTTAGTTCACTTCACATAATAATCTCCAGGTCCATCCATGCTTTCATGAAAGGTAAGATTTTCTTCTTTTTCATGACTGTGTACTATTCCATTGTATAAATGTACCACAGTTTTTTTTTGTTTGTTTGTTTTTTCATCCACTTATCTACTGATGGGCAATTGGGCTGTTTCCAGATCTTGGCTATTGTAAATAACACGGCAATAAACATAAAGGTACATATATATTCTCCTCAATCAGTGTTTCTGGTTTCTTCAGATGAATCCCCAAAAGTGGAAATGCTGGGTTATCAGGCAGTCCCATTTTTCTTTCTTTCTTTTTTTTTTTTTTTTTTGAGAAAACTCCACACTGCTTTCCACAGTGGCTGCCCCCATCTGCATTCCCACCAGCTGTGCACAAGGGTTTGCTTTTCTCATCCTTGATGGCTTTAAGGAAATTTATTTTCTGCCTGGCATACAAAGACATCCATCTGTAAGAGTACTAGGTGTGAAGCAGAATGCCTGTAGGTGGGCGTGAGGGGCCAGACATCAGTAAAGGCCCCAGGTGACCGAAATCGGGCAGTCACAGTTGGCCACCCCTTGGGGTGTGGGCTGGGGAACGCCACCAGGAAGCCCCTCACCTGCGGCACACCTGCAGCTTCTCATGGCATCCATCACACATTTAAGAAGCTCCTTGTCAGATCCTGGCATAGGTTGAAGAGCATCTTTCTTCCTCTGACAGAGTTCGTGGTACCCATGGCTGTCTGAAGTTCTTTCCCTCTGCCACTCTGCCCCAACCGACTGTTGCCATGGTTCCTGGCCAGATGCCCCAAGGGCTAGAGCACCAAGGGCTAGAGCATCACAGCGGGGATCTTGGAGAAGAAGGAGAAGCTGGTAGAGCACCAAGGTCCAGGTGAAGTGGTGTTGCCCTCTCACCGGGAACCCGGTCATCAGGGGCCCACTTTAGCGAATAAAAAAAAAGGAAAGGAGTCTTTGAGGGCATGTAGCTTTTTGCTTCTCCCTTCTGGCTTGCGCACCCTAGGGAACTAGCCCCCCAAGGAGGGAGACTTGGTATGAAGGCTGGTAAGTTCCCTCTCCTGCCACGTGGCTTCTTTTGACTTTAGAATCATTTTTTTTACATTGTTATAGAAGTTTTTCAGTTTCCTTTTGTTTCATTCCTTCCTTCCTCCCTCTCTTCCATCCCTTCTTTTTCTTTATTTCTCTTTCTTCTTTCTTTCCTGTTTTTTTTAACCAAAAAATACCTCCTGGTCAGGCACAACCTCTCACACATCCAGGGGCGCTCACGTGAGCTCTGGCTGCTGGCTCTCAAGTTTTGCCGCTCACTGATGTTTTCGGGGGGGGGGGAGGGGAATCTAACAATACACTGTATCCTAAGTGGACAAACAAAATAGAAACAGACTCTTAGATACAGAGAACAGACTGATGGTGGCCAGATGGGGCAGGGTTGGGCGGGTTAGGGGCTGGGTGAAAAGGGGGAAGGGATTGAGAAGTACAGACTGACAGTCACAGAACAGTCACAGAGTTGTAAAGTACAGCACAGGGAATACAGTCAATAATATTATAATAATTCTGTATAATGCCAGGTGGGTACAAGACTAAGGTGACCAGACGTCCTGCTTTTGGCGGGACAGTCTGATTTTTAACAATTTGTCCCGCGTCCCGCAGTGTTTTTAAAAAGTCCCAATTTTTGGAAAGAATGCACGAACAGCTAGGGAACAGCAGGAGAACGGGAAGGGAATATATGGTTTCCAGCGGGGAGACCCCGTCTCGACCTGGAAGCGCCCACACTGCCGCAAGAGCTGGCTGCCCCATGCAGGGCTCCGAAACAATAAACTTTGGGCGGAACGTACCTGCTGGGGCAGCGGCTGTCAAGTCCCCTAACTACCCATAGGCCCATATCCTGGATGCCAGCGTGCAGCTACAGGCTCCACGAAGCGCAAGCTGCTTGGTCTCCAGCGGGCTGCGGGGCTGGATGCTGGGAGTGCGCCAGCGGTGCTGCCCTGCCTGCTCCCGCCCACTCATGCAGCTCGGGCATTGGTTTCGGGACCGTGTAACCCGATCCCTCTGACTCTCTCAAAATTTCCCATATAGTAATATTTCCAAAAATGATCTTTTTAATGAGGTATCATTATTTAAAAAATAGATTGATAAGAAAAAGTTTAAATCTTGGGCATCAGCAAAACTCACAATAGAGAACAAATGCTTAGAAATATTTCATCATTTTGAAACAAACCATGTTCCATACAATAATGCACTAAAAATTGTGGAATACGCGCTGTCTTTACCAGGAACTAATGCTGCGACTGAATGCGTTTTTTCTAGTAAATAAAGTGTGGACATCAGAAAAATCACAATTAAGTGTTGAGACTTTGAAGGCCATTTTATGTGTGAAATATAATTTAACAAATTCTTGTGAAAAATTTCATGACCTTTTAAACAACGACAGCAATCTACTAAAAAAAAAATTCACTCAAATGAGAAATATGCCAAAGAGTAAAATACTACTATACATAATTTTTAATGTATTATATTTGTAAATTGTACTTACGTTGAAATTTTTAAAAATATATTACAATACTATTTTTGCATTCTATGAAAAATTTTTTTGCTCCATATAGACCAAATATTTAATCAAGAACCCCCCTCACCCCAGTCAATGGTGTCTTGCTTTACCAATTTTAAAATCTGGTCACCTTATACAAGACTTATCAGGGGCCTCACTTTGTAAGTTAGATGAATGTCTAATCACCATGCTTTGCAATGGAAACTAAGAGAATAATGAATATTGACTATCATTTTTTTAAAAAAATGAAAAATTTAACAAAAACGCTTTACTAAGTCCAACTTCCAAAGTTTCTAGCTTAACAGGTTCAGGTAGTTCTGGGCCTTGGGAATCTCAAGCAAATCCGCAAACAGCAATATGTAAACCACCAGGTTAGTAACATACTACAGTGTGTCCGTAAAGTCATGGTGCTCTTTTGACCGTGTCACCGGTCAAAAGTGCACCATGACTTTACGAACACACTGTATTTAGTCCATGTTTATTGGGTGTAGAGAAACATGTCACAAGCTGGGAGCTTTCAAATCCCGAACCGATGTGAGACTCGGAGGCCATGAAGTCACAGGGTGACTGACAGGAAGGGAAAGGTTTCTTTACCCTTTCCAACAATTGATTATTGCAGTGAGGGCTTCCCAATAGGGGGTTTGGTTAAGAGTGATTATCTTCTACCATCTTTAGGAAGATGGCTTCAATTTCTTTTTATGGTTTTCAGAGGCATTGACAAGAAATATCCTGTATTTATGTTCATGAAATAAGCCAGATTTTGTTTTCCTGATATGGCTTAAAGGGCTTCATCTGCTCAGGGAGTTTTCCAGTCCAGGCTCCAATTTGCACTTTTTTTTTTATTTGATTGATTTAAAAGAGAGAGAGAGAAAGAGAGAGAGAGGAAAGTAGAGAGAGAGAGAGAAGCATTTGTTTGTTGTTCCACTTGGTTGTGCATTCATTGCTTGATTCTCATATGTGCCCTGACCTGGTGTCAAACCTACAACCTTCACATATCCGGACGATGCTCTAAACACGGAACTATCCGACCAGGCCTCTTAACAAGGGTTTTAAGAACTCCTCAGGTGCTGGAGAAAGTGGGGCCACAGGTGCTGGGAGTGTCCAGCTGGGGAGGTCAGCAGTGACTCTCACAACCCCGACTTAGGACCCTGCAAAGCCACAGAGTCAGCTTTTCCATATGAAACCTTGGGCCGGCGTCAGACCCCATCTCTGCTCTCAACCTGAGTCTGAGGCGCCATGTGACATGGAGATAGTGTTACATTCAGTTGTACTCTTGAAACCTGTATGGTTTGGCGAACTATGTCAACTCAGTAAATTAAAAAAATAAATAAATTTAGCCTGACTAGGTGGTGGTGCAGTGGATAGAGCTTCGGACTGGGATGCAGAAGGACCCAGGTTCGAGACCCCAAGGTCGCCAGCTTGAGCGCAGGCTCATCTGGCTTGAGCAGGAGCTCACCAGCTTGGACCCAAGGTCACTGGCTCCAGCAAGGGGTTGCTCGGTCTGCTGAAGGCCCACGGTCAAGGCACAGGTGAGAAAGCAATCAATGAACAACTAAGGTGTTGCAACGAAAAACTGATGATTGATGCTTCTCGTCTCTCTCCATTCCTGTCTGTCTATCCCTATCTATCCCTCTCTCTGACTCTCTCTCTCTGTCTCTGTTTAAAAAGGGGGCGGGGGGCAAGAGAAAAAAAGAAATTGAAGGAGGGCAATAACTCGAGATGGAAGGGAAGGGTGGGTTTCTTGAGACTCAACCTTCACCAACTGCCTAAAATGCATGTACGTTTGTTGAAAAATCACTTCGAATCACAATTGGAAAGGAGAAAACCTTTATCTGTGCTACACAAACAGAGCCAGTGTGGAACGAATTTACTTCTTCCGGTAACGTCTTCTCTAAGAAACTTGAGAGCTCTTACACAGAGACCCTTAAACAACTAGTATTTCTGCAAACATTGCAGTATGAGCTCTGTCTTATTTAAAAGCGTGACTTTGAGGGGCTCTGTCATAACACAACACTGATACGCTAGAAATATTTATCACTGCTATCAGTCTCCAGGGTCTGACTTGTTACTGTTATATAGGACAATTTACAGAATATTGTAACACACCTAGAGTTCTGCTTTATAGGTTCTTTATTTATTTATTTAATTTAAGTGAGCAAAAGGGAAATAGACTCCTGCATGCTCTCTGACCAGTACACACCTGAAGACCTCACCTGGGGCCAATGCTCCGCCCATCTTGGGCCGATGCTTACAACTGAGCTATTTTTAGCATCTGAGGCAGAGGTTCCACAAAGCTGTCCTCAGCACCTGGGGCCAACAGCCTCTCTATCACTTGTTATTTATTACCTGTCTTGTTGATCACAACCAATCTAACAGGTGTGAGGTGGTATCTCATGGTGGTTTTGATTTGTATTTCCCTAATAGATAATAAAGATGAGCATCTTTTCATATATCTGTTGGCCAATTTATTTATTTATTTATTTATTTTTTGCAGCGACAGAGAGAGAGTCAGAGAGAGGGATAGATAGGGACAGACAGACAGGAACGGAGAGAGGTGAGAAGCATCAATCATTAGTTTCTCATTGCCATCTCAACACCTTAGTTGTTCATTGATTACTTTCTCACATGTGCCTTGACCGCTGAAGAGCAGACGGAGCCACCCCTTGCTGGAGCCAGCGACCTTGGGTCCAAGCTGGCAAGATTTTCCTCAAGCCAGATGGGCCCGTGCTCAAGCTGGCGACCTTGGGGTCTCGAACCTGGGTCTTCCGCATCCCAGTCCGATGCTCTATCCACTGCGCCATCGCCTGGTCAGGCTGTTGGCCAATTTAATGGACGTTCACAATGCGACTGTTATCATGTGCTTTATTGGGGCCACATGTGGACACACATATCCATTATGCACAAACATACAAGTGGCCTTTTTTATGGACCATTAAAGATGACACTCAGTTACTAAAGAAACACTATACTAGAGAAATTGTCTGCCTTTCTCTGAAGGTTTTATAGAACACCCAATTCTCAAAATCTGAGTGGTGTTTGCTAATGAGATCATTTTTACCCTAAGAATGTTGCCTTTGAACACAAATGAGGTTCTACTTTGATCTCAACTCGGACATTTACCAAGGTCTATTTCAAGGTCATTGTCCCAGAAAGTGTTCAGATCTTTTGCTAATAGACTATCAAAAAAACCCGCTCCTATCAAAGCACAATTTCTGTGTTTTTTCCTCACTCTGTCGACTTTGAATGTCTTGGTGCCCCAGTGGACTGATTCTCTGATTTATCTTGGTTTCCTAGATCTCATATTCCTTGGTCCTCACGATCGTGCTGGAGACACGCAAGATGGTGAAATTGAGTTCTTCCGACTTTGACCTGCTGTGGTATCTAGACAAGCTCAACAAAAGGGAGTTTCAGAGTCTGAAGAACCTCCTTGGACAAGTGTGTCTGGTGGTGGGACTCCCGCCCATCCCGAGGTCTGACCTAAAGAGAGCCAGACTGAACCTGGCGCACCTGCTGACCACATCTTATGAGGCCCAGCACACTTGGAACCTGCTGTCCGGCGTCCTCCACAAGATCCAGCGTAAAGACCTCTGTGACAAGATCCACGCCAGACGACACTGTGAGTGGTGGGCAAGGGAGGAATGGGCGCAGGTTTTAGGAAGACTAGTTGTGTTGATAAGGGGCGTCTGCCCCACCCTATCCACCTAAGAGCCCTGTCTTCAGGTCTGGAGGATGTTAGAGGCTCAGTGATGGCTTCTAAGGATGTGGGTCTTGTCCAGTCTTATGGATTCCTGATTTCTACCCGTTTTTTTCCCCATCATGCAAAGTGATGCTTCTGAAAGGAGCTTGTTTCCATACTAAAGTCTTTATGTAGCTTGTTGCCACACCCCGTCTCTGCTGAGCTGAATAGTTCCTTCATTGTCTGAGGGACTGACTTGCTCTCACACTCCTCACAGCTCCATCCCCAAGAATTCAGGTGTTCTGGATTCTTTGATGTGATGTGATGTCTAAAACTATTGGAATACACAAATGACAACTTGACTGGATACACCGCTCTTTTTTTTTTTTCCTTTTTATTGAGTCTATCAGGGTGACACTAGTTAATAAAATTATACAGGTTTTAAGTGCACCACTCTACATCTCTGTACACTGCATTGTATGCTCAACCCGCCCCCAAGTCAAGTAAGTCTCCATCTACCCCCATTCTTCCTCCCTTTCCTCTCCACCTTCCCATGGCCCTCTCCCTTTGCAATCACCATACTAATGTCCACGAGATTTTTCTTTTTTCTCTTTTTTTCTCAATCTCTTCACCCACCCCAGCCCCCCAAACCTCTCCAACACAAACAGCTGTCAGCCTGCTCTCTATGGATGACTCTGTCACTGTTTTGCTTGTTAGTTCATTTTGTTCAATGAGTGAGATCATGTGGTGACTGTCTTTCTCTGACTGGCTTATTTCACTTGGCGTAATGCTCTCCAGGTTTATCCGTGTGGCAAATGATTGGATTTCCCTCTTGTTTATGGCTGAGTAGTATTTCATTGTGTCAATGTACCCCAGCTTTTTTTTTTATCCATTCAGCTACTGATGGGCACTTGGGCTGTTTCCAGATCTTGGCTGTTGTAAATAATATTGTAAATGAACATAAGGGTGCATATCTTCTTTTAAATCAGTGTTTCAGGCCTGACCAGGCAGTGGTGCAGTGGATAGAATGTTGAACTGGAATTCAGAGGACCCAGGTTTGAAACCCCAAGGTCGCCGGCTTCAACGTGGGCTCACCAGCTTGAGTACAGGGTCACTGCCTTGAGCGTGGGATCATAAACATGACCACATGGTCACTGGCTTGAGACGAAGGTTGCTGCCTTGAGTCCAACGTCGATGCCTTGAGTCCAAGGTTGCTGGCTTGAGCAAGGGCTCACTCACTCTGCTGTAGCCCCCTGGTCAAGGCAAATATGAGAAAGCAATCAGTGAATAACTAAGTGCCACATCTATGAACTGATGCTTCTCATCTCTTTCCCTTCCTGACTGTCCCTGTCTGTCTGTCTCTCTCCTCTCTCTCTCTCTCTCTCTCGCTAAAAAAATAAATAAAAGTAATAAAACTTAGAAATATGCTTTTCTCTCCTCCCTGAGGCTGCTGTAGGACAACCATCCTCAAAATCATAGATGCTTTACACTGAACAGAGAGGGTTTTAGGCTTAGAGATAAAACAAACAAATTTGGCAGGTGTGCCTTGGGGATGCCTAAGACATCGGCAGCTGCTCTCAAGGGCCCAGCAGCCATGATCCTAAGTCTCTCTCACACTCTAACAAAGGGTTTGACAATCCCAGCCTGGATTTACTCTCTCTCTGAAGCCCTTTCACGAGTATCCTCCGTGGTCAGAAAAGCCTGCTTTCATTCAGAACCTTCCTTTTTTCCTCCAAAATCGGCTCCTTAACTGAGCAGTTTATTCTTTAGTTCATGTGTCCGTTCTCCCTCTTTATTAGAAGCAGCATAAACCAGGAGAGAGATAGACAGACAGACAGACAGACAGGAAGGGAGAGAGATGAGAAGCATCAATTCTTTGTTGCAACTCCTTAGTTGTTCGTTGACCATCTTATTTTTCTTTCTTTCTTTAAATTATTTTTATTTTCCAATTAGAGTTGACATACAAGAGTACATATTTGTTTCATGTGTACAACAGAGTGGTTAGACATTTATGGAATTTACAATGTGATTTCACTCCCCCCCCAAATAAGTCCAGTTCCTACCCGACACCATATACAGTTATTACAATGTTATGGACTATATTCCTTGTGCTGAACTATACATCCCAGTGACTGGTTTTATAGTAGGAGATTTGTACTTCTTAATTTCTTCTCTTTATCACCCAGAGCCCACCGCCCCCCCCCCAAACACCTACACACAACCCCCTTCCACTTTGGCGACCATCAGAATGTTCTTGAATCTATGTCTTTCTGTTTTATTTTGGTTTTCAAATTTCACACATCAGTGAGGTCACATGGTATCTGTCTTTCTCTGACTGGCCTCTTTCACTTAGCATAATACCCTCAAGGTGTTGTCGGGAACAGTAAGATGCCATTCTTTTTTGTGGCTGAGTGGTACTCTGTTGTATGTCTGTACCGCTTTTCCTCTATCCATCCCTGACAGTAAATATCTTACCATTGTGCCCTGGTGATAGACTCTGGTAAGTAGAGACACCAGATGGGAAAATAAGTTTCTTTCTTTCTTTCTTTCTTTTTTTTTTTTTGTATCTTGAACTCTTATCTATGTTCTGCATTTCTCTGCCCCGTACCCACTCACTTAGGCAACAAGGAAATGCACAGGGTTCTCATAACGGAAAAATTTCTACCCAGGTGGGAAAGAGGGCTTTGTAGAAACGTTCATAATGCATTCTGTAAAGACATGATCCTCGAAGTCCTGGACAAGCTTGATTTTGCATTTAAGCTTGTGAGCACTGGGTCCCCGAAGGTCCTGAATGTATTCCTGGTGGGACAGAGAGCATCTGGGAAAATGGAGGTCATCAGTGTGGCAGTGTTGGAGTGGCTGAGCGGTAAGATCTGGAAAAACATCTTCTCTTATGTCGTTCCGGTCATGGCTCAGGAGATCAACCAGATGGCTGACAGCAGCCTGGCGGAGCTGGTCACCAAGGACTGGCCCAATGGCCAGGCTCCGGTGATGGACATTCTGTCTGAGCCCCAAAGGTTTTCTTCATCCTCGAGGACTTGGTCAACGTGGAGGCCGACCTCAATGTAAACGAGTCCACTTTGTGCGCTCACAGCAGGTGCCCATGGCCGTGCTGCTGGTCAGCTTGCTGAGGAGGAAGATGGCTACTGGCTACGCCATCCTCAGCTCCTCCAGGCTGGAGCCTGGGGCCACCACATGGGCCGTTCTGAAGAAGACGGACCTGCTCAGGACCCTGCCGTTCTCCAAGGAAATGAGGCACAAATATATCACCTTGTTCTTTAGGGACAGCCAGAGGCCCAGGGTGGCCTGGGAGCTTGTCCAAGAGAATGACATCCTCACAGATCTGTGCCTAGTGCCCATCCTATGCTGGGTCATGTGCGTTGCCCTCAGTTGGCAGATGGACAAAGGGGATGACTTGAGAGGTCCATGCCAAATGCTCACGGGTGTCTACGTCACTTTCTCGCAGGGGCACTGACCTCCAAGACTGCCAGCCAGTGTCCCCATGTCCTCCTGGAACGTCTCTGCTCACTGGCTTCTAAAGGGCTTCTCCACGACACATTGCACTTCACGGAGGAGGACCTCAAGAGCGTCGGCTTTGCTCCAACCGACGTCTCCACGTTGCAGACCTTAAAGTTTCTGTCGCCCAGCAGCAACCAGAAAGACCGTTACACGTTCTCCCACTTGAAGATCCAGGAGTTCTGCGTGACGATGGCGTACATGATGACCTCGACCGGGCTCCTCCTCCCCTCAGCCATGGACGGGCGGAAAGAGAAGAGAGAGAGATACCATGATATCGGTCCCATCGTGGCTTCCATTTTTGGTCTTCTCAACAAGAAGACAAGGAATGTCTTTGAGAGAGCCTTTGGCTGTCACTTCCTGATGGGAGAGATCAGGGAATACTTGCTCCAGAAGATGAAAGGTCTGGGTAATAATCCGAAAGCCATGGGACACCACACACCTTTGTTTCATTGTCTCTTTGAGAATCAGGAGGATGAGTTTGTGGAACAGATCATAGACTCTTTTCTAGAAGCTGCAGTTTATGTTCAAAGCAACAGGGACCTGATGGCCTTGGCATACTGTCTGGGGTGCTGTCACCCTCTATGGAGACTGAAGCTGAGTGTCCAATGCATCTTTGAAAACAAGAAGCCCCCCGCAACACTGACTTCTTGGTGAGTCTTAAACGTTGCCGTTATTGCCTGTGTTCCTAAGACCTGCCCATTGTTCTAGGGCTCGTTGACCATGATGAGACCGAAATTAAAAGATGATACAGGCCAACCTCATCTTTCACTGGACCGGTGATTTTAAAATCTCTTGGTTTCAATTTCATTCAGGGTTTCTGGGTTAAACATCAGGATAATGGACATTGGGGACCTGATAATTCTTTGTCGTCCTGTGTACTGTAAGCTGTTTCATAGTATCTTTGACCTCTCCCACCAGAAACCAGTAGAACTTGCTCCCCCTGTCTACCCCAGTTGTGACAAATCTTTTTATATAATCTTCAGGCTGGCCCTGGCTGGTTGACTCGGTGGTAGAGCATCGGCCCAGTGTATGGATGTCCCGGATTCAATTCTCAGTCAGAGCACACAGGAGAAACAACCATCTGTTTCTCCACCCTTCTCCCTCCCCATTCTCTCTCTGTCTCTCTCTTTCTCTCCTGCAGCCATGGCTTGATTGGTTTAAGCAAGTTGGCCTCTGGTGCTGAGGATGGCATCATGGCCTCTGCCTCAGATGCTAAGAAGAGCTCGGTTGCTGAACAATGGAGCAGAAGCCCCAAGATGGGCAGTAGCCCTCTAGTGAGCTTGCAGGGGGGATCCTGGTGGGGGCACGTGTGAGAGTCTGTTTCTCTGCCTCCCCTCCTCTCTCACACACACACAAAAATAATAAATAAATTAAATATAATAATAATAAATTTTAAAATAATTAATTAAATAAATAAAATAAATCTTTAGGTATTCCCAAATCACCTCTCATTGATAACCACTGGTTGAACCTCAGTTCTTCAGACCTGCTGTGTGAGTGAACTGAAGGAATTCTTTTTCTTAAGATTATATTTATTGATTTTAAAGAGAGAAAGTGGAGAAGGAGCAGGAAGCATCCACTCTTAATAGTTGCTTCTCATGTGTGCCTTGACCAGGCAAACCCAGGGTTTCGAACTGACGACCTCAACATTCCAAGTTGATACTCTGTCAAGTGTGCCACCACAGGTCAGGCCTGAAATAATTCCTAGAAATTGTTTATCGATGCTCCTAACAGCACTAATCATCAGTATTGGTTTTCTTAAGAGTTAACTAACGTCTTCATGTTCAAAGGAACTGCACGGAAGTCATTGTATCTTTCCTGACTACAGACTCATAGATTCCTTCTGTGGGTCTGAATGTTGTTTTGTACGTATGGTCATACTTGATCTCTTCCCACTGGGCATAGTTAGTCTCAGTTGGTTAACAGTGGCTCCCAAAAGATGTTTTGATAAATACATTGTCTTCCCAATTGCCAGATAATTGCATTCTTCCTCCACACAGTAAAATGAAGAACCTTGTCTACTGGAGAGATATCTGCAGTTTACTTCACACCAAAGAGAACCTCTGTGAACTAGAAATTTGCCACAGTGACCTGGACGATACCTCAGAAAGGGCTCTATCTAAAGCCCTGAGACATCCCAACTGTCAACTTCGACACTCAAGTAGGTGTTATCCCAATACTTATCATAGAGGTCCTTCTGGGAATGACAGGGTTGTCCTTTTCCTTCCCTGGGGCAGGATGCCACTAACCATGGTAATCCCATGGGGTAAAAGTCACTCTGAGAATAGAAACTAAGACAGATGGATGTGCCAAGAGCAGGGGGATAGGAGAGAGACTGGGGCCATTGAAAGTTCCTGGTAATGTTTTCAGAAAAAACAATGCAGATACTTATTTAGACAAAAAGAAGTTATTTCACTGCATTATTTTAGCCACACACAGCAGTACTGCTTGCTTCCCTCCCTGTCTAAGAGAGACTTAAATATAGAAGGCCTTCCACTCACCTGAGAGGTCTGGACATAAGAGGTCCATGGGCCTGACCTGTGGTGGCACAGTAGATAAAGCGTTGACCTGGAATGCTGAGGTCACCGGTTCGAAACCCTGGGCTTGCCTGGTCAAGGCATCCATGGGAGTTGATGCTTCCTGCTTCTCACCCCTTCTCTCTCTCTCTCTCTCCCCCCTTCTTTCACCCCCTACCTCTCTCTCTCTCTCTCCCCCCTTCTTTCACCCCCTACCTCTCTCTCTCAAAAAAAAGTTTGAGTAATAAGACAATTATCAGGCATTTTGGAGGTACCTTTTCTACACCACCTTCAGCCATCTTTGATCCACACGACTTTGGGCCACAATGACTGTTGAGCCCCAACCATTATGGCCACTTCCCAGGCAGGAAACAGAAGAAAAGAGGAGGCCAAGGTAGGGAACATCTCCAAGTCGGAGAAACTTCTTTGGTGGAGCCTTTCCTGAGCTCTTTTCTTGTGTCACTCTACCTGAATCTCATTGACTCTTGTCTTTTTGCCATGTATTTTAGTTTCACATAATTGCAAAGTCAAAAGCAAGTGACTTCCAAGATAACTTCAAATAGCTTTGCAGATTATTTGCTTCCATCCCTGGAGATCCCACGACCACCAGAGGTTCAGTGTGAGTCCCTCACTCTTTTCTCCACATGACCCTTTAATAGAGGGAATGATGAAAGGTGTTGACGGGATGTTTCCCTTCAACTTTCAAGAAATCATGAAGAATTTTGAGGATGGTTCCTCCACTCCTCCCTCTTCCACAGTCCCCTGGGAAGTCCGAATTTTCATGCTGAATTTAACCACATCTTATTCTCCATCTAGAACTCAACTGACCTGCCTCTTCATCTCTCACCTGGAAATTTGAAAACTCTCACTGCCTGGTCTCACTGTATGATGACAGTGGGGTTAGTAAGGTGAAGAGTATGAGGAAGTAAAACTAGGGAAAAGATGACGTAGAGTATGGTAGCTGTGGTGAGGCCATCTGTTATTAAGTCAACGACAGATGGCTGGGTAGTCAGTTGGTTAGAGTGTCGTCCCGATATGCCAAGGTTGCTGTGGGTTCAACCCCTGGTCAGGGCACATACAAGAATCAACCAATGAAAGCATAGATAAGTGGCACAAGTTGATGGTTCTTTCTCTCTCTCTCAAGTCAATAAATAAAATTTCTCTAAAAAAAGGAAAGAAGAGTATGTGATGAAATGGTTCACACTCTGAGTTGGTTCTAGAATCAAGTAAGGCAGGCAGTAACAATTGCAGAGAAGACACACACACACGCTCTATGTAGGACCTTGACTGGAAAGTCTTCCACTGTTTTATCTTCAGCAGGTTGACCTACCTCTCGGTCAGCACCACATTCGAAGACGCGCTCAAGGCAATTGTGCATAACCAGAATCTGACATTCCTGAGCCTGAGTTGTATGCCCATTTCTTTAAAAATGTTTTCCCTTCTGCATGAGGTCTTGGGCAGTCCGATGTGCAGCATACAGCATCTGAGGTGGGTCATTGCCCAGCTGAGCGTCCATTGTGTGTGAGGGGGCAGAGCTGGGTGTTGGTGTGCAGAGAGGCTTCTTAGATATTATGATCTGTTACTGCTCCTTGAGGCTGTGTTCCCTGAGGATTTTTAGGGGCTCTGGCTGCATGGGACAGTTGGTTAGAGCCTCATCCCAACATGCTAAGGTTGCAGGTTCTATCAATAGTCAGGGCACACACAAGATGCATAAATGAGTGGAACAACAAATCAATGTTTTTCTCTCTGCCTTCCTCTCACTCTAAAAGTCAATATAATAAAATAAAAAGATTTTTTTTTAGCACATGGCTTATTTCTCTCCCATCGACATTATTTCTATCACTTTGAATGATTTCAATTTCTATAATGTGGCTTTTAATCTTATTGGCCTATTTTTTCTCTAGCAACTTAGACCCTCTGCTCGTTCTCAAACATAGAGCATCCTGGTGAAACCTCAGGGCCTGGCTGATATAAACATTAAACAAGCCACAAAGATAATTTTCAGTCTTCAAGTAGCCCCTTTACAAAAGCAGAAGAGGCAAAAGTCATTTCAATAAAAATATCTCGAAGACAATAGATCAAATTATTTAAATACATAATTGATATAAAAGACTATTCATGATATTTTACCTTCTTCTTGGGGCAGGTATTAAGTCTTTACAATCCAGCATGTGTTTTATATTCACAGAAAATCTCCACTCATGCTAAATTCTCATCATAAACACTTTATTTTGATTTCACAAAATTGACAATTGAAAAACTTGATCCACATACATCATTAGGATGTTTCTTTTTTAAAAAATTTTAAGCATTTTATTTATTCATTTTAGAGAGGAGAGAGGGAGAGAGAGAGAAAGAGAAAGAGAAAGAGAAGGGGGGAAGAGCAAGAGCATCCACTCCTATATGTGCCCTGACAAAGCAAACCCAGGGTTTCGAACTGACTTCAGTGTTCCAGGTCGCTGCTTTATCCACTGTGCCACCATGGGTCAGGCCATTAGGTGTTTCAAAGTCATCCTAAATATGTGCTATGTCCACTCTATGAGTTTTTGTCCAGTTCCATGGTATTATAGCCTCCAGATGAATGCTGACAGGCACTTTTTCTTCTGGTTTCAGACTTGTACCTCACAAACTTCTCAGAATTTCTACTTTGATATCTTATGGGCATTTCAATTGTAGATTTTTCTAGTGGTTTGATTCAGACAAATTAGTTGGGTCTACATGCAGACTGGATCCACCTACTTCCTGCTCCCTCTGGTGCTCTGCCTGGTAGACCAAGCCACAATCATTTCTCCCGTGAACTATCCCGGTATTCCCCTACCTGTTGTCCACCTCCTTACCTTTGCCTGCCACATGGCGAAGATCAAAAATGCCACAATTAGTTTTCCATGTGAGTCTGATCCTGCCACATTCTTTTCTCTGATGGCCAACCATCAATGCCTTCCACTCTCACTCATTCATAAAACCCATCCTCTTACTATGTGTGGCCCTCTTACCTGTCTTCCATCTTCTGTTCACTTAGTCTTTGAATCATCAGGCCTACCCCTGCCTCAGGGCCTTTGCCCTTATTCCTTCTACCAGAGATTCACACACACCCCCAAAGATTCAGAACCTGCATCTTATCTCTCATATTTCTACTCAGAGTCCACCTTGGTAGTTGGTATTTCTCTCCCTGAACACTTCGTATAGAAAATAGAACATCTGCTTCCCTCTCACTCCCATGTTTTGTAGAATCTACTCCCTGATCTATTTTTTTATATATATATATTTTATTATTATTAATTCTAATGGGGTGACACCAATAAATCAGGGTACATATGTACAATGAAAACATCTCCAGGTTATCTTATCATTCAATTGTGTTGCATACCCATCACCAAAAGTCAAATTGTCCTCTGTCACCTTCAATCTGGTTTTCCCTGTGTCCCTCCCCTCCTCCCTATCCCACTCTTCCCTCCCTCGCCCCATCCCATAACCACCACTCTCTTGTCCATGTCTCATACCCTCACTTTCATGTCCCACCTATGTATGTAATCGTGCTGTTCTCAGTTTTTCTTTTTTTCTGATTTACTTATTTCACTCCGTATAATGTTATCAAGGTACATCCATTTTGTTATAAATGATCCGATGTCATCGTTTCTTATGGCTGAGTAGTATTCCATAGTATATATGTACCATTGCTTTTTAATCCACTCGTCTTCTGACGGACACTTGGGCTGGTTCCAGATCTTCGCTATTGTGAACAATGCTGCCACGAACATGGGGGCGCATTTCTTCTTTTCGAACAGTGCTATGGTGTTCTCAGGGTATATTCCTAAAAGTGGGATAGCTGGGTCAAAAGGCAGTTCGATTTTTAATTTTCTGAGGAATCTCCAAACTGTTTTCCACAGTGGCTGCACCAGTCTGCATTCCCACCAGCAGTGCAGAAGGGTTCCCTTTTCTCCACATCCTCGCCAGCACTTATTCTGTGTTGTTTTGCTGATAAGTGCCATTCTGACTGGTGTGAGGTGATATCTCATTGTGGTTTTAATTTGCATTTCTCTAATGATTAGTGATGATGAGCATTTTTTCATATGCCTATTGGCCATCTGTATATCCTCTTTGGAGAAATTTCTATTCATTTCTTTTGCCCATTTTTTGATTGGGTTGTTTGTCTTCCTGGTGTTGCGTTTTATAAGTTCTTTATAAATTTTAGTTATTAACCCCTTATCAGATGTGCTGTCGAATATGTTCTCCCATTGTGTGGTTTGTCTTTTTATTCTTTAGCTGTGCAAAAACTTTTTAGTTTGATATAGTCCCCATTTGTTTATCTTGCCTTTTATTTCAGTTGCCCGTGGAGATAAATCAGCAAATATACCACTGCTACAGATGTCGGAGAGCTTGCTGCCTATGTTTTCTTCTAAGATGCTTATGGTTTCACGGCTTACATTTAAGTCTTTTATCCATTTTGAGTTTGTTTTTGTGAATGGTGTAAATTGATGGTCTAGTTTCATTTTTTTGCAGGTAGATGTCCAATTTTCCCAACACCATTTGTTAAAGAGGCTGTCTTTACTCCATTGTATGTTCTTTCCTCCTTTGTCAAATATCAGTTGTCCATAAAGCTGTGGGTTTATTTCTGGGTTCTCTGTTCTGTTCCATTGATGTATGTGCCTGTTCTTATGCCAGTACCAGGCTGTCTTGAGTATAATGGCCTTATAGTAAACCTTGATATCAGGAAGAGTGATACCTCCTGCTTTATTTTTTCTTTTTAAGATTGCTGAGGCTATTCGTGTTCTTTTTTGGTTCCATATAAATTTTTGGAATATGTGTTCTATATCTTTGAAGTATGTCATTGGTATTTTAATTGGTATTGCATTGAATTTATAAATTGCTTTGGGTAATATAGACATTTTAATGATGTTTATTCTTCCTAGCCATGAGCACGGTATATGCTTCCACTTGTTTGTATCATTGATTTCTTTTATCAATGTTCTATAATTTTCCGAGTACAAGTCCTTAACCTCCTTGGTTAACTTTACTCCTAGGTACTTTATTTTTTTGGCTGCAATAGTGAAGGGGATTGTTTCCTTAATTTCTTTTGCTGATATTTCATTGTTGGTGTATAGAAATGCCTCTGATTTCTGAGTATTAATTTTATATCCTGCCACCTTGCTGAAATCATTTATAAGGTCCAGTAGTTTTTTGACTGAGACTTTAGGGTTTTCTATATACAATATCATATCATCTGCAAATAATGACAGTTTTACTTCTTCTTTTCCAATTTGGATGCCTTTTATTTCTTCTTCTTGTCTGATTGCTGTAGATAGGACTTCCAGAACTATGTTGAATAAGAGTGGTGAAAGTGGGCAACCTTGCCTGGTTCCTGATCTTAAGGGGATTGCTTTTAATCTTTGTCCATTTAGTATGATGTTTGCTGTCGGTTTATCGTAGATGGCCTTTATCATGTTAAGGAATGATCCCTGTATTCCCACTTTACTGAAAGTTTTGAGCATGAATGGGTGCTGGATTTTATCAAATGCCTTTTCTGCATCTATTGAAATTATCATGTGATTTTTGTCCTTCCTTTTGTTTATGTGGTGAATCACATTGATTGATTTGCGAATATTGAACCAGCCTTGCCTCTCCAGAATAAATCCCACTTCATCGTGGTGTATGATTTTTTTCATATATTGCTGGATCCGGTTGGCTAATATTTTGTTGAGAATTTTAGCGTCTAAATTCATCAGGGATATAGGCCTATAATTTTCTTTCTTTGTGTTGTCTTTGCCCGGTTTTGGGATCAGAATTATGCTTGCCTCATAAAAGGAGTTTGGAAGTCTTCCTTTCTCTTGAATTTTTTGAAATAGCTTCAGGAGAATAGGAGTTAGTTCTTCTTTGAATTTTTGATAGAATTCACTTGTGAAGCCATCAGGCCCAGGACTTTTCTTTTTTGGGAGTTTTTTGATAACTGTTTCGATCTCATTTGTTGTAATTGGTCTGTTTAGGTGTTCTGATTCTTCCAGATTGATTTTTGGAAGGTTATATGATTCAAGAAATTTGTCCATTTCACCAAGATTGTCTAATTTTTTGGCATATAGTTCTTCATAGTATTTTCTTACAATGCTTTGTATTTCTGTTGTGTCAGTTGTTATTTCTCCACTGTCCTTTCTAATTTTATTTATTTGAGTCCTCTCTCTTTTTTTCTTGGTGAGTCTAGTTAAAGGTTCATCAATCTTGTTTACCTTTTCAAAGAACCAGCTTCTTGTTTCATTGATCCTCTGTATTGTTTCCTTAGCCTCTAGGTCATTTATTTCTGCTCTGACCTTTATTATTTCCTTCCTTCTACTTGTCTTGGGTTTTATTTGTTGTTGTTTTTCTAGTTCTTTTAGATGCAGGGTCAGGTTGCTTATTTGAGCTTTTTCTAGCTTCTTATGATATGCCTGTAGTGCAATAAACTTCCCTCTCAGAACTGCTTTTGCTGTGTCCCATAAATTTTGAGTTGATGTATGCTCATTATCATTTGTTTCTAGAAACTTTTTTATTTCTTCTTTGATCTCATTGTTAATCCATTCATTATTTAATAACATGCTATTTAGTTTCCAAGTGTTTGAGTATTTTTCAGTTTTTCTTTTGTGGTTAATTTCTAGTTTCATGGCATTGTGATCAGAGAAAATGCTTGATATGATTTCAATCTTCTTAAATTTATTGAGACCATTTTTGTGTCCTAACATGTGGTCTATCCTAGAAAATGTACCATGAGCGCTTGAAAAGAATGTATATTCTACTGCTTTAGGGTGAAAAGTTCTGAAGATATCTATTAAATCAAGTTGATCTAGTGTATCCTTTAAGTCTCCTGTTTCTTTATTAATTTTCTTTCTTGAGGATCTATCCAGTGATGTTAGTGGGGTATTGAAATCCCCTACTATTATAGTATTGCTGTTGATCTCGCTCTTTATATCCATCAAAGTCTGCTTTATGTATGTCGGGGCTCCTATCTTCGGTGCGTAGATACTTATAATGGTTATATCTTCCTGTTGAATTGTTCCCTTTATTATTATATAGTGTCCTTCTTTATCTCTTACTACAGCCTTTGTTTTAAAGTCCATTTTGTCAGATATAAGTATTGCTACCCCGGCTTTTTTTTCATTTCCATTTGCATGAAATATTTTTTCCATCCTTTTACCTTCAGTCTATGTGCATCATTTGTTTTAAGGTGTGTCTCTTGTAGACAGCATATGTATGGGTCCTGTTTTTTTATTCACACAGCTACCCTATGTCTTTTGATTGGATCATTTAATCCATTTACACTTAAGGTTATTATTGATATGTAGTTGTTTATTGCCATTTTATTCTTTAAAGCTGTATTCTTCTTTTGCTATATTCTTTTCCTCCTTTGAACTGTTCACAACAGGCCACTTAGCATCTCTTGCAGAATCGGTTTGGTTTTAATGAATTTCTTGAGGCTTTTTTTGTCTGGGAAACTCTTTATTTCTCCTTCAATTTTAAACATTACCCTTGCTGGATAGAGTAGTCTTGGTTGTAGGTTCTTGTTCTGCATTACTCTGAATATATCTTGCCATTCCCTTCTGGCCTCAAGTGTTTCTGTTGAGAAGTCGGATGTCATCCTTATGGGGGCTCCTTAGTAGGTGATAGCCTTTTTTTCTCTAGCAGCTTTTAAAATTTTCTCTTTGTCCCTTAGCTTTGGTATTTTAACTATGATGTGTCTTGGTGTAGATTACTTTGGGTTCCTCTTTAATGGAGTTCTCTGTGCTTCTTGAACGTATGAAATGTTTTCCAGCCTTAATTTAGGGAAGTTTTCTGCTATGATTTGATTGAACACAGTTTCCATTTCCTGTCCTCTCTCCTCTTCTTCAGGCACCCCTATGATGCGAATGTTGTTTCTCTTCATGTTGTCACAGAACTCCCTTAGAGTTTCCTCACATTTTTTAAGTCTCTTTTCCTTTTTCTTCTCTGCTTCTGTGCCTTTGTTTATTGTGTCCTCTAACTCGCTTATTCGATCCTCAGTGTCATCCATCCTGCTTTTAATTCCTTCCATTGTGGTCTTCAGTTCTGATACTGTATTTGTCATTTCTGTCTGATTCTTTTTTATTATTTCAATTTCATTTTTTATACTTGTTATCTCTTTATTTAGGTGTTCATAATGACTATCCATTGTTGCTCTAATTTCTTTGAACATCCTAACTATCATTATTCTAAATTCTGCTTCTGGTAATTTGGTTATATCTGGTTCATTCAGGTCCTTCTCTGGGGATTTCTCTTGATTCATTTGGTTTGCATTCCTCTGCCTGCCCATTTTGTCTGTGTATAAGCAAGTTGTGGCCACTGGAGTCCAGTAGGTGTTGCCTTTGTGTTCTCTAGGTGTGGTCTATCTGCAGGCCCCTCACCCCCTCTGCCGGTGCCTAGGGTGGTTGGGTATGAGCGTTGCCAGCGCCGGCCCACTGTGGCTTTTGCTGTGATTTCTGCCTCTCCTCTGTGGGAGGGGCTGTCACTGAAGCCACAAGATTAGCACCAAGGGTAGAGGTGAGCACCTTTGCTCAGCTGCAGACCCAGCCTATTTCCGGACTTCCGCCCAGAACCAGCAGTCGGAGCCTGCTCGCTACAGTTCCGCGGGTTAGGCGGGGCTTTTGACGTGCTCTCAGCTGTAAGCTTTTGCCCGTCCGGAGCTTTAGCCCCGCCCTCGAGGCCAGGGCTCTTCTGCGCAGGGTCGGAAACCAAGGTTTATTGGGGCGGGCGTGTTTGCTGGCTTCCGCTCAGCTGCGTACTTCCGCTCATTCCGAACTCTACCCTGCACCCACGTTCGGAGCCCGCTCGTGCCCGTGTGAATGCTATCCGCGGTCTCTCCGGCCGGATGGGGATTGTAGCGTGGGCTCAGCTGCGAGCCTCCACTTGTCTCGGGGTCCACCCCGTTCCCGTGCTCGGAGCCCGCTCGCGCACTTATACTGGCCAACCCCGGTTTCTCCAGCCCGGGGGTGGGGGGGTGGGGGACTGGTAGCGTCAGCTTAGCCACGAGCCCCTGCCCGTCCCTGGTCCTAGCCCGGTCCCCGCGGTCAGGGCCGGCTTGTGCAGGGCCTGCCCGTTCCTGGCCTCCCGCTTTGTCCCCGTTAGTGGGATTAAAGGCGGGCCCGCAGCTTCCGGACCGCTTTCGCGCGTCTCCTCCGACCCTCTGGGCTAGACCAATCTCCCACCGGCTTGGCCTCTGCCCACGCCGACAGAACCGCCTTTCAGCGTCCTGCCGCCCCAAAACCTTAAGCAGCCCTCAGCAGAGTAGGAAGGGACCTAATACTCCACACTGTAGGCCTGGGAGCTCCCTCACTTGTTTCACAGCTCAAAACTGTCCAAACGCCTCTTCTAGGCTCTAGGACTGCAGGCTGGGGCTTGGTTCCTGGGACCCAGGTCCCTCCCTCTCTGCCAAACTCTCCTCCCGCCCCGCGGGTCTCTCCGGGCTGCCGTTTGCTCCGGGGAGCTGGGCAGCCCTCTTCGCGTTTTCGCTATTCCTACCAGTCTCAATGTGGCTTCTTCTGTGTTCCTTGGTTGAAGAGTCCACTTAGTTTTGTTCAAAGTTGGTTTATCCAGGTGATGGTTCTTAAAATTGAGTTGTAATCCACTTTGGTTCTGGGAGTTGGAAGTTGGTACGTCCGCCTACTCCGACGCCATCTTGCTCCCCCTGATCTATTTTTTTTTAATAGAACTGATTGCCTACAAGACACACCCCTCAATTGGTCATTCACTTCTTTCCATCCACTAGAAATCCACCGTATTTCTCCAGGTTGCATCCCAGGAACCCAAAATAATGCCTGCATGATGGTAGACAATGTTAGTTCATTGAGTGTGTGATGGCCAGCCAAGTCTTCATTAAGGAAGTAAGCTCTGAGTGACAAGCTCAAGGAAGAAGGGCGCCAACCACGCTCATTCCTAGGAAAGATGATGGTTGGAGGGAAGGACCAAGCTCAAAAACATACTCAAAGGATTTGAGGAAGAGCATGGAGATGGGAAGACAGTGTCGTGTGGGCAATGAGTAAAGAGTTAGACCAAGTCAGGAAGGTGGTTGAGAGCCAGATCAGACCGCACATCGCAAGCTGTGTCAGAAAAAACACACAAAAGAACAGAGGTCTTTGTAAATGTGATAGTAAGCTGAGTGTGTTGATCAGGTGGGTTGCTTGTTATGTGAGTTTGAGTTATAAAACAGTGGTGGATGCCCTGTAAAGGCCGGTATGGAGGGGAGAAAGAATGGCTGACTATGTCTCCAAACTTAACCCAAATTTTAACTGTGAGAACGGGTTGAGAAGCAAGAGGATCTGTTTATTGCCCATGTTAAGTAGGAGTCCTCTCCTCTGCTTGAATGGGGCTGGTCTTCCCTAAGAGAGAAATGGCTTAGAAAAAGGGACCACCTCACGCTAGCCGTCTGCATTGCTCTTACAGCTTGATGAAGTGTGATTTGAAAGCAAATGCATATGAGGAAATCGCCTCTCCGCTCATCTGCGGCAAGAAACTGAAGAAACTGACCTTACTCAAAACTCTGCTGAGTCATGGCGGGATGAAAATTCTATGTGATGCGTTGCTCCGTCCAGGCAGCACCCTCGAGTCACTGGCATAAATCAGCTCAAAGAAGCCCACCACACAGACCTGAGTATGAACATCCAAGCATGTGGTCAAACCACAGAGAGGGGTATAGTGTAATGGCTGAAAGCATGGCTTTTGGAGTCAGGCAGATCTGAGTTGTCATTCTCAATGGGCAACTAATTTGTACCATGGTGTCAGCAAAAACCTGTGTAGTTGTTTTTTTATTTTTCTCCTTATTTTCCAAGTGACATACGGAAAGATAGACAGACTCCCACATGAACCCTGACTGGGATCCACCAGGCAACCCCCGTCTGGGGCTGATGCCATGCCCATCTAGGGCCATGATCACAACTGAGCTATTTTTAGTGCTTAAGGTGGAAGTTCCACGGAGCCATCCTCAGTGCCTGGGGGCTGATGCATTTGAACCAATCGAGCCATGGCTGCGTGAGGGGAAGAGAGAGAAAGGAGAGAAGAAGAGTGGAAAAGCAAATGGTCACTTCTCCTGTGTGCACTGATTGGGAATCGAATCTGGGACATCCACATGCCAGGCCGACACTCTACCAGTGAGCCAACCAACCAGAAAAATCTCTGTAACTTTTCTCAACTTAGATTTCATTAGAATCATTTTTTTGCCTGGGAATGTCATGTTTCTCCAGTACTATTTCTTTCTTTCTTTCTTTTTTTTTTAACAGGGACAGAGAGAGAGTCAGAGTCAGAGAGAGGGACAGATAGGGACAGACAGACAGGAACAGAGAGAGATGAGAAGCATCAATCATCAGTTTTTTGTTGCCGTTGTGACACCTTAGTTGTTCATTGATTGCTTTCTCACATGTGCCTTGACCGTGGGCCTTCAGCAGACCAAGCAACCCCTTGCTGGAGCCAGCGACCTTGGGTCCAAGCTGGCGAGCTTTTTGCTCAAGCCAGATGGGCCTGCGCTCAAGCTGGCGACTTCGGGGTCTCGAACCTGGGTCTTCCGCATCTCAGTCCAACGCTCTATCCACTGCGCCACAGCCTGGTCAGGCTCCAGTACTATTTCTTAAAAGGTCATCTCTTCTTCATGGGAATGATTCAAATCAAATCATTCCCATTCAGGGTCGAATGATTGAAGGGTCAGGAGAATGGAGTCCTCACACTCCCAATCATATGGCTTTGGAGAGAAAGTTAAATATGGTGTCAGGTAGGTTCCAAACACATCTGATCCATAGCAACAGACTTGGAAAGAGCAACTATGTGTCACTAGTTTCATAATAAGTAACTGTGTTTGGTGTCGTGTGGGACTGATGTCATTGGGAACACAAGGAAGAATGCCAACAAAAGGAAGGGGGTTGGGGACACTTTGCCTTGAAATAAGGACTTTTTGTTTTCTAGTTTCAACTTCTTTCAAGATGGTGGACAATGGGCCATGTTTCCATTTCTTCTTTGACCAATTGCATGAAAGGATTTCTTTCTCCATTTCGAAAAGTTGTTAAGAAACAAGAGTATCTGCCTGCCTGGTGGTGGTACAGTGGATAGAGCATCGGACTGGGATGCAGAGGACCCAGGTTCGGGACCCCGAGGTCACCAGCTTGAGCACGGACTCATGTGGTTTGAGCAAGGCTCGCCAGCTTGAGCCCAAGGTCGCTGGCTTGAGCAAGGGTTCACTGGCTCTGCTGTAGCCCCTCCCCCATCAAGGCACATATGAGAAAGCAATCAATGAACAACTAAGGTGCTGCAACAAAGAATTGATGCTTCTCATATCTCTCCCTTCCTGTCTGTCTGTCTCTATCTGTCCCTCTCTCTGTCTTTCTCTATCTTGGTCACAAAGAAAAAAAACCAAGAGTATCTTATGTGGTGGAGGCATGGCAAAAGATGGAGGAAAATATGACAAAGTCAGGAAACAAAACAGGATAAGTCATTTTCTATCTATAAGGATATAATCTCCTAAATCTCATATATGCAAAGCCAAACTGCAAATGATTAAAGCATTGTTTTGGGGGGTTTTTTTCTGTACAAATTAGATTTCAACACATGACAACACTACACTGAAACGACTCTTTCTAGTCATTATTATTCATGTGTTTTTTTATAGAAATATTCATGTGTGTTGCTTGTAATACTAACCCCTTCAGTAGCATTACATGGTCTTCTATTATATCATTGTCTTTCAAATCTTATTATTCTACGATATAGCTGGCCCCAGAGGAACCCAGTAAGTACTTACCAATATTAATTAATTTTATATTATGTAAAAAGTGTCAAAACAAGGATAGAGATGATGAGGTCACTACTGACCCTCCCAATGGGTATAATGAAAAAGATGGACATCTTTTTGATATGCTTTGGGTTTGATTTTTTCTTTGTTTGTGTTTTGACAGACTTGAGATGCAGTTCACATACTATAAAATCCGCCCATTCAACCTGAGCAGGCAAGGGCACAATGGATAGAGTTTCAGCCTGGGATACTGAGGCCCAGGTTTGAAACCCCAACATTGCCGGCTTGAGCGCGGGGCCATGGGCTTGAGTGTGGTGCCATGGGCTTGAGCATGGGGTCATAGACATGACCCCATGGTCACTGACTTGAACCCAAAGGTCGCTGGCTTGAGCAAAGGGTCACTGGCTCAGCTGAAGCCTACCCGTTCAAGGCACACATGAGGAAGCAATCAATGAACAACTAAAGAGTCACAACAAATAATTGATGCTTCTCATCTCTTTCCCTTTCTGTCTGTCTGTCTGTCCCTCTCTCTCTCTCTTAAAAAAAATCCATCCATTTAAAGTATACATTCAGTGGTTTTTCAGTATAATCATGTTGCCATCACTGCTGTGTAAGTTTAGAACGTTGCAGGCAGTTGAATGGTGCTATGGACTCAGTCCCTTTCTTCTTCCCCGGTTCCACACAGGTTACTCTTCTGTGGCCTCATGAAAACCTCCTGCAGCCACCTCGTGAGAGCTCTCCTGTCCACTGACAGGCTGAAGCATCTAGATCAGAGTGTGAACTACCTGCAGAACCACAGAGTGTCGGTGTTGACCCTGCCCCTGATATTGCTGAACTGTTTATTATAGGAGCTGGAGTAAGTCTTGCCTTGGCCGTTTTCCTGCCTGGAGGGCAGTGTGGCCACCGTGTACGGGTTTGGGGGAGGGGTGGAGTCATCTGCAGAAACAAGCAGAGATTTCAATGATGGTGTCCAGCTTAGTAAGCAGTGTGAGAGGGGGATGTATACTCTCAGTAACAATGGACGATATCAGAGCAGGGTAAAATTTTTTTGGCAAAACATTTCCACCCAGAAGGAGTAGAGTCTACAACAGGGGTCGGAAAACTTTTTGGCTGAGAGAGCTATGAATACCACATATTTTAAAATGTAATTCCGTGAAAGCCATACAACAACCCATGTATGTTATGAATCATCCAATAAAAATTTGGCGTTGCCCCGGAGGACAACTGTGATTGGCTCCAGCCACCCACAACCATGAACATGAGCAGTAGAAAATAATGGATTGTAATACATGAGAATGTTTTATATCTTTAACGTTGTTTTTTTATTATTATTAAAGATTTGTCTGCGAGCCAGATGCAGCCATCAAAAGAGCTACATCTGGCTAGCGAGCCATAGGTTCCCGACCCCTGGTCTACAGAATTCTCAGATTCTCCTTGTCACACAGAACAGTGTTCCTGGGCCAGGCCCTGAAATAGAACCAGCTATCTATGGACAAATAATCTTTGACCAAGGAGCCAAAAACACACAATGGAGAAATAAAAGCCTCTTCAATAAATGGCACTGAGACATAGCGTTGGAAGGGACCCAGAAGGGACCCTCATAGCTCTAGGGGGAAGGGACCCGGAGACTCGGCCCTGACCTGGTTTACATATTTGTGAGGAAGAGAACATCTTTGAGGGTAGACTACAGAGGGGATATCTTTGTTGAGAAGTAGCCTTATTGGAAAAAGAGCACGTTGAGAATACAGTTAGAGGAGGTGGCCGTGTCTGAGCCACTGGGATGGGTCAATGTTATTATGATTCTGTGTGGAGCTAACTCTGTGTGGTGTGAGGGCCTTTGATTAAAACTCCTGGATCTCCCTGGCTGGGTAACTCAGTTGGTTAGAGTATTGTCCCAAAATGCCATGGTTGCAGGTTCAATCACAGGTCAGGGTTCATACAAAAATCAACCAACGGTCCTGGTGGGTGGCACAGTGGATAAAGCATCATCCTGGAGTGCCAAGGACACCAGTTAGATCCCAGAGTCATCAGCTTGAACCTGGGGGCACAGGCTAGACCCCAAAGGCTGCTGGTTCAAGCCATGGTTAGGTCACATATGAAAAGCAATCAATGACACAACTAAGTAGAACAATGAATTGATACTTCTCTCTCTCTCTCTCTCTCTTTGTCCTTCTCCCGCCCCTCTCTCAACTCAATAAATAAAATTTAGGAAAAAAACAAATACATAGCCAGTGTAACAGCGTTATCATGGAAACAGGTTGCTTTGTTCAAGGTACAATATTAGCAGGAAGACACACAGACCAATGGAACAGAATTGAGAGCCCAGAAATAGAGCCACATATATACATATGGACAAATCATCTTTGTCAAAGGAGCCAAAAACACACAATGGAGAAAAGAAAACCTCTTCAATAAATGGTGCTGGGAAAATTGAAAAGCCACATGCAAAACAATGAAATTTGACTACAGTTTGTCCCCTTACACAAAAATTAATGCAAAATAGATGAAAGACCTAAATATAAGACCTGAAACAAAGTACATGGAAGGAAACATAAGTACTAAGCTCATACACCTTGGTCACAGAGGGCAATTTATGAATTTGACCCCAAAGGCAAGTGAAGTGAAGGCAAAGATAAATGAATGGGACTACATCAAACTAAAAAGCTTCTGCACAGCAAAAGAAACCAAGAACAAAACAGAAAGGCAACCAATCAAATGAGAAATGATATTTGCGAACAACAACTCTGATAAGGGGTTCATATTCCAAAATATGTAAGGAACTCACAAAGCTCAGCAACAATCAAGCAAACAGTCCAATTAAAAAATGGAGAGAGGACCTGAACAGACACCTCTCCCATGAAGACATACAAACAACAAATAGGTTTATGAAAAGATGCTCACCTTTGCTAGCTGTTAGAAAAATGCAAATCAAAACTATACAATGAGATACCACACCACACCTGTTAGATTGACTTTTATCAACAAGACAGGTAATAACAAGTATTGGCACAGTGGATAGAGCATCTGACTGGGACACGGAGAACCCAGGTTTGAAACCCAGAGGTTGCTGCTTGAGGATGCGCTCATGTGGTTTGAGCAAGGCTCACCAGCCTGAGCCCAAGGTCACTGGCTTGAGCAAGGGGTCACTTGCTCTGCTGTAGCCCCTCTCCCGTCGAGGCACATATGAGAAAGCAATCGATGAACAACCAACGTGCCACAACAAAGAATTGATGCTTCTCATCTCTCTCCCTTCCTGCCTGTCTGTCCCTATCTGTCCCTCTCTCTGTCTCTGTCACACACACACACACACACACACACACACACACACACACACACACGAGGCTGTAAAGAAAAGAAGCCCTCATTCATTGCTGGTGGGAATGTAAACTGGTACAGCCATTATGGAAGACAGTATGATGGTTCCTCAAAAAAATAAAGAAATAGAACTACCATATGACCCAGCAATCCCTCAACTGGGCATCTACCCCCAAAAAAATTTAAAAACATTGGTATATAAAGACACATGCACCCCCATGTTCATTACAACATTCATTATTCACAGTGGCCAAGACATGGAAACAATCAAAGTGTCCCTCAAAACAATCAAAATTGGATAAAGAAGATGTGGTACAAATATACAACAACATGGATGGACCTTGAGAATATTATACTGAGTGAAATAAATAAATCAGAAAAAGCTAAGAACTGTATGATTTCACACATAAGTGAGATATAAAACTGAGACTCATGGACATAGATAAGAGTGCAATGGTTACCAGAAGGAGGAGGTTGTGGGGGAAGGGAGCAAAGAGCGACAAATATACGGTGACAAAAAATGAGTTGACTTTGGGTGATGGGCACACAACACAATCAACAGTTCCAATGCTCTAGAGATGTTCACCTGAAACCTATGGACTCTTGTTGATCAATGTCATCCTATTTAAGTTAATTTCTAAATAAAAATGTCAAGTACACAGCACTGAAGAAAACAACAAAGAAGGTCAAAGCATGATGAGGCAGGCAGTAGAATCACAGCAGAGGATGATATAAAGAGGTAGACAAAGCCTGACCAGGCGGTGGCGCAGTGGATAGAGCATTGGACTGGGATGCGGAAGACCCAGGTTCAAGACCCGGAGCTTGCCAGCTTGAGCGCGGGCCCATCTGGCTTGAGCAAAAGCTCGTCAGCTTGGACCCAAGGTCGCTGGCTCCAGCAAAGGGTTGCTCGGTCTGCTGAAGGCCCGTGGTCAAGGCACGTGTGAGAAAGCAATCAATGAACAACTATGGTGTTGCTACGGCAACGAAAAACTAATGATTGATGCTTCTCACCTCTCTCCATTCCTGTCTGTCTGTCCCTGTCTATCCTTCTCTCTGACTCTCACTCTCTCAATCTGTCCCTGTAAAAAAAAAAAAAAAAAAAAAGGTAGACGAAGGTGGCAGGTCATGTAGGAGCATCTGAACCATTGGAGTGAGAGGAAGAACCGTGGGGTATAATTCTCTTTGCTATAAAAACAGTTAATTCAGTTCTTCTCAATGATGTTGGGTTTGGTTTGGTTTTCTGGTTTTTGTTTTTTGTTTTTGCAAGAAACAGGGAGACAAAGAGAGAGACAGGAAGGCAGAAAGATGAGAAGCATCAATTCTTCATTGTGGCAGCTTAGTTGTTCCTTGATTGCTTTCTCATATGTGCCTTGACCCAGGTGACTCCAGCCAAGCCAGTGACCCCTTGCTCAAGCCAGTAACCTTGGGCTTAAACTGGTGAACCCATGCTCAAGCCAGTGACCTCGGGGTTTCCAACCTGGGAACTCAGTGTCCCAGGATGATGCTCCATCTACTGCGCCACCACTGGTCAGACTCAATGATGCCGATTTTTGACATGAGTGAGAGAAGATAGAAAAATGAGCATCAAAAAAATTTTGCCTAAAATAACTCCTTGGAGCTCAAATTTATTGTCACCAAAAACACAGATTAGAAATGTTATCTGATCACTTCATAAATTATATGATTGCCTAACCACTATGTGGCACACCTGAAACGAATACAAAATAATGAATGTGGACTGTAATTTTGAAAAAATTTTCATAGAATTATACATCCAAAACCTGTATAACTTTATTAACCAATGTCACTCCAATAAATTTAATTAAAAATTTTAAATAAATACAAAATTAAAATATTTCTAAACATTATCTGAGTTTTCAGACAAAAATGCTTACACTGTTCTGGACTCAGTTTCTCTGTTTGTAAAATCAGGATGATAACAGCTGTGTGAGTTAATATACACTAAGGGCTTTGAACATTGCCTGGCTATTCTTTTGTTTGTTTGTTTTAAATGAGAGGAGGAGAGAGAGTGAGACAGACTACCCTCTGTGCCCTAACCAAGGTCTACCTGGCAACCCCATCTAGGACCAATGTTCAGATCAACTGAGCTATTTTTAGCACCTGAGGCCGATGCTCTCAGACCAACCAAACTGTCCTCAGCACCTCAGGCCATCTCTCAAGCCAATTGAGATGCTGGTTGTGGGAGAAGAAGAGGTAGAGAAGGAGGAAAGGGAGGCGGAGAGAAGCAGATGGTCGCTTCTCTTGTGTGCCCTGACCGGGAATCAAACCCAGGATATTCATACGCCCAACACTCTATCCATCACGCAAACTGGCCATTGCTTGACTATTCTATCAGCATCCACGTTTCTTGTGTCCCCACGGAGTCCCCCCTGTTTATGGACATCACCAGAGAAGTTTGAAACCATTCGCCCCTTTAGGATATGGAACTGTTGAGCTAGGCAGTCATGATTATAGCTGAGACTTCTCTTTTGCAGGCTGTCTGGCTGCTTTTTTACCAGCAGTGTCTGCCAAATCATCATCTATGTCTTGGAAAGGAACCCCAACCCGAGGAGCCTGGAGCTCAGTAGCAATGGCATCGGGGACGCAGGAATGGAGCCACTATTTAAGGCTCTCAGGCACCAGGACTGCAAGCTGGAGAACATTGGGTAGGTCCTGGGGTGGGTGTTTGGGGTGGTGGGGGTGGTGGAAGCAGGGAGCTCTTCCCTGTTTAGGGTTTAGAAACACTGAAAGGATAACTCTACTACTGCTCACAAACATCAGGGGATATTTCAAAATGAAGATGAAGCAATTAAAAAAAAAGAAACATTTGATTTATTTATTTTTATTATTAAACAAGAACATCAGGAAAGCCAATGACCAGTCAAAGAAAGTTGTGCAATTATGCAAAACCAGCTTGGATTTCATGGGTGAAAAGGCACCTCACAGAAGGCTGAGAGTCCTCGAGTCTCTGTATGTTTGCTGATCCCCTCATTTCTGTGAGCAGGGAAATGGGCAGTGAATCCTCTCAGACAGGATGGGCTGGTGTTTGGAAGGCTACTATGTCGGCACATTCTTGTGTCTAGAACGTGGGACAGGGGAGGTTGTTTAGCACACCAGTTCACACCCATGTCTCCCGAAGAAGGGCAGGAGGCCAAGTTGCACCTCTCCATCACTGTGGAAGAGTGCAGGTTAACCGGCCTCTGCTGCGTGTCCCTTGCCTTGGTTCTCATCAGCAGCAAAACCCTGAAAAAACTCAACCTGCTTGGAAATAAGTTGGGTGCAGAGGGAATCACACAACTGCTCAAGGGCCTGGGACATCCAGATTGTGTGCTTCAGACAGTTGGGTAAGTTGGACTCTCTCCTCCTTGGCAATGGGTACAATTCTGTGTTGAGAGAGTCCAGGGCATAAGGGATGACAACAGATCCTGTGGCCAGCTTCAGGTTTACCCCCACCCCAAAGATGAAAAGAACAGCCTTTTGTGTTGGGATATTAAAGATATATGTAGAATCCTTAGAGCGAAAACCCAGTCAATGCTGAGTGAAAAGTAATGGTTGGGACTGACCAGGTGGTGGCGCAGTGGATAGAGCATCAGCCTGGGATTTAGAGGACACAGGTTTGAAACTCTGAGGTCTCTGGCTTCAGCATGGGCTCATCTGACTTGAGCAAGAAGAGGTCGCTGGCTTGAGCATGGGATCATAGACATGGCCCCATGGTCATTGGCTTGAGCCCAAAGGTCACTGGCTTGAAGACCAAGGTCACTAGCTTGAAGCCCAAGGTCGCTGGCTTGAGCCCAAGGTCACTGGCTTGAGCAAGGGGTCACTTGCTCTGCTGTAGCCCCCCACCTCGGTCAAGGCACATATGAGAAAGCAATCAATGAACAGCTAAGGAGCCGCATTGAAGAATTGACGCTTCTCATCTCTCTTCCTTCCTGCTTGTCTGTCTGTCTCTCTCTCTCTCTCTAAAAAAAAAAAAAGTAACAGTTGGTATGACTTGTCATTCTTGACACACAAAATATTATCCTGTTGTACTTATAGTCTCCAGAACTTACTCATGCTGTAACTAGAACTTTGTACCCCTTGTCCCATTCCCCACCCTCCTGCCTGCCCACCAACGTTCTCCCTGGTTCCATTAATTCAGGTTTTATTTTTAGATTTTACAGATAAGTGAGATCGTACAGTATCGGTCTTCCTAAGACTGATTTATCTCACATAGCAGAATACACTCAAGATCCACCCTGTCTGTTGCAAATGACAGGATTTTTCTCTTTTACAGCTGAATCATATTCAATTGTGTGCCACATTTTCTTTATCCATTTATCTGTTAATAGACACTGAGGTTGTTTCCATGTCTTGGCTACTGTAAATAGTGCTACAATGTACACGAAGGTGCAGATATCTCTTTAAGATATTACTTTCATTTCCTTCAAGAAGTAGATGTGCTCGGTGATAAGGCAGTTCTATCTTTAATTTCTTTGATGAATGTTTATACTCCTTTTCACAGTGGCTGCACCAATTTGTATTACCACCAACAGTGCACAAGGGTTCCTTTTTCTCTGCATCCTCACCAATGCTTGTTGTTTATTGATTTATTGATAACAGCCATTCTGACAGGTGTGGGGTGACATCTTGCTTTGGTTTTGATTTGCAGTTCTCTAATGATCAGTGATGTTGAGTATCTTTTTATGCACTCATTGGATATTTACATATCTTCTTTGGAAAAATGTCTATTCAGGTTCTTTGCTCATTTTTTTTTACAGGGACAGAGAGAGAAATAGATAGGGACAGACAGATAGGAACGGAGAGAGGTGAGAACCATCAATCATTAGTTTTTCATTGCTGTTGCGACACCTTAGTTGTTCATTGATTGCTTTCTCACATGTGCCTTGACCGCGGGCCTTCAGCAGAACGAGCAACCCCTTTCTGGAGCCAGTGACCTTGGGTCCAAGCTGGCGAGCTTTTGCTCAAGCCAGATGGGCCCGCGCTCAAGCTGGCGACCTCAGGGTCTCGAACCTGGGTCTTCGGCATCCCAGTCTGATGCTCTATCCACTGTGGCACCACCTGGTCAGACTCTTTGCTCATTTTTTAACTGGGTTTGTTTCTTTTGTGACAAAGACAGAGAGAGGGACAGACAGGAAAGGAGAGAGATGAGAAGCATCAATTTTTTTTTCGTCTCCTTAGTTGTTCATTGATTGCTTTCTCATATGTGCCTTGACTGGGGGGGAGGGGCTACAGCAGAGCAAGTGACCCCTTGCTCAAGCCAGTGACCTTGGGTGCAAGCCAGCAACCTTGGGCACAAGCCAGCAACCTTGGGCTTCAAGCCAGTGACCTATGGGCCCAAGCCAGCAACCTTGGGTTCCAGCCGGTGACCATGGGGTCATGTCTATGATCCCATGCTAAAGCCAACTACCCCACACTCAAGCAGGCAGCCTTGGGGTTTCGAACCTGGATCCTCCACATCCCAGTCCAACACTCTACCTACTGTGCCACCAGCTGGTCAGGCTTAACTGGATTATTTTCTGCTATTGAGTTATGTGTTCTTTATACATTTTGGATATTAATCATTGTAGATATGTGGTTTACAAATATTTTCTCCCATTCCATAGGTTACCTTTTTCTTTTTGTTGATGGTTTCTTTTGCTGTGCAGAAGATTTCAAGTTTAGTGAATTCTCCCTTATTCTTTTGTTCTGCTTTTGTTGCTTGAATTTTCGGTGTTGTATTCACAAAAATCATTGGTTACTATTAACTTAAAGTGTTCTCCCAATGGAATTCTTGCCTTGTGGTCCAAGGTTTACTGGAGATTACTCTATCTAGTGTATGCTTAAGAGTTTTTAGGCCCTGAATAAACTGTCAACCCATTGTACCGAGGTTGCAAGTTTGACCCCCTGGTCAGAGCATGGTTGAGAAGCAACCAATGAGGTTGCAAATAAATGGAACAACTAAATGCAACAGCAAGCTGATGCTTCTCTCTCTCTCCCCTCTTAATCTCCTTCCTTTCCTTCTCTCTCTCTCTCTCTCAAATTGATAGAAATAAATTTTTAAAAGAATAAGAGTTTTTGGTGTAGAACAGATTTTTATTTTTCTCAGAGTCTATATGAAAGACTCCTGAGAAGGGGGTGGAAGAGGCTAGAAGGAGGGTAGTTGTGGTGAAGGAAGACTTGCCTAGGGGTAGTGAACACACAGCGCAACATACAGAGGACATATGGTAGAGTTGTACACTCTATGATTTTATTTGTTTCACCTATATGATTCATGAGCCTATATGACTTTACTAACCAATGGCACCCCAATAAATTCAACTAAAAATGTGATGAATTAAGAAAAATACTTTCAAAAATGCCCAAAGAACAATGTGTGGAGAATGAGCACTGGTGGCCACCAAGCTGAACTAGAATGGGTAGAATTAAAAGAATCCTCCCTCACCTGACCAGGCGGTGGCGCAGTGGACAGAGTGTTGGACTGGGATGCGGAAGACCCAGGTTCAAGACTCTGAGGTCACCAGCTTGAGCACGGGCTCATCTGGTTTGAACAAAGCCCACCAGCTTGTACCCAAGGTCGCTGGCTCCAGCAAGGGGTTGCTCGGTCTGCTGAAGGCCCACGCTCAAGGCACACATGAGAAAGCAATCAATGAACAACTAAGGTGTTGCAATGAAAAACTGATGACTGATGCTTCTCATCTTTCTCTGTTCCCGTCTGTCTGTCCCTATCTATCCCTCTCTCTGACTCTGTCTCCGTAAAAATAAATAAATAAAGGAATCCTCCCTCTGTGGTTTCTCAGGCTTCAAATAAACGACATGAATGTAGAAACTGTGAAGTTGTTGATGACCATGAAACAGAAAACCCCAGACTGGACTTCACTGATCAATCCTGGGCTAAAAAGGAAGGCAGAGAGCTCAGCAGCAAACTCGGCGACCTAAGCCTCTCTTGGTCAGTTCTGCTGGAGCCTGACCTGACTTGGCATTTACTCTCCTTCCACAAGTTGAGAAGTGCGGATGCCTGAATCCCTCAAACCAGTTTCTGAGTAGCCACCTCCATCCCCTCCCACCCAGGACACGTTCGGCATATGTAACAAACGTGGCCGGGACGCAGGAAACTTGGAGTCACAGTTATTCATTGGTATTTGTCCCATGGTTTGATCAAGTCAACTACTTTCTCTAGAAAACTCCTACACTGTCCACAGAGTAATAAAAGCAGTATGTGAAGTAATAAAAGACCAAAATGCATTGGGAAAAAATGTTTCTGCTTATCAGTGGTCTACCTGGAGTGACAAATTTAACTGGAGATCTGTGACACTTTCATTCATGTTTTTATTTTTTAATTTCTCTTATAGCAAGAGAGAGAGAAGGACAGACAGGGATAGACAGACAGGAGGGAAGAGGGATGAGAAGTATCAACTTAAAGTTGTGACACCTTAGTTGTTCATTTATTGCTTTCTCATATGTGCCTTGACCGGAGAACTACAGCAGAGCGAGTGAACCCTTGCTCAAGCCAGCAACCTTGGGCTCAAGCCAGTGACCATGGGGCCATACCTATGATCCCACGCTCAAACCAGCAACCCCACACTTAAACTGGTGAGCCCGCACTCAAGCCGGGGACCTCAGGGTTTTGAACCTGGGTCCTCAGCATCCCAGTCTGACTTTCTATCCACTGCACCACTGCCTGGTCAGGCTTGCATTTATTTTTGTGTGTTTTTTGTGTGTGGTGTAAGATGGTGTCACATTTCACTTTTGTCATCTGACTGTCCATATCTAGGTGAGTTTAAGATTTTTACAACATTTTTGTCTTGTTGACAGCTTCCACTCCATGTCACACAGTAGTTTTGCTCATCATTTTATTGGAAACGTCTTTTTCGTTGTTTTGTTACATCTCAATTGTGAATCACAGTTGGGAAGTTTTTTCCATGGAGAAGCTCAAGAGGTTTCATTGATATTACTGTTTTCCCCATATATAAGACGCACCTTAATCTGGGGACCTAAAATTTGAAGAAAAAAAAATATGACATCAAGTTATCAAACTCAAGTTTTATTCATCATAAAATTCCTACAACTCCTCATCTGTGCAAAAGAATGGGAAATGCAAATTAAAAAAAATCCACAGCCACTCTATCAGATGCACCCAGTTTATAAACCCCCCAAATTTTTTGAAAAGAATGTATGTCTTTCAGATGGGGAAATACGGTATCTTCTCATCTACGGCAGGTGGCATGCGTGGTTTTAATATTTAGACCAGGGGTCCCCAAACCACGACTGGCTGGCTGGCCGCATGGGGTCCCCTGAGACCATTTATCCAGCCCCTGCCGCACTTCCAGAAGGGGCACCTCAAAGCACAGAGTAGCTCATGTACAGTACTACTTCCGGTGATTCGGGACGCAGGCCTCACGGCTCCGGAAGCGCATCATATGACACATGTGAATATGTGCAGTGTGCATAGGGATTTGTTCATAGTTTTTTTTTATAGTACAGCCCTCCAATGGTCTGAGGGACAGTGAACTGGCCCCCTGTGTAAAAAGTTTGGGGACCCCTGATTTAGACAATAGAATAATTCTTAGCTAATGTGTATTGAGAAACAGGTCCAAATTCTTTTTTTTTTCAAATGGTTGTTTTTAAAATGTTATGATGACTTCAGTTGATTGCATGTCTTGGACCTGATTGTTGTGGAAACAGATATTGTGTATCCCTGGGGACCCCTGGGGACACAGGAAGAGGGGCAGGTCTACAATCAGCGGGCCCCTTGTGTCATGCAGTTGTAAATACACTGCCAGAAATAAGGGATGTTTGTCTCTGGGATGAAACTTCACTGAATGTTTAAATGGATTTCATAACTGTTTGATACAAAATGTGGCGATATTGATTGGGAGTTGCCGATTTTCAGGGCCTGGTGGGGAATTCCTGTCTGTTGGGCCACCTCACTAGGCTAAAATCAAACCATGTATGCAGAGGGGCAGGAAGCAAACGAGGAATTCTGTAGTCAGACAGGTAAGTGTACCTGTCAGGTCCCCATGTTACAGCCTATATTAAGAGTGGTTGCTTTCCTAATACAATTTTTTTGGGAAGCCAGAACTGCAGCTGCAGAAGCAGTCAAAGCCCCCCCCCCATCTTTATGCAGCTTTCAGGGATGGGGTGGGGGTGGGAATGAAACTTTAACTTCTGTCTCAGTAAGTGTCCAATGAACTATAAATTTTTCTCTCCCATTCGCTGAATAAAAAGCTTAGGGGATCCTGGAAATGACCTTCAAAAATGTTAGCCATGGCCGTACATTCATTTGATCCCCAAAAGTTCCATAGAAGGAGGATGCTTTCATATACTATCTCTTGGATGTATAAGAAAGGTATTTTTCGTAGCCCTGGCCGGTTGGCTCAGCGGTAGAGTTTTGGCCAGGTGTATGGACGTCCCGGATTCAATTCCTGGCCAGGGCACACAGGAGAAGCAACCATCTGCTTCTTTACCCTTCCCCCTCTCCTTTCTCTCTCTCTCTCTCCCTCTCTCTCTCTCTCTCTTCCCCTCCCACAGCCAAGGCTCCATTGGAGCAAAGTTGGCCCGGGTGCTGAGGACGGCTCCATGGGGTCTTCCTCAGATGCTAGAATGGTTCCTGTTGCAACAGAGCAACAGCCCCAGATAGGCAAAGCATCGCCACCTGGTGGACATGCCAAGTGGATCCCAGTCAGGTGCATGCAGGAGTTTTGTCTGTCTGACTCCCTGCTTCTCACTTCAGAAAACACACACACACAATCACACGCACACACATGCACACACACACAAAATACTTTTCATAAATAGGAGAAAGGGTTTTTCAACAACAGAAGTCATCCAGTTTTGAAACAGGTCTCCGGTCTTTCTAGATAGTGAACACCACAAAAAAGCAATCATTTTTTTAAAGATTTTATTTATTGATTTTACAGAGAGAAGGGTATGTGTGGGAGGGTGAGAAGTATAGTTGCTTCACTGGAGTTGTTCATTACTTGTTGTATGTGCCTTGACCAGGCAAGCGCAGGCCCCGAACCGGCGACCTCAGCGCACCAGGTCAACCATTCATCCACTGCACCAGGCTATACTTGATATGTAACATTACATTTGTTTCAGGTGCACAGCATAGTGGTTAGGTATCTTTACAACTGGTGAAGTGATTCCCCTCGATAAGTCTAGTACCCATCTGGCTGTATGCATGTAGTTCTTACAATATTATTGACTTTATCCCCTGCTCTGCATGGTGCATCTGAAAGGTCCTCCTTGATCAAGCTGCTCCTGAAGCCCTCCTGCCTTCTGCCAGTGTCCGAGAATGTTCAATGCATACTTGTAACAAATGTGTGCTTTTCTACTGCTGATCAAAAAAGAATATGTACATCTCTGTTTCAACTGTTCCTATAGGTCTGGTTTCCACATCACCCAGGTAATCAATGAGTCCTTTGGGTCCCATCCAAATTTTTATTTTGTCTCCAACCTCCATTCTACACCAAGTTCATCTTTCAGAAAATTACAAGGAGCCTGACCTGTGGTGGTGCAGCAGATAAAGCATCCACCTAGAACACTGAGGCTGCCAGTTTGAAACCCTGGGCTTGCCTGATTAAGGCACATATGGGAGTTGATGCTTCCTGCCCCTCCCCCTTCTCTCTCTCTCTCTTCTCTCTCTCTCACACACACACATACACACACTTCTGTCTAAAATGAATAAATAAAATCTTTTTTAAAAATTACAAGAAAAACACTTGGCCATTAATTTGAAAATTCAGAACATATTTATTGGACAAGAATATACATGGGTCCCAAAGGAAACAACGACAACAATACTTAATTGTGGGAAAAGAAATGTTCCCAAAATGTAATGAATTTGCGCTTGGGATTCCTGAGCTGTCCCATTTTTCTCTGCAATACTTCGTACCAACTGCATGGCGAGCAGGGAAGTTCACAGCCGTGACTCTGAGTGTGCAGAATGTTTCTACATGTGTCTTTTGCTCAGAGGTCCATCAGCCTCACATCACACAGGACAGATGGTCAGGAAGGTCCCATTGTCCTTCATCGGATTCGCAGGAGCGAAAAATGGGCACAGTGGCTCCGTGGCAGGGATTTCAGGGAATGTAAAGATATGGGACCCATTACCCACGTGATAAAAGGACACAGTCCCCATGCCCATGTCCAGGAAGATGCCCAGGCGGTGTAGGCGGGGGTTGACCAGGAGTTCCGTTGGGGGCACGGTGCTGGCCCCGAAGGCGTCCTGGTCCCTGCAGCACAGACTCCAGAAACCGAATTCTGCGGACAGAACGATTGCACCTTGCCGCGGGACAGACTGTTTGCAGACACCCACGGTCCACTCAGGGCTGGTCCCCACCTCCACCTCCCAGTAGTGGCGGCCAGAGGTGAACCAAGGGGAGCCCAGGACACAGGCGGCCCAGCTGAACCTCTCTGCATGGGCTCTGCGATTCTGCCCGAAATGTCCACAGCGCACGCGTCTCCGGTCCTCTGAGATGAGGAGGTAATTGTTGGCTGTGTCAACGTCCAAGGTCACGTCTACTGTGGAGAGAGGAAATAACAAAATCAGCAGGTGCGTGCACCGGGTCTACCCTTTACGTCCACAGCAGATGCCCACGTGTCCCCCTAACTTTCACGTCTTCACATCTAGAAGTCAGAATTTTCCAGGGAAACTTTCCTGGTCCCTAATTAGATACAAGTTTATGTATAAGATGAATGATTATAATTGGAAAGCCTCCTTATTCATACTAGGTATTTTCTGCACATGAAGTTACTCGATAATTTGATTCAGAACATTTCTCCTCTTGGCCCTGGACGGTTGGCTCAGTGGTAGAGCATCCGCCTGGTTTGTGGAAGTCCTGGGTTCAATTCCCAGTCAGGGCACACAGGAGAAGCAACCATCTGCTTCTCCACCCCTTCCCCCTCTCACTTCTTTCTCCCCCCCCCCTCCACCCACTCTCTCTGTTCTCTTCCCCTCCCACAGCCAAGGCTCCATTGGAGCAAAGTTTGCCCAGGCACTGAAGATGGCTCCATGGCCTCCACCTCAGGTGCTAGAATGGCTCCCGTTGCAACAGAACGACACCCCAGATGGGTAGAGCATCACCCCTGGTGGGCTTGCTGGGTGGATCCCAGTCAATGCACATGAGGCAGTCTGTCTCTATTTCCCCTCCTCCCACTTAAAAAAAATAAAGAAATCTTTATCCTCTCTAGTATGAAATACATCTGAAAAAAAGGAATCATGGTAGCTGTTCGTTCTCAAAATCATCATACAAATTATCACAGATTCTGTCAAAGTCCTCAAATGCATATTTCAATTATGGAAATATTTTAGTTATTGAACAGTAATATTTGGCATTAATGCTGGTTTTCTCTCTCTCTCTCTCTTTTACTTCCCTCATTTACTGTTGTTGAATAGACAACTGCATTTTATTGAAGGTGTAAAAAACAAACAAACAAAAATAAAACTAAGGAAGCTATGCTAGGCCTGACTGGGTGGTGGCACAGTGGATAGAGCATTGGACTGGGACTCTGAGGACCCAGGTTGGAAACCCCAAGGTCGCTGGCTTGAGTCCAAAAGTTGCTGGCTTGAGCAAGGGGTCACTGTTGGGCTGGGGCCCCCCAGTCAAGGCACGTATGAGAAAGCAATCAATGAACAACTAAGGTGCTGCAATTATGAGTTGATGTTTCTCAACTTGCTCCCTTCCTGTCTGTCTGTCCCTGTTTGTTGCGCCCCCTCGCTTAAATAAAAAAGAAGAAGAAGCTATGCTAGGAGTTCTGACATGAGGACATATGGTTCCTTAGCAGCAACCTGGACCCAGAACTCAATGGGGCAGCAACCGAGAAGCAGGAAACCCACAGACGATGACCCCGTACGGCAGCACCACCTCCCTGTCACCCTAACTAGGGCAGAGAGCTGCTCATCCCAACCCAACCCTGTGGATGGGCCAGAGCACCTTCAGAAGGAAACCCTCCAGACCCAAGGCCAAGTGCCCTCCCTTTTTGTTGTTGTTAGCTGTTTTATTCTTCGTTGGAACGCTGTGTGAAAAAAATGGTGAAGGAATTAAGAAATCCTAAATGGCAGCTACATGCCAGTCACAGGGTTGGAAAGTCCAGTCAATAATGTTCTAATAACTTTGGTGCCAGGGGGTTACTAGAACGATCAGGGGGGTAACTTCGTAAAATTACATAAATATCTACCCTGGCCGGGCATCTCGGTTGGTTAGAGCATCCTGCCCATATGCCATGAGTATGGGTTCTATCCGAGGTCGGGGCACATACAAGAACAACCAATGAATGTATAAATAAGTGGAACAACAAATGGATGTTTCTATCTGTCTCTCTCTCCCTTTCTCTCTCCAGAATAAATCAATAATATATTATATACAGTGTGTCCGTAAAGTCATGGTGCACTTTTGACCGGTTGACCGGTCAAAAGTGCACCATGACTTTACGGACACACTGTATATATATAAACGTCTACTATGCTGTACATTTTAAACTAAGAATATTGTATGTCAACTGTCATTTAACAAGATCATTAGAAATAAAAAATTCCTACACACATTAAAAACAATAAAAATTCTGTAGAGCTGATTTTAACAATACATGACATGGAACAGCTGGTATATCCCCAGTTGGGTCTCTATTTGTGTCTCTCCCTAGTTCTTGGTGATAACTAGCTACCCGTGGCTACTGAAAATACTGGAAAGAGCACAGCTCTGGGACAATACTGAATATTATTTTATTCATTTTAATTTTTCTGAAGTTAGAAGCGGAGAGGAAGACAGACAAACTCCCACATGTGCCTGACCAGGATCCACCCGGCATGCCCGCCAGGGGGCGATGCTCTGCCCATCTGGGGCATTGCTCCATTGCAACCAGAGCCATTCTAGTGCCTGAGGTGGAGGCCATGGGGCTGTCCTCAGCACCCAGGTCAACTCCAATGGGGCCTTGGCTGCAGGAGGGGAAGAAAGAGACAGAAAGAGAGGAGAGGAGGAAGGGTGGAGAAGCAGATAGGTGCTTCTCCTGTGTGCTCTGGCCGGGAATCAAACCCGGGACTTTTACATGCAGGGCAAATGCTCTACCACTGAGCCAACTGGCCCAGTGCATATATTTTCTTTAAAACCCACAGATGGCTCTAATCCAACCTTACAGGTAACAGGAATTGGGAAAGAGGAAACATTTCAGGTGCCAGCACCCAGGCAAAACCCACCTTTAGTGGGAGGCACGTCACACGAATGACTGACCTTGGAACTTGCGCAGCCTTGGGTTCATCTGCAGGATGCTTCTCAGTTGGGGCTCCAGCGCCTTGACCTTTGATACCAGCCTACCCAGCTGGCCATTGGACCTGATGTCTTTCTTCTGAGACGGCTTGGAACAGGTGAGGCACAGAGTCCCATCCTTGTCCGGCTGTTTCCGCAGGGAACGGACGCACTGGAGGCAGCAGATGAAGCCACACTTGAGGTTCACAGGGTTTTCAAGGTAATTCAGGCAGACCGAACATCTGCATGCTACTTGAAAGTGTTCAGCCATGCCTACTCTCTGGGGGGTGGGGGGTGGGGAGAAATGAGCACCCGATTAGAATTTTCATGAGTGCCCTGGCCGGGTGGCTCAGGGGACAAAGCATCATCTCTGACACACCAAGGTTGCAGATTCCAGCCCTGGCACATACAAAAAACAATCAATGAGTGCACAGCTAAATGAAACAACTAAGTGGAGCAGCGAGTTGATGCTTCTCTCTCTCTCCCCTCACCCCTGGCTCCTTGTCTCCTTCTCTCTGTCTCTCTTTCTCTCTCTCCCTTCCTCCCTCTCCTTTCATCCCTCTCTCTCTTTCAATCAATGGAAACACTTTTTTTAAATTTTTAAATAAAAATAAAAAATTTTCAAGAGTGAAATGAACTCATCAATCCCGAGACACCATCCTCTTTATAAAAATAGTGATTGGCAAACGTAATTTCTCGGTAATAAAGATACAACCTAAGTACAAATAGCAATGACCCATGGCCTTGAACTTTTGATGTATAAAATGGAAAATGGAATGAAGACACGATTCATCCCTTGACTCTGAGTTGGGCGGTTAGGAAGTCTCTACTCTACCTGAGTGCCCTTAAATGACAGACACCAGCCCCATGTGGGTTTTGAGTCGCTAAAGTGAGGTTTATTCCCATCAGAAAGCTGTTGATCATAAGATGTACCCTTGATCTTAAAGACATCACGAGAGAGTGGTAGCTCTCTCCCGCAGAACCTCCAGAAATTGTTCTCATGTTGAAATGACTGTCTTTTCCAGTTTCGGGGAGTCAGTCAGGAGCAAGAGGGACCCCACCCCCGGAAGACCCAAAATGTTAGAGGGTGTCCCCGGGCTTCCAGGTTGACCCAACCTACAAAAGACCGTTAAGTTCCTAGCAGCTGCCAAGGAATTTTATGCCAAAAAAATAAAAATAGAGAAAGGAAGGAAGGAAGGAAAGAAGGAAGGAAGGAAGGAAGGAAGGAAGGAAGGAAGGAAGGAAGGAAGGAAGGAAGGAATGCCTTTTTTCCTGTTACAATGAATTAGATGTTTGATTTACTTTATGTGACTACTAGAAAATGAGTTCACAATGAGATATGTGGGTCACCTTATGTATAGCCAGTGGGTAGTGCTGGTTGATACCCAGAAACCCTAAACCAGGGGTCAGGAACCTATGGCTCGTGAGCCAGATGTGGCTCTTTTGATGGCTGCATCTGGCTCACAGACAAATCTTTAATAAAAATAATAATAACTTGAAAAATATAAAACATTCTCGCCTGACCAGGCGGTGGCACAGTGGATAGAGTGTCGGACTGGGATGCGGAAGACCCAGGTTCGAGACCCCGAGCTCACCAGCTTGAGCGCTGGGCCCATCTGGCTTGAGCAAAGGCTTATCAGCTTGGACGCAAGGTCGCTGGCTCCAGCAAATGGTGGCTCGGTCTGCTGAAGGCCCGCAGTCAAGGCATGTATGAGAAAGCAATTAATGAACAACTATGGTGTTGCAACGGCAACGAAAAACTAATGATTGATGCTTCTCACCTCTCTCCGTTCCTGTCTGTCTGTCCCTATCAGTCCCTCTCTCTGACTCTCTCCCTGTCCCTGTAAATATATATATACATATATATATATATATATATATATATATATGAATATATAAAATATTCTCATGTATTACAATTCATTCATTTCCTACTGCTCATGTTCATGGTTGCAGGTGGCTGGAGCCAACCACAGCTGTCCTCCGGGACAACACCAAATTTTTATTTGATAATGCATAAGGTACATGGGTCATTGTATGGCTCTCACAGAATTACATTTTAAAATATGTGGCGTTCATGGCTCTCCCATTCAGAAAGTTTCCCGACCCCTGCCCTAAACCCTCCCACTACCCCTCCCCCGGTGCTGTACCACCTGGATGTGACAAAAAAAAATAAAAAAAACAGCAGAACTGGATAGGCAGATGTAAGGCCAGGAGCCACCATCATGGCCATTCACATGCAGGTTCACATTAGATTCGGACAGTCGGTAATAAAACAACTGAGCCAAGAACTGGTGAGCCATCAGCTTTAACTCTAGCTTGCACCCGGCGGACAAGCAAAAACACACACTGGGCTCCAAAACCCACTCATTCAGTGCTCACAATGCTACTGACTTATCCAAGTTTCCTAGAATCAGAGGCTTCTAGCTCACCAGACTTATTCACCTCTGTTCCCCATTTCCTTCTCTCTACACAAACTCTGCACAAACTGACTTCTTCCTCAGAACTCTGCCATTTTGGCTGCTTCTCCTGGCCTCCACGTGGCCTTAATCTGCTCTCCTCTCTAATGCTAACCTCAGGAACCAAGAGCAAGCTCCCGGTCTGCCCCACGTTATAGTGTAGTAATCCAAACCTTTAAACCAATCTACAAACAAAGAAGTGTGTGATACAAAGTCAGTTATCTGAGGCATAATGGGAGGATTCCTCATGAGAGTACACCACCCTACATCATCCAATCAGTCAAGGGTGTGGGGAAAAGCTTACTCTTAAAATTCACGTGGGCAGCGCCATCTTTAAAAAAGTGAGCATAATATATTTTATCTGCCCAACAGCGGACAAGGACAGTGGTGGACACTCCAATCGCCACCTCACAGAGGCTGCTAGGCTCGGGTCTGACTCAGAGTGATGGGCACCATATTGCTTCTGCATCCTGGTGTTAAACACCTCAGTTCCACCTCCTGCTCCCATCAAACAAAGACCCCAGTGTCCCTGGGTGACATTGAGTTGACCTCAGACAGCCTTTGCTTAATCAGAACCCCACTCACTCCATTCCCAAGACCTTTCATAAAAATTTGAAAGTAGAAACCGAATCCCCTCAGACTGACTCACCTCTTGGTCACTAGGTCTTCTCCTGGCCTCCGGCTGCTGCTCCTGACGGCTCAGCTCTAGAGTGTGGTTGACCAGCAGGTCAGTTTTATTAGGCAGGTCCCTCCCCCCACTTTATCCATTTCTGGTCCATCCCACTTAATCCAATCAGATGTTGATGGGATTAATGTGCTTTTCTCATGTCACAGAGAGGTGACCAGGAACAAATGAGATAGTTGTATATTGTGTATGTGTTGTTGTTGGGCAGATAAAATATATTATGCTCACTTTGTTAAAGATGGCGCTGCCCACATGGAAGTTCGTTGATATTAATGTGTGTTCTGGGACAGGCTGTGGGCAGGCCGGGTCGTGATAGCCTAAGGTTTAGTTTAAGAGTAAGCTCTTCCCCACACCCTTGACTGATTGGATGATGTAGGGTGGTGCACTCTCCTGAGGAATCCCATTATACAGAGACTTCCTTGTTTGTATAATTGGATTAAAGGTTTTGATTCTACAGTATAAAGTGGGAGAGACCAGTAGCTTGAGCTCTCTCGGTTCCTGCTATTGCCATTGCAGGGGCCTCCCTGATCCCTTGACCTCCATGGGAAAAGCTGGTTTTCTGCTTCTCCCTTGTCTTCTCTTGTGGCTTGCCTGTATTGGTGAGACACCAATAAACAGAATGGCCTACCATCCTCCGACTCTGCCATTTCTTCACCGTCAGCCCGAATCCAATGGGAACCTGCATGTGAATGGCCACGATGGCGGCTCCTGGCCTTACAGTGGGTTTGGGAGCCCAGTGTGTGTTTTTGCTTGCCCGCCAGGTGCAAGCTAGAATTAAAGCTGATGGATCACCAGTTCTTGGCTCTGGTGTTTCATTACCGACTGTCCGAACCTGCACTGGCAAGGCGGCCACTGGCTTCACAAATGGCATTGGCAATACTAAGTTTTACATTTCTCTGGCACCTTATCACATATGGAAGCTATTTATAAACGAATATGAACAAAATAGTGCCTGTAATTATTCTAAATTTAATTTCTGATGGTATATGTTGATGAGTTGGAATTCGGAAATTAAAAAGAAAAAAAAGATCATCACCTGACCAGGCAGTAGTGGCACAGTGAATCGAGCATCGAACTGGGACGTGGAGGATCCAGGTTCAAAACCCCGAGGTCGACAGCTTGAGCGTGAGTCGCTGGCTTGAGTGTGGGATTGTAGACATGACTCCATGGTCATAGGCTTGAGCCCGGGGTGGCTGGCTGTTGGGCAGATAAAATATATTATGCTCACTTTGTTAAAGATGGCACTGCCCACTTGGAAGCCTGTCGCCCCGTGTTGGTCAAATAAGTTTGTAAATATGATATATATGTTTGCTTGCTTATAGTTTGCTTTGGGTGTGGGAGACAGGCTGTAAATTGGCAAAGTCATTATAGCCTAAGGCCTAGTTTTAAGACTAAGCCTTTCCTACCCTTTTTGATGTGGGGTGGTGCACTCTCATTGGGAATCCCATTATGCCTCAGATAAGTGACTTTGTATCAGAGACTTTCTTGTTTGTATATTGGATTAAAGGTTTTATATCTACACTATAAAGTGGGGCAGACCAGGAGATTGCTCTTTCTCTCTCTCTCTCACTCTCTCTCTATTCCTGAGATTAGCATTAGAGAGGAGAGCAGAAAATGGCCATGTGGAGGAGGCCATGAGAAGCAGCCAAGATAATGGAGTGCTGAGGGAGAAGCCAGTTTGTACAGAGTTTGTGCAGGAGAAGGAGATGGAGAACAGAAGTGAATAAGTCTGGTGAGCTAGAAACCTTTGAGTCTAGGAAACTTGGATAAGTGTTGGGCAGATAAAATATAATATGTTCACTTTGTTAAAGATGGCGCTGCCCACATGGAAGCCCTCACCCAGGTTATATTATTTGCCCTTATGTTTGGGGTGGGTGTGGGGGAAATGCTGTAATGTAAGCAGGCCAGGTTGTTATAGCCTGAGGCTTAGTTTGAAGAGTAAGCTTTTTTCCACACCCTGAACTGATTGGATGATGTGGGGTGGTGCGCTCTCCAGAGGAATCCCATTATGCCTCCGATGGGTGACTTTGTACCAGAGCCTTTCTTATTTGTAGATTGGATTAAGGGTTTGGATTTCTACACTATAAAATGGGACAGACTGGGAGCTTGCTCTGGGTTCCTGAGGTTAGCATTAGAGAGGAGAGAGATTAAGGCCACGTGGAGGCCAGGAGAAGCAGCCAAGATGGCTGAGTGCTGAGGGAGAAGCCAGTTTGTGCAGAGTTTGTGTAGGGAGAAGGAGATGGGAAACAGAGGTGAATAAGTCTGGTGAGCTAGAAACCTTTGATTCTAGGAAACTCGGATAAGTCAGTAGCTTTGTGAGCACTGAATGTGTGGGTTTTGGAGCCCAGTGTGTGTTTTTGCTTGCCCGCCGGGTGCAAGCTGAAATTAAAGCTGATGGCTCACCAGTTCTTGGCTCAGTTGTTTTATTACCGACTGTCCGAATCTAATGTGAACCTGCATTGGCCAGGCGACTGTGATACTGGCTGTGACTACTGGCTTTACAATAAGTCAGTAGCTTTGTGAGCACTGAATGAGTGGGTTTTCAAGCCCAGTGTGTGTTTTTACTTGCCCACCAGGTGCAAGCTAGGATTAAAGCTAATGGCCCACCAGTTCTTGGCTCCATTGTTTCATTACTGTCTGTCCGAATCTAATGCAAACCTGCATGGACAAGGCAGCTGTGATGGTGGCAGTGGCTCCTGACTTTATTTACACTGGCTTAAGCAAGGAGTCACTCATTCTGCTGTGCGCCCCCCCAATCAAGGCACATATGAAAAAGCAATCAATAAACAACTAAAATACCAGCAATGAAGAGTTGATTGATTCTTCTAATCTCTCTCCCTTCCAGTCTATCCATCCCTCTCTCTCTCTCTCTCTGTCTCTCTCACTAAAAAGAAAAAGAAGAAAAAAGAACTCTTACTTTTGTTTTCTTTCTTGCAGGAAACTCGACTGCACCCCCACACACACTTTTTTTTTTTTAGAGACAGGAGACAGGAAACTTCGAGCTGCTCCTGTACGTGCCCTGACCAGGGAATCGAACCAGCAACCTCAGTGATATGGAAGGAGCTATTACGCCAAGGCTTAGTTTTTATTGATTTTTAGATAGTCAGAGAGACGGGGAGGGGGAAGAAAGCATTTGCTGTTCCACTTACTCATTGTTGGTCAAATAAGTTTGTAAATATGATGTACATGTTTGCTCTCTTATAGTTTGCACTGAGTATGGGAGACAGGCTGTAAACTGGCAAAGTCCTCAAAGCCTAAGGCTTAGTTTTAAGATTCAGCCTTTCCCATCCTTTTAATACTAAGATCTTTTCAACATCCTTCTAATACTAAGATCTTCTCAAAACTAAGATTTTTCCCACACCCTTGACTGTTGCATGATGGGGGTGGTGCACTCTTAGAAGGAATCCCATTTATGCCTCAGATAAGTGGCTTTGTATTAGAGACTTCCTTATTTGTATGCTGGCTTAAAGGTTTTAATTTCTACTATAAAATAAAGCAGATTGAGGGCTCTCTCTGGCAGTTCCTGCCATCAGCATTGGAGAGGAGAGGCAGCCAAGATGGCAGAGTACAGAAGAAGCCAGTTTGTGCAGAATTTGTGCAAAGAGGAGATGGGGAACAGAGGTGAATAAGGCTGGTGGGGCCTTTGACTATAGAAATACTCAGATGAGTCAGTGGCTTTGGGAGCCCTGAGTGGAAAGGGAAGTGTTTTCCCACTGTGTGTATTTTCTTGCTAGCTGGGATTAAAGATAATGGCCCACCAGTTCTTGGCTCCGTTGTTTCATTACCGTCTGCCTAAATCAAATACGAATCTGCACAGGCCAAGTAGCTGTGATGGTGGCCGTGGACTGGCCATACGCTTGTGCCTTTTTTACAATTTTTTTTTTTTTTGGTTGCTTCCCATGTGAGCCCTGACTGGAAATGGAAGCCGTAACATTGTTTCTGAACAAGGCTCTTACCCAACTGAGCTACCTCGCCAGAGCTCGTAAACCAGACCCAATTACTTCCAGATGGGACCCCTATGTCGCTTACCATGAACCCACTCAAGCTCCCGCCCAGGCCATAGGCCTGGGGACACTACCAACATACATCTCCCCCTGGGTGGGGGCCCACACCTGCCTCCCATGATGCCCCGGTCCCACAACCCCCAACACTGACCCCTTCCTCCTATAAGCCAGGGCTGGAGGGGCCTGGCCTGGACCACCTCTCCTCCTCCCACTGGACACCAGTGTTGTGAGTGCATGTGAAGCGGACCCCAGCGCCCTCCCCACTGGGGTCACTCACACTACACCTCTCCCAGCCTCCCCAGGAGATACCGGACGTGGGGGATGGGCAGGGTGCGGGCCAGAAGAGGACCGGTGGGTCCCGCAGCATGAGACAGGGAAGGACAGCTGCGCCCCCCCCCCGCCCACTCCTGACCCGTCCTCAGTGTTCTTTTTTAAAGTTTTTTTCTTTTAATTTCTTTTTATTTATTTATTTTAGAGAGGAGACACACACACAGAGAGAGAGAGAGAGAGAGAGAGAGAGAAATCTGAGAGAAAGAGAAAGGGGGGAGGAGCTAGAATCATCAACTCCCATATGTGCCTTGACCAGACCAGTGCAGGGTTTTGAACTAGCGACCTCAGTGTTTCCAGGTCAACGCTTTATCCACTGCGCCACCACAGGTCAGGTCCCCAATCAGTGTTTGAGCCTCCTTTGCCCTCACGCCCTCGCTGAATCCTTGGTGATGATTTTGGCAACTCTGGAAATAAATGGCAATTCTCATGGGCGTGGCTCCCGAGTTCCTGTGGGGGGGTTCAGGTGGCCCCTCTCAGAAACCTGATCTCCCGAACCCTGGACCATGGGGTCGCGCTGAGCCGCCACCCCTCTCGGCAGTAGGGTTGGGCAACCACACCCAGCCAGACCTTGTTCTTGCCCAGGAGACACTGGGCACAGGTGAGGGGACAGGCTGTGGGAGAGCACCGGGTTCCAGGCCAGAGGGAACAGCTAGATCGGCCACAGAAAACACGTGCTGCACGGTCCCCCAGGGCTGAGGGGGTGGCATGTGACCCCATAGGAATGGCACGGGTAATGGGCATGTGCGGGCAAAGCTGGGGGTCCTGCGGGCCCCCTCCTGCAGACCGGGCTGATGGGAAGGTGATTCGGGCTGACCGCACAGATTGGGCCACCAGGACGGCCCGCCCAGGGTCGCAGTCAGGACTCAGGTGCGACAGTGTCTCCAGAACCGGCGGGGAGGGAGGGGTGCTGCGCTGTAAGGAGCGCGCTCCACTCCGAGCTCCGGCTGTGGCCGTCTGTTGGGCAGATAAAATATATTATGCTCACTTTGTTAAAGATGGCGCTGCCCACATGGAAGTTCGTTGATTTTTTTTTTAATTTTTTTTTCTTTTTATTTATTTATTTTAGAGAGGAGACACAGAGTGAGAGAGAGAGAGAGAAAGAGAGAAAGGGGGGAGGAGCTGGAAGCATCAACTCCCATATGTGCCTTGACTGGACCAGTGCAGGGTTTTGAACTGGCGACGAAGTTCGTTGATATTAATGTGTGTTCTGGAACAGGCTGTGGGCAGGCCGGGTCGTTATAGCCTAAGGCTTAGTTTAAAAGTAAGCTCTTCTCCACACCCTTGACTTATTGGATGATATAGGGTGGTGATGTAGGGTGGTGATGTAGGGAGGAATCCCATTATGCCTCAGATGGGTGACTTTGTATCAGAGACTTCCTTGTTTGTATAATTGGATTAAAGGTTTTGATTCTACGGTATAAAGTGGGAGAGACCAGTAGCTTGATTTCTCTCTCTGTTCCGGAGTTCCTGAGGTTAGTATTAGAGAGCAGAGCAGATTAAGGCCATGTGGAGGAGAAGTAGCCAAGATGGCAGAGTGCTGAGGAAGAAGCCAGTTTGTTAAGAGTTTGTGCAGGAGAAGATGGGAAACAGAGGTGAATAAGTCTGGTGAGCTAGAAACCTTTGATTCTAGGAAACTCGGATAAGTCAGTAGCTTTGTGAGCACTGAATGTGTGGGTTTTGGAGCCCAGTGTGTGTTTTTGCTTGCCCACTGGGTGCAAGCTAGAATTAAAGCTGATGGCTCACCAGTTTTTGGCTCCGGTGTTTCATTACGATCTGTTCGAATCTAATGCGAACCTGCACGGGTCGGGCGGCTCTAATGGCGGCCCGGCTACTGGCTTTACACCGTCCCAACGGCCCGTTGGAGGGAGCGAGGAGCCATCGCCTCGTTCCCGGTGCCTCCGGCCTCGGAGCCGCCTTCCACTTTAAGGAGACCCGGGAAGGCCCTCCAGCGGGAGGGCTCCAGGTCAGGCTTTCCTCGGGCTCCCTGCGTGTGACTCGTGTGACTCGAAGAACAGGACAGAACAGGACACGGCAGCCGTGCGCACGGGAGGCCTGGTGCCCACGCTCCGTCCCAGGCGCGTCCTCTTGGGAGTGGGGCGCGCAAGAGCCCCGAGTCCTCACCTCCAGCTGCGTCTCCTGCGCCAGATGTGCCAGCCACCCTTCTCCCTGGGGCTGCCGCCCAAGGTCCCCCCCCCCCCCATAAGGCCTGAACGCTGAGTCGCAGGGACACATCTCGTCCGGATGTCGCAGGAAGGGCCATTCCTGCCTCATCGGTTCGCCACCGCCACGTGTGCCCCGTGGTATTTTTCCAGCTGCGTCTCCAGGCGCTGGCACTGATCAGATATCCGGCTCGGGCCGGGCCGCTCACGCCCGTCCTGGGTGCTGGTAGGGTCGTGAGGGTCCGGTTCTGACCAGGACTGGGGTGGACAAGCGCCCACAAGGGCTTTCTTGTAGGGGCAACTGGGTCGCGGTGCTCTGGGTTGTGTCGGTGTTGGGCAGATAAAATATATTATGCTCACTTTGTTAAAGATGGCGCTGCCCACATGGAAGTTCGTTGATATTAATGTGTGTTCTGGAACAGGCTGTGGGCAGGCCGGGTCGTGATAGCCTAAGGCTTAGTTTAAGAGTAAGCTCTTCCCCACACCCTTGACTGATTGGATGATGTAGGGTGGTGCACTCTCCTGAGGAATCCCATTATACAGAGACTTCCTTGTTTGTATAATTGGATTAAAGGTTTTGATTCTACGGTATAAAGTGGGAGAGACCAGTAGCTTGATCTCTTTCGCTTGGTTCCTGAGGTAGAAGAGAGGAGAGCAGAGTAAGGCCACATGGAGGCCAGGAGAAGCAGCCGAGATGGCTGAGTGCTGAGGAAGAAGCCAGTTTGTTTAGAGTTTGTGCAGGAGGAGATGGGAAACAGGTGAATAAGTCTGGTGAGCTAGAAACCTTTGATTCTAGGAAACTCGGATAAGTCAGTAGCTTTGTGAGCACTGAATGTGTGGGTTTTGGAGCCCAGTGTGTGTTTTTGCTTGCCCGCCGGGTGCAAGCTAGAATTAAAGCTGATGGCTCACCAGTTTTTTGCTCCATTGTTTCATTACCGACTGTTCGAATCAAATGCAAACCTGCGTGGGTCAGGCGGCTGTGATCCTGACGGGGAATACTGGCTTTACAGTCGGGGTTGAGGGTCCAGGGACTGGGGCGTGGAGGGGCGTGCTGCCTGCGGCCGCCCGGGTCACCAGAGACCAAGGCCTGGCAGGTCCCGGGGACTGGAGCTGGGGAGCCTCAGCTACCGCGCAGGACAGGCCGTCACAGGGCACGCACATGCCTCCCGTCTTCCCCCACCCCCAACCCCTCCTGCTAAGACGTGTTCTAGAACGTTCGCTCCCTGAACAGGTTCTCTGCGGGACAGGAGTGCCCGCCTCCCAGCAACCCGATAGCCCACGGTGCCTGACCCCGGACACCCACTCACTCCCCGTGCATTTCCAACACGCACCCCCACCCCCACCCAGGGACTATTCTTACTGTTGTCCTTGGTCCCTTCGTGAGTATGTTGCCGTGTTTTATTCTCCTTAGTTTATGGGTCGTCCACAGTATTTTATATCAACTTGAACATTTGTCATTTCAAAGAGCATTGTGTAACATGGGCCCCTTAAAACACACATCTGAATGAGCTTTCCATTTATTTCAATCACAGAAACCTGTGCTGCGTCGTCACCCGCCCACACCTCGGGAACGACCTTGCCTTCTTGCCTCCGTCGCTCAGGGTCGGGGTTCGGTGTCCCCCTCCCAGGTCCCCCTTCCATCCCCCCACGGAGGATAGTGTGACTGTGAAGACGGCCACCAGGCTGCGCTCATGGGCTGAACCCCGCGGCGGAACCCACGGCTTTCACAGGCGAGTGACCAGCGGGCTGTGGCTGTCACAGTCATTTCTGGGTTGACATTTGGAGAATTGGTCCCAGTGGACCAATTCACGCCTCCGTTGTACGGATAAACCTAGTTGAAAACCATACACTCAAAGCATTGTAGAGGAAATCACGGTTGTTTGCGCGTGACACACTCAAATTAACGAAAATATTATAAACGGTACGGCGGCGGTGGCGGAACGGGTTGGACCTTCGAGCAGCGCAGGCCCGTCTCCCAGCAGGTGCGCTAAGCGCACACTGCAGGGCACAGGCGCAGTGGATGAGGTCACTGGGCAGAATGCATACAGCACTCCTGACACTGACAACAGAAAGCACCCCAATACAGAACGGGGCACAGGGCTTGAGGAGGCACTACTACAAAGACACACACACTCAGGAGGCTTAGGAGAAGATGCTCCATGTCGTTAGTCACCCCGGGGACATGCAAACCCAAACCTCGGGGAGATAGCACGTTCCACCTGCTAGGATGAACGCGATCAGAATAATGGACACGACCCAGTTTCCGCGAAGATGTGGAGAAACCGGGACCCTCATGCGTGGCTGGTGGGCACTTGATATGGTGCTGCAGCTGGGGGTAGGAAAACACTGGTGATACCTCCGAACAGTAAACATAGAATGACCACAGGGCTGCAGTTTCCCCGCAGGGAGTGGGGGGTAGACTCTAAGGCAGGGGTGCCCACACTTTTTCAGCTTGCGAGCTACTTATAAGATGACCAACTCAAAATGATCTATCTACAATAAAAATGCAAAACATAAATTTATTTCTTCTATATTATTATTTAAATTACTATTATTACTATTTAATATAGTGTATTCTTCTTTCACCTTTCTCCTTCTCAGCTCTCTTTTCGGAGGAAAGTCAATGTCATAGTTTTTATGAACAGTCCAAAAAAGCCGCTCCACATTTCCCTTCTTTGGAATAGCAATGGCACACAGACAGATGAGGCAAACACACTTAGAATATGACATAGTAGCCTGACCTGTGGTGGCGCAGTGGATAAAGCGTCGACCTGGGAACACTGAGGTCGCCAGTTCAAAACCCTGCACTGGTCTGGTCAAGGCACAAATGGGAGTTGATGCTTCTAGCTCCTCCCCCCTTTCTCTCTCTCTCTCACTCTGTGTTTCCTCTCTAAAATGAATAAATAAAGCCTGACCTGTGGTGGCGCAGTGGATAAAGCGTTGACCTGGGAACACTGAGGTCGCCAGTTCAAAACCCTGCACTGGTCTGGTCAAGGCACATATGGGAGTTGATGCTTCCAGCTCCTCCCCCCTTTCTCTCTCTCTCTCTCTCTCACTCTTACTCTCTCTCTGTGTCTCCTCTCTAAAAATGAATAAAATAAAAAGAATTTTAAAATGAATAAATAAAAAGTTTTAAAAAGTTTTAAAAAGTTTAAAAAAAAAGAATATGACATAGTAAAAACAATCCTTTCCCATTCTGTATGAAAGTGATAGGTTTTAGGCTTCTTACTCGGACCAGCTACGGCACTCATTTTTATACCCTTTGTTGTATTTAGTTTAAATAAATTGAAGGCTAACTACGCAGCAATATAACTAAACAAGTTAGCGCGGTTTAACGCGCATGCGTAGGGTGTCAAAAGTTCAGACGTCAGATTGGCTACCCTGTATGCCAATCAAAAGACAAATGTCTTTTTAATGTCATGCGATCTACCCACACTTCCTTCGCGATGGACCAGTAGATCGTGATCAACATATTGAGCACCCCTGCTCTAAGGAATGAAGGCAAGGACATGACGGATGTTTGTATATCCGTGTTCACAGAGGAGTTATTCACAATGGCCAACAGGGGGATGAGACTGTGTCCATCAACAGGTGACAGATAAACTAAATGAAGGATATATGTAGGAAGAAAGAGACTTCAGCCCTGAAAAGGAACAGAATTTTGATATCTGCTACAACATGGGATGACCTTGAGCACGTTGTGCTTAGTTAAGGTAGACCCAGAGGAGAAATTCTCTGTGGTCCCACTGAGACAAAGTACCCAGAACAGTTATGTTCATAGGGACAGAAAGTACAACTGAGGATCTCTGGGGCTGGGAGGAGAAGGGAAGGGGCAGTTACTCTGTACAGTCAAGATTTTTGGGGGGGGATAAGTTTTGGATATAGATTGTGGTGATGATGGTCACACAACACTGAATGTGTTTAATGCCACGGTTTCCTCAAACCCAAGTCCCTACTAGTTTGCACACTCACAATGGCTAAAATCATAAATGAGATGTTCTGTATTCTTTATAACAATACAAGTTTATAAAATGGGTAATTGGTAAATGAATACTAAATACAGTATTCATGGAGGGTGTAGAAGCTGATTCCACGCATTTACCCGTTCTGTGGCTTCCACAACTCAGGAGCAGAACCTAGGAATTCTAGGACCTCTAAGGATCAGCAGAATGGGGCTCACAGTGGGAAAACAGAAAACCAGGATATGAGAGGACTGTATCAACCATGAATGAAAACTTATAAAAACAGTAATAGACCAAAAGGAGAGTAAATAAAACAGGAGCGTAAGATGGCGGAACCGCCAAGCCGGCAAGCAGCGCTGCTGCCGCCACCACCGTCTCGGAGAAAGAACCATTTGGCAAGCTGCAGACCACCTCCCGGGACCCACCAAGTTCTCTGTTCGCCAAGAAGGTCCGGACTGAGGAGAAGAAGGCGCCGCGGAGACTGAACGGAGACGGGGGCGGGAACAGCAGGCAGCTGCAGCCGCTGACGGCGCCTTTGCCTCAGGGTTATGGCAGCCCCGCGTCATGGAGCCTCGCGGCTCTGTCTGCTGCCCCGTCCCCCTCCTCCGCTCTGGGCACTGTCTCCTCCGCTGGCGCGGTCATCCCGTCCTCAGCCTCCGCTGAAAAAAATTAAAGTTTTCTAAAAATATTTTTTAAAAAAATAAAACAGTAATAGACCAGATAAACAAAATTTAGCACGGAGAAGATGACAAAGGTGACCACCAGCATCAGGATGGCGTGGGTGGCTCTGATCTCCCGCGAGCACCCGTGGTCACCCCTGAGGCTGTGAATATGCCTTCATCTCTGTGTTCGTGCAGAAGCACCACGCAGAGGCTGGGCTGGACTGTGAGGACAATGAACACAGTGTCCGAGATGGCCACGAAGGCCGTGCCTGCACTGGAACTGCACACCGCAAAGAACTGCCTCCCTTCGCTGTCAGCATCGTTTTTTGCCCATCCTGTGAATTAGTGACTATCACAGGAACGTGGACGTGGATGAAGAAACTGGACATCTAGCAGCAGCCATCAGAAGGACCAATGATCTTGGAGAATCCTCCTGGGAGCATCAGCCACTGCGGGGACGAATGTGAAGCACTGACAGGTGCTCAGGAGATGAGTAGAGAACGGGAAGGTGCTGCGAACGGCTCTCTGTACGTAATAGACACCTTTACACACAAGAATGGACATGGGTGTCTTTACAACCATGCCTGCCAACACGTGGGGGACTCCAGAGGGAAGACCCATGAGATGGGCCACGGCCACATGGGGGAGGATTCTGTGTGTGGGCCACAGCTCGTGGCCCACAGCCAAGCGGGAGGGGAGACACATTATGGCAGAAGAGGATGACATTGGCCAGAGCCCTGACTCCCATCTGCAACAGGAGGGTGCTTTTCAGAGCCACTTTCCCTGTGGCTCCTAGGAGACTGTTCTGAGAATCCAGGAGCAAAGTGGAGGAGACCAGCCGTCTTTTTTTATTTTCTTGTGACAGAGACAGAGAGAGTGAAAGACATGCAGGAAGGGAGAGAAATGGGAAGCATCGATTCTTCATTGCAACACCTTAGTGGTTCATTGATTGTATTCTCATATGTGCTTTGACCAGGGGGCTACAGCAGACCGAGTGACCCCTTGCTCAAGCCAGTGACCTTGGGATCAAGCCAGCAACCTTTTGGCTCAAGCCAGCCACCCTGTGCTCAAGGTGGTGAGCCTGCACTCAAGCCATATTAGCCCACTCTCAAGCCAGTGACCTTGGGTTTCGAACCTGGGTCCTTCGTGTCCTAGTCCGATGCTTTACCCACTGCACCCACCTAGTCAGGCTAAACTTATATAATTTTATTAACTAATGTCACCCCAATTAAGTCAATAAAAATTTTTTCAAGATATGTATCCTTATGTTCATTAAATTATTTATAATAGGTTTACAGTTGTGAGTACACAAGAGTCTATTCTTAGTATAGAAATGTTTTATACTAACAACTATAAATCTACTTTTGTCCCACCCTATATGTAGATGTATATATATTTATATATATATACACACATATACACATAATGAAATAGACATAAAAAAGATAAATCACTGTCTTTGATGACAACATGGATGGTTCTTTTTTTTTTACAGAGACAGAGAGAGAGTTGAGAGAGTCAGAGAGAGGGATAGATAGGGATAGACAGACAGGAACAGAGAGAGGTAAGAAGCATCAATCATTAGTTTTTCGTTGTCGTTGCGACACCTTAGTAGTTCATTGATTGCTTTTTAACATGTGCCTTGACCGCGGGCCTTCAGCAGACCGAGCAACCCCTTGCTGGAGCCAGCGACCTTGGGTCCAAGCTGGCGAGCTTTTGCTCAAGCCAGATGGGCCCGCGCTCAAGCTGGCAAGCTCGGGGTCTTGAACCTGGGTCTTCCGCATCCCAGTCCGTCCGACACTCTATCCACTGCGCCACCACCTGGTCAGACAACATGGATGGTTCTTGAGAATATCATGCTATGTTAAATAAGTCAGATGGAAAGGACAAAAAAAACATTTTCACTCATATGTGGACTATAAAACAAAAAAGTAACAAAGGAGCTAACAGAACAAATAAAAGCAAATTCATAGATACAGACAACAAAATGGTGGTCACCAGAGGAGAAATGGAGTGGGGGGAGGGAAAATTTGGTAAAGGGGGTCAAATATGTGGTAACAGAAGGAAACTAGACTTTGGGTGATAAGCACACTGTAGTGTATACAGATATCAGATTATATAGTGGTACACCTGAAATTCATATAATGTTATTAACCAACATTACCTCAATAAATTTAATTATTTTTAATTTTTCCATTGATTTGAGAGAGAGAGAGGAAGAGGGGGAGAAGGGAGACAGAGAAAGAGAAGCGTCAAATCACCATTCCACTAGTTGTCCCATTTACTTGTATTCATTGATTGCTTCTCATATGTGCCCTGACTGGGGTTCAAACCTGCAACCTTGGCATGTCAGGATGATGCTTTAGCCACTGAGTCACCCAGCCAGGGCTAATAAATATAATTTTTAAAAATCTAATTTAGGCCCTGGATGGTGGCTCAGTTGATAGAGCATCAACCCAGCATATGGATATCCTGGGTTTAATTTCTGGTCAGGGCCCATAGGAGAAGTGATCATCTGCTTCTCCCACCTCCCCCTTCTCTCCTTCTTTCCCTTTCACAGCCAGTGTCTCAACTGGTTCAAGCGTGGCCTCAGGCACTAAGGATAGCTTCATTAAAGCATATCAACCTCAAGTGCTAAGAATAGCTCAGTATTCCAGCACTGGCCCCAGATGGGGGTCGCCAGGTGAATCCTGGTTGGGGCACATGCAGGAGTCTACCTCACTATCTCCCCTCCTCTCACCTGAAAAAAAAATCAAACTTAACAGTCAAACTAAAAAGAGTGTTTGGGTGGATGTTAGATAGATGTAGTGATAAGAATAAAATCGAAAATTTATAGTCACATTCTAGCATCACTTCTAAGTCTTAACTGTCAGAGGATCACGGTTCCCTCAAACCCAAACCCCTACATTCTAAGACATCCTTTAAGACAAAAAAAAAAAAGTTATGCTTTCCAAAGTGCTTATCCGTTTAATGCATTTGTTCTTCTAAATTGTACAAGGTAGGATGGGAATGTTAGGGATGGGGAATCAAGGTTTTAAGGCACAGACACCATGCACCTACTGACTTACTGCAGAGGAGAAGCTATGAATTCATAGCACCCCCTCTTCCACAAGAGAGTTTACAGGACTGGATGTGCTAGAAGGAGAAACACCCATTGTAACCAAGGAGGAGTCTTTGTGAGAAGGTGACTTCAGGGTGTGCCCCCATCAGATGAGGGAACCTTTCATACTGAGCTCATCACTTTTCCAAGGTTGGTGGACAACAGTCAGGTGGGTATTTTTCTCTTCCACAGCTTTCAGCAGAAGCTGGGTTTCCTCATCAAATGCAGATTTTTCCAGCCTGAGAAGACAGACATATTTGGTCCCCTCTACATCTTCATGCCCTTCTTCCCTAGATTAAGACTGAGAGAACTTCATCGAAGGTGCAGAGAAAGCACAAATCTCTTCCGTAGAATAGGGGATACAAACACTAGAGATGTGAACCATTTTGTTCACCTGGGAGCCCAGCATCTGAAACACATTCAAATACTCACTCTACAGGTGCCCATCATATATACTCTTAAGTGAAAATATGTTCAAAATAATACTAACTGCTACTCTTGATTTAGGAATGGACTTCCGGGTCAAGACTCTGCTCATATCTTTATAGAATTCCTCCTACCTCTAGATGGGATTGTATCATTTTGGGCAATGTTAAGTAAAAGGTGGTATTTCTAGTAAAAAGAAAAAAAACGTGGTTCTCACCTGGGGCATTCTGCCTCTTAGGGAACATTCAACAGTGTCTAAAGGTATGTTTCTAACTCCTGGGAATGAATATAATCACCAGTATTTTTTAAATCAATTGATTTTTCTTGCAACTTGATTGACATGTAATATGGTATGTTTAAGGTGCACAATGTGTTGGTTGGATACATCTATGTATTGCAATATCCTGCCCTCCATCATGTCACATAATTACGATTTTTTTTCGTGGTGAGAATAGTTAAGTCTAATCTCTAGGAAACTTTGATGTTTCCATTTTGTAATTGTCGTGACTGAAGGAAGGTGCTAGGGGTGTGGGACATGCAGGTAGAGACCAGGGATGCTGCTAACATCCCACAACACACAGCAGAGCTCCCCACAGTGAAGAACTCTGCAGCCCAAACGTCCATCGTACCAGAGCTCAGCCAACCTGCCCTGTAGACGAACATCACTCTAAGGTCACTCCCCACCCAGGGAAACATCCACTCACCCGAGCAGCTGCAGGACACAGTCTGGGTGGCACAAGGCATCACACAGCACGGCCATCCCATCATGGTCAAAGCTATTCCAGTCCAGGTTCAGGCCCTTCAGTGATTTGCAGACAATGAGAGCCGAGGCCAGGTCCTCACAACAGGCAGAGGTGAGCTGACATATTTCCAGCCTGCAAGAGGGACACACACACACACACACACACACACACCAGAGAAACCGTCCCAGCTTTGGGTGAGCTGGAAGGCACACCATGGTGAGATGCCAATTCCATGCCTCTGAGCAGGAGACTTTACATTCTAAACTACTGGGACCACTGTGCGCCCCTGGGGAACATGTGGCAATGGCTGGAGATATTCAACACAACAGGAGATGCGAACTGGCATCTCCTGGGTAAAAAGAAGCCAGGGATACAGCTAAACATCCGACAATGCACAGGACAGTCCTCCCTCTCCATCAGAGCAAAGAACTATTCAGTCTCCAAATTTCAACAGCGCCAAGATGGAGAAACCCTAGTTTCCCAGGACAACATTTTACTTTCGATGTTTTTCATGACCCCACTTGTTTTTAAACCTGCTTCCCTTCAGTCCCATGAATCCTCCAGCTGCTCCTGTTTTTGAAATAGGGAAGATTTCCCCTAAGACACTCAGTAAACACTCACCCAAGATTTTCTAGTTTGCAGTTAGGATGCTTTAGAGCTTCACATAACCGTTGGACACCAGCATCTTGTATTTTATTGTTCCCCAGTTTCAGGGTCTTTAGGTTTTCATTGCTCATAATAACTGCAGAGAGGTCCTCGCAACAAGCAGGAGTGAGGTAACAACCCACCAACCTGGGGGATAAACACACACACACACATACACAAATAAGATACTATTATGAGGTTCAATCTTGAATGCCTCAGCTAATTTTCATGTGCTGATATGAAGGATGAAAAGCCCAAGTTCTTTTTTTTTTTTTTACAGGGACAGAGAGAGAGTCAGAGAGAGGGATAGATAGGGGCAGACAGACAGGAATGGAGAAAGATGAGAAGCATCAATCATTAGTTTTTTGTTGCCATTGCGACATCTTAGTTGTTCATTGATTGCTTTCTCACATGTGCCTTGACCGCGGGCCTTCAGCAGACCGAGCAATCCCTTGCTGGAGCCAGCAACCTTGGGTCCAAGCTGGTGAGCTTTTGCTCAAACCAGATGGGCCCGCGCTCAAGCTGGCAACCTCAGGGTCTCGAACCTGGGTTTTCCGCATCCCAGTCCAACGCTCCATCTACTGCGCCACCGCCTGGTCAGGCCCAAGTTCTTTTGAGATGGTAACAACAATGATGATGATAATGGTGATGGTGATGATGATGGAAATGGTGATGATGCTGAAAAAGGTGATGGTGATGATAATGTATGTTGAAGATGGTGGTGAGGATGGTGATATGGATGATAATGGTCATGGTGGTCATGGTGACGGTGCTGATGGTGATGATGTGATGGTAAAGACCCTATAACTTCTCAGTTTCTTCTTCTCAACCTAACACCCTGGGCTTCCCGCCATTCTCCTGCCCTCATGATCTCTCTGCCCAGGGTCCCTCTGCTCTTCTTTTTCTTGCTGTTTTTGGATGCTCTTGACTCAAATACCAGTAAGGCTACCCTTCACATCTCCACACAATTGTCAGCTTTTGCTGAGGAATTCCCTGAGTATTTTATAATATCATGTCCCAGTTTCTGTGCTGTATTTAAGCTTATGAGTCCCCACAGTACTTATTTATAAGTGCCAAGATTGAGAAAATTGGGGGAGGGAGGATGCAGTCAGGGTTACTCTAGAATCTATGTAAACACAATTAAATAAATTTTAAAAAAAGATTGAGAAAATACAATATATTCACACTTACGTGCAGCCTCACACTAACATATGTGTTCATGCACTTTTATGTATGCAGATATACGTGTGTATGTGAAACTCCACAACATCGACTTCTGTGGAAACTGAGATGGTGGAGCATCTCATTCAGCACTTCCCTCATCTACCCAGAAGAGTTTCTAGTACCTATAGGAGGCATGCATGACCCTCGTGATGTGTCTCCTACTATCGTTTATCGCGTTCTTGTCCCAGGCAAGTCATTGATGATAGTTCTGTATGTCCATCATTCCCTCAATTCTTTCAGGTGGGGCATGTAATTTACCCCTATGTTGCACATGGGGAGTGGTGAGGTGCCCTCACAAGTTCACCCAACTAGTCTTGGGCACTGAGGGCTCCATTTCTAGTCTCCCTGAGACCAGAGACCCAACCATCGAGTAGCATGTCCCAAATGGACCAGTGAGTTCTTTAATTAAGACATACCCGTCCTGACCAGGCGGTGGCGCAGTGGATAGAGCATCGGACTGGGATGCAGAAGACCCAGGTTCGAGACCCCGAGGTCGCCAGCTTGAGCGCGGGCCCATCTGGCTTGAGCAAAAAGCTCGTCAGCTTGGACCCAAGGTCGCTGGTTCCAAGAAGGAGTTGTTCAGTCTGCTGAAGGCTCGCGGTCAAGGCACATGTGAGAAAGCAATCAATGAACAACTAAGGTGTTGCAACGGCAATGAAAAACTAATGATTGATGCTTCTCACCTCTCTCAGTTCCTGTCTGTCTGTCCCTATCTATCCCTCTCTCTGACTCTCTGTCCCTGTAAAGAAAGAAGAAAAAAAAAGACATACCCACATCAGCACACCACTGGGCATTCCTAGAAGTGCCAGGCAGGGTCCATGCTTAGCCTTGCTTTTTATTTCAGCAGACCCCATGAGTTTCCCCCTTCCTGTTTCCTCCTCAGGATACCGGTATAAGAAAGAGAAAAAAAAGAAGAAAGTAGGAAGAGGAGGAAGAGAAGGAGGAAGAGTAAGAGGGGGAAGAAGAGGAAGAGGAAGAGGAAAAAGCTGACATTGGAATTAAGTCATACCCAGACCTACCACAACTGCTGTAAGCTGCAGCTTGGCTGCTTCAGCGCTTTACACAGAGATGCCACCCCACTGTCTTGCAGGAAGTTGGACCCCAGATCAAGAACGGACAGAGATTTGTTGCACAAAAGGGCTTGGGAAATGTAGTTGCAGGCGACAGAGGTCAGGCAACCATACTGCAACCTGCAGAGGGAGACACACACACAACCAACGCATCAACCTGCTAACGCTCTCTATGGTCATCTTTACTGAAGCCACGTGCAGAATCTCTATCATTCCTTGTACTCCGTAGTCACCTGAGACAAATAGGAGTAAAATGCAAAGCCACTGTGAAAATACAAAGGCAAAAAGGTGAAAGACAGAGTCCCCAACCGAGGAACAGAATTCCAGCTCCAAGTCAGGGCTACACCCCAGCTGGGTCACCTTGGACAAACCAACCCCTTCTCAGGTGACACAGCGTGCTGACTTGTTTAGCACAATGTGCTGAATGACATCCTATTTAACATGATTTTTTTCTTTAAAAACATATTTAAAACTAAACTGTGTTGCCTGACCATGCAGTGGTACAGGTGATAGAGCATTGGACTGGAATGCAGAGAACCCAGGTTCAAAACCCCGAGGTCATTGGCTTAAGTGCAGGCTCACCAGCTTGAGCACAGGATTGCTGGCTTGATTGTGGGATCATAGACATGACCCAATAGACAGTGGCTTGAAGCCCAAGGTCGCTGGCTTGAGCAAGGGGTCAGTCGCTCTGCTGTAGCCCCACCCAGTCAAGGCACATATGAGAAAGCAATCAATGAACAACTAAAGTGCTGCAATGAAGAATTGATGCTTCTCATCTCTGTCCCTTCTTCTCTGTCTGTCCCTCTCTGTCTCTCTCTCTGTCACTAAAAAATAAAAATAAACTGTATCTTTATGGGTTCTTCCATAAGCACTGTTGGGAATTAGGAACATAACAAGAAGCCTAAGGTAGAAGTCACTCAGAGCTCAATATGACATCCTGGATGTAGCTCAGGGGTCACAAAACTATGGCCCGGGCCGCATGCGGCCTCCTGAGGCTGTTTATCCGCCCCGCCGCACTTCTGGAAGGGGCACCTTTTTCATTGGTGGTCAGTGAGAGGAGCACAGGATGCATCCGCACCCACAGTTCCCATTGAAATATTTGTCAGTTTGTTGATTTAAATTTACTTGTTCATTATTTTAAATATTGTATTTGTTCCCGGTTTTGGGGTTTTTTTACTTTAAAATAAGATATGTGCAGTGTGCATAGGGATTTGTTCATAGTTTTTTTTATAGTCCGGTAACGGTGTGAGGGACAGTGAACTGGCCCCCTGTGTAAAAAGTTTGGGGACCTCTGATGTAGCTGCTTTAGTTGGCATCATGTTAAACATTAAAAAAATAAATAAATAGCAGCCTGACCAGGCGGTGGCGCAGTGGATAGAGCATAGGACTGGGATGCGGAAGGACCCGGGTTTGAGATCCCGAGGTAGCCAGCTTGAGCGCTGGCTCATCTGGTTTGAGCAAAAGCTCACCAGTTTGTACCCAAGGTCACTGGTTCCAGCAAGGGGTTACTCAATCTGCTGAAGGCCCGCAGTCAAGGCACATATAAGAAAGCAATCAATGAACAACTAAGATGTCGCAACCACAACAAAAAACTGATGATTGGTGCTTCTCATCTCTCTCCATTCCTGTCTGTCTGTCCCTATCTATCCCTCGCTCTCTGTCTCTGTAAAAAAAAAAAAAAATAGCAGTCAGCATGTCACAACCTAGAGATGTCACATGGAATTCCACATTTTCTAGCTACCTCAGACAAGCCACAGCCCACGGTCATATGGCAAAGACAAGTAAGTGTAAGGGAACAGAGAGTGCCCCTTGGGTGGGGCAGGCCCTGTTCATGTCACTGTCACCCCCTGCCAGCCCCTCACTCACGCCTGTTATCTGACCCTTTCTCTTTCAGGAGCATCTGAGATTGTGACCTCTGGCAAACACCACTCCCTTGTGGGTGGTCTTCCTTTCTAGCTCTTCTGATTTTTGAGATCAGACAATAGGCATCTAATTCATACTTTGTTCCAATAAAATAAGCTTTTGAAAATTGGTTAATACTTTATTGGTTACATAATATAACCTCCCAATGACTCGCTACTCCAGACTCACAGCCTCTCTGAATGCCTCCACAGGTGTTCTTTCACTTTCTCCCATTTTAAATTAATCTGGATTACCCTAGCTGGATAGCTGGGTTGGTTAGAACATTGTCCTGAAGCACAGAGGTTTTCAGTTTGATCCCCAGTCAGGGCACAGACAGGAACAGATTGATGTTCCTGTCTGTCTCTCTCGTTCCCTTCCTCTCTTTAAAATTTTAAAATAATCTAGATTACCATCGGCATAAAAAAATGTTTTTAATTTATTAATATTTTAGAGAGAGAGGAAAGGAGAAAGAGTGAGAGAGAGAGAGAAAAAAACATCAATATGCTGTTGCACTTATTCATACATTCATTAGTTGATTCTTGGATGTGCCCTGACCGGGAATCGAACCAACAACATTGGTGGATCGGGATGATACTCCAGCCAAATGAGCTATCCAGCCAGGGCTGCCCTCCTCTCTTTTAAATGCCAGTGTGTGTGTGTGTGGGTGCGCAATGCACGCATCTATACACATATGGCACACCCAAGCATGCACACATGCACAAATAAAAGCGTTGCTTCTGAATGACTCATCTGCTCCCATTGACATGGGTGTTCCTGCACCTGTCGCCCTCTAAGACACCACAGAATTTTGCAGGATTTAACACTATGTTTCTTGGCCTCAGGCTAATCAAGCACAAAGGCTGCTGCTACCCCGGCCACACGCCCCAGCAGAGGATGCTGTCTGCCTTCTATACCAGGTGCAAGACAGAAACTGAGACAAGGGAGGGTGCCGGGTAATAACATGGAACATATGAAGCCCTGTGTTTCAGAGGAATCACGTGAATCTTTTTCTTTTTGTGTGTGACAGAGAGAGGGACAGACAGACAGGGAGAGAGATGAGAAGCCATCAATTCTTCATTGTGGCACCTTAGTTGTTCATTGATTGCTTTCTCATATGTGCCTTGACCTGGGGAGTGCAGCAGACTGAGTGACCCCTTGCTCAAGTCAGCGACCTTGGGCTTCAAGCCGGGGACCTCGGGGTTTCTAACCTGGGTCCTCCACGTCGTCGGACGCTATATCCACTGTATAGCCACTGCCTGGTCAGGCGTGACTCCTTTTTTCTTAATGATTTCCACTCTCCCTCCCCCAGTACTGAGCACACCTACAGACACAGTGTTCCTCGTCATGACAACGAGGATTCATCCCGCTGCAAATTCAAGGCCAGGCACCTAGGATCCAGCCCACATCTCCTGAATTCAGCCTCGTGGTGCCTCTAGGGTGCAAGTGTGTGCATGCACGCCGTTTTTACAGATAGGGCTGCTGAGGCTGGAGAGCCAGCTCAGGCCTGCCTACAGGTTCCCCTCCACGGCCCCCTGCTCTGTGAGCATTCAGTCGCCTTGACAACTGAGCTATCCGGTGATCATGCGTTCCCGCAGACCAACTTACAACAGTATCTCCAGGGCACAGCGTGGGTGCTGTAGGGCCTCGCACAGCAGCATGGTGCCTCTGTTCTTCACCGGGTTCTCCGCCAGGGAGAGCAGCTTCATCTTCTGGTTGCAGACCAGGACGGAGGCGACATCTTTGCAGGCTTCCTCCGTGATGTCACACTTCCCCAACCTGCATGTGAGACGCAGGGTGTGAGCAGAGGGGTCGCAGGGCATATTGACCAACAGAAACAGACTCCCAGATACAGAGAACAGAGGGATGGTGGGGCATGTGGGAAGGGAGTCATGGGGCCTGGTGGAAGGAAAGAGGGGATTGAGAAATAGAGATCAGTATTTACAGAACAGTCATGCGGGTATAAAGTGCAGTACAGAAAGTATAGTCAATAATATTGTACTAGGCCTTGGCTGTTTGACTCAGTGGTAGAGCATCAGCTGGCCAGTATGTGGAGGTCCCAGGTTCAATTCCCGGTCAGAGCACACAAGAGAAGTAACCATCTGCTTCTCCACCCTTCCCCTCCCCCTCTCACTTCTCTCTCTCTCTCTCATTTCTCCTCCCCTCCTGCAGCCATGGCTCAATTGGAGCGAGTTGGCCCGGGCCCTGAGGACAGCTCCATGGTATCCACCTCAGGTGCTAAAAATATGGCTCTGGTTGCAACAAAGCAACGCCCCAGATGAGCACAGTATCACCCCCTAGTGGGCTTGCCAGGTGGGTCCCAGTCCAGGTGCATGTGGGAGTCTGTCTCCCCTCCTCCCCTCCTCTCACTAAAAAAATGTATATATTAATAATTATGTATGGTGTTATGTGGGGACTAGAATTATTGAGGGGATCACTTGATAAGGTATATAAATGTCTGATCACTATGATGTATACCTGAAACTAATATACTATAACCTTGTACATCAAGTGGAATTGAAAAGTTACCTATGAGGGAGCTCCCATCAGACTATCCGCTGATTTCTCAACAGAAACATTTCAGGCCAGAAAGGATAGGCAAGAAATATTCAAAGTGATGAAAAGCAAGGACGTACATCCAAGACGACTCTACCCATCAAAACTATCACTTAGAATCGAAGGCCATATAAAGAGCTTCCCAGACAAGAAGAAGCAAAAGGAGTTCCTCACTGCCAAAGCAGTATTACATGAAATGTTAAAGTGTTTTCTTGAAGAGAAGAAGATAAAATATATGAACAATAAAATGGCAATAAATGCATACCTATCAAAACTGAACCTAAAAAAACAAAGTAAACAAATAAGCAGAACAGAAACAGAGTCATAGATACAGAGAACATTTTGACAGCTGCCAAATGGGAGGACAATTGGGGGACCAGATGAAAAAAGTAAAAGGGTTAAGAGATACAGGTGGGTAGTTACAGAACAGTTACATAGATGCAAAGTATAGCACAGGAAAAATAGTCAATAATATTCTAATAACTGTGTATGGTATCAGATGGGTATGAAATTTATCAGGATGACCACTTAGTAAGTTATATCATGTTTAACCACTGGAGTATATATCTGAAACTAATATGATATTTTATGTCAACTCTCATGGAAAAATAAAAATTATTTTAAATTTTTTTAATTGGTCTTGGACCACACCCCAGCTTCTAATCTCGCACCTGCCAACTCAATGTCCACATTCCAGACATTTTTTTTTTTAATAAGAAAGAGAGAGGGAGAAAGGGATATACAGGAAGAGAGAGGGTGAGAAGCATCAATTCTTCATTGTGTCACCTTAGTTATCCATTGATTGCTCTTTCATACATGTGTTGACTGAGGGGCTCCAGTTGAGCCAGTGACCCCTTGCTCAAGCCAGCAACCTTTGGGCTCAAGCCAGCAACCATGGGGTCATGTCTACAATCCCACGTTCAAGCTGGTGACCCGCGCTCAAGCTGGCAACTTCCAGGTTTCAAACCTGGGTCCTCGGCATCCCAGGTGGACACTCTATCCACTGTACTGCTGCCTGGTCAGTCCAGACTTTTTTTAAATAAAAAGCAAATATAATTACATACCTCTCCTTGCTAACCTTTGGTTACTTTCCACTGAAGTTAGGAACAAGTCAGAGCCAGTGGTTCTCAACAGGGGTGACCATTGACTTCCAGAAGACATTTCTCTGTGTCTGGAGACATTTGTCGTTGTCACATCTGGGGAGAAGGACGCTACTGCCATCTAGGTGGAGTCCAGGATGCTGCTCAACATTCCACAGTGTTGCGGGCAGCCCCCCCACAACAAAGGGTTATCCGGACCTCAATCTGATTATCTGGTTATTTGTCAATAGTCCTGAGGTTGAGAAGCTCTGGGTCTGAGCTCTAATGCACCTTCAAAAGGCTTCCCGAGAGCCAGAGCCGGTTTCTCACTGTTGGCACTTCCAACACTTTGGGCTGGATGATTCTTTGTTGTGCATTGGAGGAAGTTGAACAGCATCTGTGGCCTCCACCCACTAGATGGCAGTAGCATTCTCCCATGCATTTGTGATCTTCAAAAGTACCCCCAGACACCAACATCTCCACAGCAACAACACGGCCCTTTGTTAAGAAATACTAGGCTAGAGAATAGCAGATTTTGAGAACCTCTTACCCCCATTACCAAACTGAAGTCAAGAGAAGAGTTGGTCTGCCCCAAAGAGGCCGAGTTTTCAGCTAAGATATCTCAACAACTCACTCCTGGTTTTCTATATCTGATACCCAATAACACTTAGGTGAACGTACAGTAGATAAAACTCTTTGTAAATGGTGTAACATGAAATGGGGCAAAAATACTCAGGAATTCCGCAAGTTCCCTTGAGTAAAGAAAGCTAGAGTAGAAAATTAATAAAAGAATTGTTGTGGCCCTGGCCGGTTGGCTCAGCGGTAGAGCGTCGGCCTGGCGTGTGAAGTCCCAGGTTCGATCCCCAACCAGGACACACAGGAGAAGCCCCCATCTGCTTCTTCACCCTTCCCACTCTCCTTTCTCTCTGTCTCTCTCTTCCTGTCCTGCAACCAAGGCTTCATTGGAGCAGGGTTGGGCCCGGGCGCTGAGGATGGCTCCATGGCCTCTGCCTCAGGTGCTAGAATGGCTCCAGTTGCAGCGGAGCAACGCCCTAGATGGGCCAAGCATTGCCCCCTGGTGGGCATGCTGGGTGGATCCCAGTCAGGCGCATGTGCAAGTCTGTCTGACTGCCTCCCCGCTTCTAACTTTGGAAAAATACAAAAAGAAAAATTGTTGTAGGAGGGAGCAAGATGGCGACGGAGTAGGCGGACGTACCAACTTCCAACTCCCAGAACCAAAGTGGATTACAACTCAATTTTAAGAACCATCACCTGGATAAACCAACTTTGAACAAAACTAAGTGGACTCTTCAACCAAGGAACACAGAAGAAGCCACATTGAGACTGGTAGGAATAGCGAAAACGCGAAGAGGGCTGCCCAGCTCCCCGGAGCAAACGGCAGCCCGGAGAGACCCGTGTGGCGGGAGGAGATTTTGGCAGAGAGGGAGGGACCTGGGTCCCAGGAACCAAGCCCCAGCCTGCAGCCCCAGAGCCAAGAAGAGGCGTTTGGACAGTTTTGAGCTGTGAAACAAGTGAGGGAGCTCCCAGGCCTACAGTGTGGAGTATTAGGTCCCTTCCTACTCTGCTGAGGGCTGCTTAAGGTTTTGGGGCGGCAGGACGCTGAAAGGCGGTTCTGTCGGCGTGGGCAGAGGCCAAGCCGGTGGGAGATCGGTCTAGCCCAGAGGGTCGGAGGGTAAGCGCAAGAGCGGTCCGGAAGCTGCGGGCCCGCCTTTAATCCCACTTACGGGGACAAAGCGGGAGGCCAGGAACAGGCAGGCCCTGCGCAAGCCGGCCCTGACCGTGGGGACCGGGCTAGGACCAGGGACGGGCAGGGGCTCGTGGCTGAGCTGACGCTACCAGTCCGCCCCCCCCCCCGCCGCCCGCCGGAGAAACCGCGGTTGGCCAGTATACATGCGCGAGCGGGCTCCGAGCGCGGGAACGGGGTGGACCCCGAGACAGGCGGAGGCTCGCAGCTGAGCCCACGGCTGCTATCCCCATCCGGCCGGAGAAACCCCGGATAGCGTTAATACGTGCACGAGCGGGCTCCGAACGCGGGGGCGGGGTGGAGTCCGGGACGAGCGGAAGTACGCAGCTCGGCGGAAGCCAGCAAACACGCCCGCCCCAATAAATCTTGGTTTCCGACCCTGCGCAAAGGGCCCTGGCCTCGAGGGCGGGGCTAAAGCTCCTGACGGGCAAAAGCTTACAGCTGAGAGCACGTCAAAAGCCCCGCCTAACCCGCGGAACTGTAGCGAGCAGGCTCCGACTGCTGGTTCTGGGCGGAAGTCCGGAAATAGGCTGGGTCCGCAGCTGAGGAAAGGTGCTCGCCTCTACCCTTGGTGCTAATCTTGTGGCTTCAGTGACAGCCCCTCCCACGGAGGAGAGGCAGAAATCACAGCAAAAGCCACAGTGGGCCGGTGCTGGCAACGCTCATACCCAACCACCCTAGGCACCGGCAGAGGGGGTGGGGGGCCTGCAGACAGACCACACCTAGAGAACACAAAGGCAACACCTACTGGACTCCAGTGGCCACAACTTGCTTATACACAGAAAAAATGGGCAGGCAGAGGAATGCAAACCAAATGAATCAAGAGAAATCCCCAGAGAAGGACCTGAATGAACCAGATATAACCAAATTACCAGAAGCAGAATTTAGAATAATGATAGTTAGGATGTTCAAAGAAATTAGAGCAACAATGGATAGTCATTATGAACACCTAAATAAAGAGATAACAAGTATAAAAAATGAAATTGAAATAATAAAAAAGAATCAGACAGAAATGACAAATACAGTATCAGAACTGAAGACCACAATGGAAGGAATTAAAAGCAGGATGGATGACGCTGAGGATCGAATAAGCGAGTTAGAGGACACAATAAACAAAGGCACAGAAGCAGAGAAGAAAAAGGAAAAGAGACTTAAAAAATGTGAGGAAACTCTAAGGGAGCTTTGTGACAACATGAAGAGAAACAACATTCGCATCATAGGGGTGCCTGAAGAAGAGGAGAGAGGACAGGAAATGGAAACTTTGTTCAATCAAATTATAGCAGAAAACTTTCCTAAATTAAGGCTGGGAAACACTCCACACATTCAAGAAGCACACAGAACTCCATTAAGGAGAAACCCAAAAAAATCTACACCAAGACACATCATAGTTAAAATACCAAAGCTAATGGATAAAGAAAAAATTTTAAAAGCTGCTAGAGAAAAAAAGACTATCACCTACAAAGGAGCACCCATAAGGATGACATCGGACTTCTCAACAGAAACACTTGAGGCCAGAAGGGAATGGCAAGAAATAATCAAAGTAATGCAGAACAAGAACCTACAACCAAGACTACTTTATCCAGCAGGGCTAACGTTTAAAATTGAAGGAGAAATAAAGAGCTTCCCAGAAAAAGAAAGCCTCAAGGAATTCATAAAAACCAAACCAATTCTGCAAGAGATACTAAGGGGCCTCTTGTGAACAGTTTAAAGGGAGGAAAGAATAGAGCAAAAGAAGAATACAGCTTTAAAGAATAAAATGGCAATAAACAACTACATATCAATAATAACCTTAAATGTAAATGGATTAAATGATCCAATCAAAAGACATAGGGTAGCTGCATGGATAAAGAAACAGGACCCATACATATGCTGTCTACAAGAGACACACCTTAAAATAAAAGATGTTCATAGACTGAAGGTAAAAGGATGGAAAAAAATATTTCATGCAAATGGAAATGAAAAAAAAGCAGGGGTAGCAATACTTATATCAGACAAAATGGACTTTAAAACAAAGGCTGTAGTAAGAGATAAAAGAGGACACTACATAATGATAAGGGGAACAATTCAACAGGAAGATATAACTATTGTAAATATCTATGCACCAAATATAGGAGCCCCGACATACATAAAGCAGACTTTGATGGATATAAAGGGCGAGATTAACAGCAATACTATCATAGTAGGGGATTTCAATACCCCTCTAACAACACTGGATAGATCCTCAAGAAAGAAAATTAATAAAGAAACAGCAGACTTAAAGGAGACACTAGATCAACTTGATTTAATAGATATCTTCAGAACTTTTCACCCTAAAGCAGTAGAATATACATTCTTCTCAAGCGCTCATGGTACGTTTTCTAGGATAGACCACATGTTAGGACACAAAAATGGTCTCAATAAATTTAAGAAGATTGAAATCATATCAAGCATTTTCTCTGATCACAATGCCATGAAACTAGAAATTAACCACAAAAGAAAAACTGAAAAATACTCAAACACTTGGAAACTAAATAGCTTGTTATTAAATAATGAATGGATTAACAATGAGATCAAAGAAGAAATAAAAAAGTTTCTAGAAACAAATGATAATGAGCATACATCAACTCAAAATTTATGGGACACAGCAAAAGCAGTTCTGAGAGGGAAGTTTATTGCACTACAGGCATATCATAAGAAGCTAGAAAAAGCTCAAATAAGCAACTTGACCCTGCATCTAAAAGAACTAGAAAAACAACAACAAATAAAACCCAAGACAAGTAGAAGAAAGGAAATAATAAAGGTCAGAGCAGAAATAAATGACATAGAGGCTAAGGAAACAATACAGAGGATCAATGAAACAAGAAGCTGGTTCTTTGAAAAGGTAAACAAGATTGATGAACCTTTAACTAGACTCACCAAGAAAAAAAGAGAGAGGACTCAAATAAATAAAATTAGAAAGGACAGTGGAGAAATAACAACTGACACAACAGAAATACAAAGCATTGTAAGAAAATACTATGAAGAACTATATGCCAAAAAATTAGACAATCTTGGTGAAATGGACAAATTTCTTGAATCATATAACCTTCCAAAAATCAATCTGGAAGAATCAGAACACCTAAACAGACCAATTACAGCAAATGAGATCGAAACAGTTATCAAAAAACTCCCAAAAAAGAAAAGTCCTGGGCCTGATGGCTTCACAAGTGAATTCTATCAAAAATTCAAAGAAGAACTAACTCCTATTCTCCTGAAGCTATTTCAAAAAATTCAAGAGGAAGGAAGAATTCCAAACTCCTTTTATGAGGCAAGCATAATTCTGATCCCAAAACCGGGCAAAGACAACACAAAGAAAGAAAATTATAGGCCTATATCCCTGATGAATGTAGACGCTAAAATTCTCAACAAAATATTAGCCAACCGGATCCAGCAATATATGAAAAAAATCATACACCACGATCAAGTGGGATTTATTCTGGAGAGGCAAGGCTGGTTCAATATTCGCAAATCAATCAATGTGATTCACCACATAAACAAAAGGAAGGACAAAAATCACATGATAATTTCAATAGATGCAGAAAAGGCATTTGATAAAATCCAGCACCCATTCATGCTCAAAACTCTCAGTAAAGTGGGAATACAGGGATCATTCCTTAACATGATAAAGGCCATCTATGATAAACCGACAGCAAACATCATACTAAATGGACAAAGATTAAAAGTAATCCCCTTAAGATCAGGAACCAGGCAGGGTTGCCCACTTTCACCACTCTTATTCAACATAGTTCTGGAAGTCCTAGCTACAGCAATCAGACAAGAAGAAGAAATAAAAGGCATACAAATTGGAAAAGAAGAAGTAAAACTGTCATTATTTGCAGATGATATGATATTGTATATTGAAAACCCTAAAGTCTCAGTCAAAAAACTACTGGACCTGATAAATGAATTCAGCAGGGTGGCAGGATATAAAATTAATACTCAGAAATCAGAGGCATTTCTATACACCAACAATGAAATATTAGCAAAAGAAATTAAGGAAACAATCCCCTTCACTATTGCAGCCAAAAAAATAAAGTACCTAGGAGTAAATTTAACCAAGGAGGTTAAGGACTTGTACTCAGAAAATTATAGAACATTGATAAAAGAAATCAAGGAAGATACAAACAAGTGGAAGCACATACCGTGCTCATGGCTAGGAAGAATAAACATCATTAAAATGTCTATATTACCCAAAGCAATTTATAAATTCAATGCAATACCAATTAAAATACCAATGACATACTTCAAAGATATAGAACACATATTCCAAAAATTTATATGGAACCAAAAAAGAACACGAATAGCCTCAGCAATCTTAAAAAGAAAAAATAAAGCAGGAGGTATCACTCTTCCTGATATCAAGGTTTACTACAAGGCCATTATACTCAAGACAGCCTGGTACTGGCATAAGAACAGGCACATAGATCAATGGAACAGAACAGAGAACCCAGAAATAAACCCACAGCTTTATGGACAACTGATATTTGACAAAGGAGGAAAGAACATACAATGGAGTAAAGACAGCCTCTTTAACAAATGGTGTTGGGAAAATTGGACATCTACCTGCAAAAAAATGAAACTAGACCATCAACTTACACCATTCACAAAAACAAACTCAAAATGGATAAAAGACTTAAATGTAAGCCGTGAAACCATAAACATCTTAGAAGAAAACATAGGCAGCAAGCTCTCCGACATCTGTAGCAGCGGTATATTTGCCGATTTATCTTCATGGGCAACTGAAATAAAAGGCAAGATAAACAAATGGGACTATATCAAACTAAAAAGTTTTTGCACAGCTAAAGACAATAGGAACAGAATAAAAAGACAAACCACACAATGGGAGAACATATTTGACAGCACATCTGATAAGGGGTTAATAACTAAAATTTATAAAGAACTTATAAAAAGCAACACCAGGAAGACAAACAACCCAATCAAAAAATGGGCAAAAGAAATGAATAGAAATTTCTCCAAAGAGGACATACAGATGGCCAATAGGCATATGAAAAAATGCTCAACATCACTAATCATTAGAGAAATGCAAATTAAAACCACAATGAGATATCACCTCACACCAGTCAGAATGGCACTTATCAGCAAAACAACACAGAATAAGTGCTGGCGAGGATGTGGAGAAAAGGGAACCCTTCTGCACTGCTGGTGGGAATGCAGACTGGTGCAGCCACTGTGGAAAACAGTTTGGAGATTCCTCAGAAAATTAAAAATCGAACTGCCTTTTGACCCAGCTATCCCACTTTTAGGAATATACCCTAAGAACACCATAGCACTGTTCGAAAAGAAGAAATGCGCCCCCATGTTCGTGGCAGCATTGTTCACAATAGCGAAGATCTGGAACCAGCCCAAGTGTCCGTCAGAAGACGAGTGGATTAAAAAGCTATGGTACATATATACTATGGAATACTACTCAGCCATAAGAAACGATGACATCGGATCATTTATAACAAAATGGATGTACCTTGATAACATTATACGGAGTGAAATAAGTAAATCAGAAAAAAAGAAAAACTGAGAACAGCACGATTACATACATAGGTGGGACATGAAAGTGAGGGTATGAGACATGGACAAGAGAGTGGTGGTTATGGGATGGGGGGAGGGAGGGAAGAGTGGGATAGGGAGGAGGGGAGGGACGCAGGGAAAACCAGATTGAAGGTGACAGAGGACAATTTGACTTTTGGTGATGGGTATGCAACACAATTGAATGATAAGATAACCTGGAGATGTTTTCATTGTACATATGTACCCTGATTTATTGATGTCACCCCATTAGAATTAATAATAATAAAATATATAAAATAAAAAAAAATTGTTGTAAAACAAAATTAAAAGAAAAATTATTATTAAAGAAAAAAAAGTGTGGTATGAAAATACCTCAAACAATAAATAGGAGCTACAGTAAGCTTAAATGGTCCAGCAACTCTTATGCACAGAACCTGCCTCCTCCAGATTTTGTTTACTGCTACTTCCATTCCTTCTCTTTGTTCCTTCTACTGAAAAAAAAAAATGGGTTGAGCCTGTCTAGATATCACCCAATCAAGGGAGCATTATTCCAGATCATTTTTAAGAGAAAGAAGAGCCTTGCCCTGGGTAGCTCAGTTAGTTAGAGCATTTTCCCATTACACCACAGTTGTGGGTTTGATCCCCCATCAGGACACATACAAGATTCAATCAATGAATGCATAAATAGATAGAACAACAAATCAATGTCTCTCTATATCTCTCTCCTTCCTCTCTCTCTAAAATCAATTTAAAAAGTTTTTAAATAAAAAAAAAAGAGGAAGAAATCATTTTAGGCAAACCAATCACTTCCACTCTGGATTCAATGTCATAATCAGCTGCATTAGACGATCATACTTGTGGTCATTGCATGCTTCCTCATTTTATGTTTCTACAAATATCTTCAGGGGAATGTATTTGGGGTTCTGGTTTTGGCATGGTTGGTTGAGGGTAGACACAAGAAAAGTCAGATGGGCCCTTACTGGTTGGCTCAATGGTAGAGCATTGACCCAGTGTGTGGAAGTCCCCAGTTCGATTCCCAGCCAGGGCACACAGGAGAAGCGCCCATCTGCTTCTCCACCCCTCTCCCTTTCCTTTCTCTCTCTCTCTTTCCCTCCCATAACCAAGGCTCCATTGGAACAAAGTTGGCCCAAGAGCTGAGGATGGCTCCATAGCTTCCACCTCAGGCGCTAGAATGGCTCCGGCCACAATGGAGCAACACTCCAGATGGGCAGAGCATCGCCCCCTACTGGGTATGTGGGTGGATCCCAGGTGGGCGCATGCCAGAGTCTGTCTCTCTGCCTCCCCACTTCTCACTTCAGAAAAATATGGAAATAAAAACAGTCAGGTAAGGTGTCTGTGAGAAGTCAATTGGTCACACAGACAGGTAGGATGAGACGATCCTTCTGAGAGGATACCTTGCCCACCAGACTCCATCTCCCCTCAGCAGCATGTCTGCAGATACTGCGACAGAAGTGATGAATATGTGAGTCAGAGGCTGATGCAGGAAAGAATGGAAATGGGTGCATTCAAACTGCCAAGTCCTCATGGGGGGGGGGGGGAATATATGTGCTTCCTCACTGACACCCCAGGCACTTACATGAGCTGTTGTATGTTGCACATGGGATGCTTCAGAGTCTCACACAGCTGCCTGACTTCCTCCCGGGAGAGGTTGGTGCCATGCAGGTTCAGGTAGGTCAGATGAGCACTGTGAAGAATGGCTTTAAAGAAGTCGGTACCATTTCCAAGGTTGGAAGCAAAACTGTACCTGCAAAGGACAAGAAATCGGAACCCACACTGTGAGGCCAATTCCTATCGTCCACCCCACAAAGGGTCACATCACTGTTTTGAGAAATCTGGTTATTCTTGCCTATAAATTTTTTTGTGTGTGTGACAGAGACAGAGAGAGGGACAGATAGAGACAGACAGACAGGAAGGGAGAGAGACGAGAAGCATCAGTTCTTCACAGCGGCACCTTAGTTGTTCATTGATTGCTTTCTCGTATGTGCCCTGACCGGGGGGGGGGGGAGGGGGAACAGCAGAGCGAGTGACCCTTGCTCAAGCCAATGACCTTGGGCTCAAGCTGGTGAGCCTTGCTCAAACCAGATGAGCCCACGCTCAAGCTGGAGATCTCGGTGTTTTCTAACCTGGGTCCTCTGCCTCCCAGTCTGAGGCTCTATTCACTGCGCCACCACCTGGTCAGGCACATACTAACTATACTCAATTTCTGTAAAGCCAGAGTAGAAAGAATGAAGCTCTCCTAATTAAAAAAAAAGAGGTCAACATCCAACTTACACCAACTTTTGAAGTTTGCAGGTAGGCTGTGCCAGTGCTTTCCAGAGGATCGCATGGGAGGCCTCATCGAAGCTGCAGTTGTCCAAATCCAGTATCTGGAAGTCCCGGCTGGCGGTGAATACGGAGCAGATGTCCTGCCAGTAGGCGAGTTTCTGGTTGTAACTGTAGGAGGACGGACAGGGGATGAATTCAACTCAAGACCTTCTCGGAACAGGCAGCATGCCATTCCCAGAGCCCCTCCAAGTGGAGGGACACGCGGGCCTGACCTGGGAGGGGGGAAGACAGGTAAGTGGAGTCCATGTAGCGCAGTGGTTGAGAGGGGGAACCCTGAGGCCACATCAATGGGATCAAAACCCCTGTGAACCACTTTGCTAGTGGCAGGACCCTTGGAAGGCTAGTCAATCTCATTCTGCCTCCATTTCCTCCTCTTTCAGGTCATCGTGTTTGGTTACTGCAAACAGAGCTTGGTGCTGGGTGACCCATTGGTGAATGGGTATTGTGTACAAAAACATGACTGCACGGGTGTACAGTAAATAAGTCTTAAGTCCTGGGGATGTAATGTACAGCGTGACAGCTATAATATATATTATACTGCCACTGAAACCATTCTAGCGCCTGAGGCAGAAGCCATGAAGCCATCCAACTTGCTCAAATCGAGCTATGGCTGTGGAGGGGAAGAGAGAGATAGAGAGGAAGGAGAGGGGGAAGGGTAGAGAAGCAGATGGGCACATCTCCTGTGTGCCGTGGCTGGGAATCAAACCTGGGACTTCCACATGCCGCGGTTGATGCTCTACCGCTGAGCTAACCATCCAGGGCCAAGAGACTAGATCTTAAGTGTCCTCGTCACAAGATAAAAAAAAAAAATTCTACAACTTTGTATGGTGATGGGTGATAACTAGATTTGTGACCATTTCACAATATATACAAATATTGAATCATTATGTTGTACAGCTGAAACAAATAGACTGTTATTTGTCAATTATATCACAATTAAGGATTTTTTTTAGATTTTTTTATTTATTCATTTTAGAGAGGAAAGAGAGAAAGAGAGAGAAGTGGGGAGGAGCAGGAAGCATCAACTCCCATATGCACCTTGACCAGGCAAGCCCAGGTTTAGAACTGGCAACCTCAGCATTCCAGGTCAACGCTTTATCCACTGCATCACCACAGGTTAGGCAAAATTTTTTTTAAAATTTAAACATGAATGTTAAAGGTGCAATGTATTTGAGGGCTAAAGTGTGAGCTGATAATCTAACCCCAATGAAAGGGTAACAAATTAAAAATCAGCAAAGAGATAAAACAGAAAAAATTCAGAGAAAACTAGGCAGAAGCTTCCAAGAGCCCCTTCTCAGTGTAAGCACCAGGATATGCTAACATGCCATGAGCCCTGGCCAGGTAGCTCAGTGGATTAGAGCATCGTCCTGATTCACTAAGTGCGGGCCCTGATTCAACAGCTTGAGCGTGGGCCCATCTGGCTTGAGCAAAAGCTTGCCAGCTTGAACCCAAGGTCGCTGGCTCCAGCAAGGGGTTGCTCGGTCTGCTGAAGGCCCGCGGTCAAGGCACATGTGAGAAAGCAATCAATGAACAACTAAGGTGTTGCAACAAAAAACTAATGATTGATGCTTCTCATCTCTCTTTGTTCCTGTCTGTCTGTCCCTATCTATCCCTCTGACTCTCTCTCTGTCCCTGTAAAACAAACAAAAGAAAAAACCATGGCCTTGGTACTCAAATTTGCTAGCTCTGACTATGAGCAGTGACTTCTGAATGGTTTTCCATATGTAGAAACATGGGGAAACACCGGGGAAATGTGTTAACTACTTCACAGAGCCAAGCTGAAATAGAAAGGCAAGTAGGTTTTGTTGTCATGAAGACACTTTTTCTTTTTTTTTGGTCTCATGGCATTTTATTTATTTTTATTTGCTAAAAACTAACTTTATTATTTTTTTTTGTATTTTTCTGAAGTGAGAAGCGTGGAGGCAGAGAGACAGACTCTTGCATGTGCCTGACTGGGATCCACCTGGCAAGCCCACCAGGGGGTGATGCTTTGCCCATCTGGGGCGTTGCTTTGTTGCAACTGGAGCCATTCTAGTGCCTGGGGTGGAGGCCATGAAACCATTCTCAGCAACCGGGCCAACTTTGCTCCAGTGGAGCCTTGGTTGCGGGAGGGGAAGAGAGAGACAGAGAGAAAGGAGAGGGGGAAGGTTGGAGAAGCTGATGGGTGCTTCTCCTGTGTGCCATGGCCGGGAATCGAACCTGGGACTTCCACACACTGGGTCGATGCTCTACTACTGAGTTAGCCTGCCAGGGCTAATAACTAACTTTTTAAAAGAAGTTATTTTAAAACAATTTTATTTATTGATTTTAGAGAGAAACATTGATTCCTTTTTTCACCTTTTTTTTTTTTTTAACAGGGACAGAGAGTCAGAGAGAGGGATAGATAGGGATAGACAGGAACGGAGAGAGGTGAGAAGCATCAATCATTAGTTTTTCGTTGCTGTCGCAACACCTTAGTTGTTCATTGATTGCTTTCTCACATGTGCCTTGACTGTGGGCCTTCAGCCGACCGAGCTACCCCTTGCTGGAGCCAGCGACCTTGGGTCCAAGCTCACGATCTTTTGCTCAAGCCAGATGGGTCTGCGCTCAAGCTGGCGAGCTCAGGGTCTTGAACCTGGGTCTTCCGCATCCCAGTCTGACGCTCTATCCACTGCGCCACCGCCTGATCAGGCAAGGCTGTGGTTTTTTTAAGGACAGAAGTATAAGGACCCATGAAATACCCAACGGAGAGTAGAGCAAGCCACGGGGGGGGGGGGGCGGGGGGGGGCAGGGAGGGTTGTAGCAGGTGGACTTACTCTAAGTCATCCTCCAAGTTCTCCGAAAGCACATTCTCTATGCACAGGTGCAGCTTCTGCACATTCTGGCAATGTTTGAGGCAGAAGGAAGATATGGACAGGTCGTCCGCGTTGCCAATATAAATGTTCACATCGTGGAAGAAGTTCATCACCCGCGTGGTGAAGGCTTCGTCCTGGGTCTCGAACAGGTTGTTCAGCATCTCCTGAAAGTTCAGCTCCGACCTGTTGGGGTCACGGCGACTGAAACCCCAGAGGCAGTGGGCCACTTCCTCCTTCACCTCCTTGGACAGTGGGAAGCCGAAGGTGGCCTCCAACAACTTGGCCGTGTCCTCGCTGCAGAGCCCAAACAGGAAGGTCCCCACCTGCTGCACGTACGTAGGGCCTCCTTTCGTCACCACGGTGGCCATGACCAGCTGGGCAACAGTCCCAACAGCCGGGGGAGGGCTGCCATCCTGGGGACGTTGCAGCAAGTACCAGACAGCAGCGCAGAACTCCTGGACGCAAGCATGGCAGAAGGTGAACCGGTCTCCGTTCCTCCGGAGGAGCCTCAAGTCCAACCACCTGGTGGCCTCAGCTTCCGAGACCCCGTTCCTCCTAAGGTCCTCAGGCTGGAAGGCAAACGTGTCGGTCCAGATGCCCTCGGCCGCCAGGGCGCACAGGCTTCGGAGCCGGGCTCGGTCCTGCCCGGGCGGGCAGCCCCGGAGCCCCGATTTGCACACGCTGGTGACAAAGGAGGTGTAGAGGGTGGTGGCGCTTCCGCAGATGACCCCCAAGGTATCCCCTCTCTCCTGCTGCCATTTCAGGCAGGTGCAGATCAGCCAGCATGCCAGGGGGTAGCGACACAGGATGAACAGCGCAGTGTTGTCCCTAACCAGACTAAAGGCTGTGGAGGCTGCATCCTTCCCCGGGAAGAAGTGGGAGAAATACAGCTCCCTGTCCCGTTCAGAGAGTCCTGGGACGGTGATGGATCTGGGATGCTGCAACAAGCAGGCCACTCTTCTTGAACCTGGCTCACCCACCGAGACCAGCAGGGATGACTCCGGCATCAAGTGCTTTAGAAGCAGGCTGCTGAGGATCACCGGCATCGGCCGGCGCCGTCTGGGGTCATTGCAGAGGTCGTCAGCATCCAGGGTGAACTTCAGCTCCTCAAAGCCGTCCACAATGAACAGGATCCTCTCTGCCTGGGAGATTACAGCTTCAATGGGCTCAGAAGCCTCGGGCCAGTCCCTGGACAGGAGCTCCACCAGGCTGGTCTCCGGGGTGCTGTTCATCTCGCAGCCAGCCAGGAAGAAGATGAAGGTGAACCGGTCCCCCCATAGGTGTCCCTCCGCCCATTCCAACATCACTCGTCTCAAAAGGGTTGTCTTTCCGATCCCCTCAGGGCCCCCCAAGACCACTGAGAGGGAGGCATCCCCAGCAGCCGGGCGGGCAGCATACGCGGCACGCAGCTCCTCGTACTCAGTCTTGGTGGATTCTGTGTAGAAGTTGTCAGGCACTTGGAGGCAGGTCTCGTTGTCCCAGATGAGACGAAATTTTTCCTTCATGTGACTTTTATATGGGTTGAGTTTGTCTGAGTTAAACGAAGGCAGAACACAAGACAGTCTTTAAACATCCACTCATTCACCATCGTGAAGACAAGGGATGGTGGGATAGAGAAGGTGTGGTACACATGGATGTGGAATACTACACAGCCACAAAAAATAATGGAACATAACTGAAACCCTATGCCATTCATCTTTGTCTGACTTATTTTAATTAGCGTGATACCTTCTAGATCCATCAATATGGCCACATATGGCGAGGTTTTACGTTTTTATGGATGAGTAATATTTTGTTGTATACATGCACCACATCTTCTTTATCCAACCCTCTATTGATGGACACATGGGTTGCTTCTATAGCTTGGCTCTTGTACATAATGCTGCAGTAGACATAGGGATACATACATCTTTTCCAAGTGAGTGTTTTTGATAAACATCCAGAGTGGAATTGCTGGGTTGTCTACTAAACAAACAAAAACAAAACAAAAACAGACAAATAGAAACAGAGACAAAAGGGGTGATTACCAGAAAGGAAAGGTTGGGTGGGTGAGAAGAAAGGGGACTATCATCAATAAGATTGTGATAAGTCTAGCCTGACCAGGTGGTGGCGCAGTGGATAGAGCATCGGACTGGGATGTGGAGGACCCAGGTTCGAGACCCCGAGGTTGCCAGCTTGAGTGCGGGCCCATCTGGCTTGAGCAAAAGCTTGTCAGCTTGGACCCATGGTCACTGGCTCGAGCAAGGGGTTGCTCGGTCTGCTGAAGACCTGTGATCAAGGAACATATGAGAAAGCAATCAATGAACAACTAAGGTGTCACATCAAAAAACTGATGATTGATGCTTCTCATCTCTCTTTGTTCCTGTTTGCCTGTCCCTATTTATCCCTCTCTCTGACTCTCTGGCCCTGTAAAAAAAAAAAAAAAAAGATTGTGATAAGTCTATACAATGACAGACAACTACCAGAATCAGTGGGGCGATCACACCATAAGGTCTAAAAACATCAAATCACTACATTATATACATCTGAAACTAATATAACCAATGTATGATTCTATACCAACTAAAACTTAAAATGATTCCATTGTAATCCCCAAGATAATAGTAAGGAAAGTTCAAATGCTACACTTTCAGGAATTCTTTTAAAAATGTAATACTGCCACATGCCCACAACATGGATGGATCTTCCAAGTATCACGCTGAGTGAAATAAATCACACAGGGAAGGACAAGAACCATACGACTTCACTCATTTGTGGGATGTAAAACAGATAGCAACAAACAAAGTCACAGACAACAGTATGATGGCTTCTGGACTGGAAGGGAATGGGGGCAGGTAGAAGAGGGTAAATGGGGGAAACATGGTGATAGGAGGAGACTTGACTTGGGGTGGTGAACACACAGTGCAAGGCACAGAGAATATATTATATAGAATTGTACGCCTGACATAACGCAACTTACACAATGTCATTAACCAATGCCACCTTGATTACTTTAATTTTTTTAATGCACTCATTCTTCGTTACTCAGAATAATCCTTACAGATAGACTTAAACACACACATGAAGATGAATGTCTGTCCATGGATGACCAGGGTGGCTACATTAGTTTGGTTAGGACTGGAATCCATCTGAGATCCTGTCCACGAAAGAACCCAACAGAAGCTGGAAGCCCACCTCTGAGTTACCGGCTACACCAAGTGGTGGACACATAGATACGACATTCCGAACTGGAAGGGTGGACGCAGTGTCTGCCAGGGGTCAAGGTCGAGGACGTTGCGAGTGCTGTTGTGTCTTCTGCCGCCTCAGAAATCCACTAAGGTTCACTCTCCTCTCACTTTACAAGAAAGTGTTGAGTGACTTTTATGTTAGCCAGCTAATGTGGGCTCATGAATAAACATCAGGGTCCAGGGTCTATCCCACATGTGTCTGTCTTAAAAACCATAAGGTCCAAGACGGTTTCTACTGCCCTGTGCTGAGTGTAGCTGATTTCGGAGACACACGCTTGGGCCATCATCCTTTCAACCTGCCCTTTCTGTGTTCCTTCCAGGGCCAAGGCAGCCCAGGAGAGGGGTGGACACAGCTAAAGATACTGACAGGGACCGTGCCTGGCCCTGAACAGGTGCACACCAGACAAGGCACGTACTTCTGCACGTCATCTGAGCAAAGGGCACTGGTGGCTTTGTTAAAAGACATATGACTGGAAAACACCTTGGGATGGAGAGATGTCTCTCTCTATCTCTGTCTCTCTGTCTCTCTGTCTCACTGTCTCTGTCTCCATCTCTCTGTCTCTGTCTCTCTCTCTGTCTCACTGTCTCACACTGTGTTTTTCATTTTCTGAGTGTCTCTGTCTCTGTCTGTCTGTCTCTCTCTCTAGATGAAAGGGGCAGGATTGTCAGCAGTTGCGACCTAAGATCAGGACCTCTGAATCTCCGGGTCCCTCTCCTAAGACAAAGACCTGCTCTGCACACGCTGGCCACCTGAGCCCACCTCTGCACACGCTGGCCACCTGAGCCCACCTCTGTTATCTCACCAAAACATTCAAGGTCAAGAGAAACCGATGTCCACATGAATCTCACATGTCCCATTGTGCAGCGAGTGATAAATGTTCTAAATCTTTTCGGGCTCGTCATGTCCTTAGACACCCAAGCTAGGGGAGTGTGGCAAGTGGACCTGATGGTGGCTTGCTGCTTAGGAACTGCCTTCGCCACCGATGGTGCAGGCCACTAACCTCGGGTCCATAAATCAGAAGGTCGCTATGGTCTGGCTGCTTATACCCTGAGACTTCCACACTACTGTAACCCACCTGAGTCTCAGTTCACCTATTGGAACAGAAAGCCTACTCCTACAGTTAGATAAAAATCAGCCTGACCTGTGGTGGCGCAGTGGATAAAGCGTCGACCTGGGAACACTGAGGTCGCCAGTTCAAAACCCTGCACTGGTCTGGTCAAGGCACATATGGGAGTTGATGCTTCCAGCTCCTACCCCCTTTCTCTCTTTCTTTCTCTCTCTCTCTCACTCTGTGTCTCCTCTCTAAAATAAATAAATAAAAAGAAATTTAAAAAAATCAATGAGAGGTGGGCCTATGTAAATTGGGTGCAGCCCCCTGCGGCCTTTGATGACCATCTCAACGGCAAAATGTTAAAAAGAGTGATGCGTCTGACACGGCGTCTGTTTGACGGGACTTGGAACTCACCGCCTCTTCTTATATTTTCTGGGAAAATCAAGTAGCGTCTCCCCATTTGCAAACCCCAGTGCCATGGTGAGGATGCAAAGACATTACGCACAAAAGGGGCTTCCTGTGTACCTGGGGACGTTCACTCTCTGTAACGATTCCCTACTGTCAGGATGCTGCCTAGTCCCTCATGCGGGTCCAGTCAGAAGGACAGACAACTACCATATACGCAATTTCCTCTCTACAGATGCCA